>CM075303.1:1800000-2135785 GCA_037672795.1 Lagerstroemia speciosa | reverse complement strand
GAACGATGCACAGGATGCCACCGAGCGTCTGTCCGATCCACAGAGCCCAGAGCCTTCCCCGCATACCGAACCTCCTGGCCATCAGATCAGAGAACATCCCACCTCCCGGTCTAGAGAAGAAGTTTGCAAGGCCGAACGAGGCTGCGATCAGTCCTGCAGTGTGGAGCTTGAGGTTGAACCGGTCGTAGAAGTACTCGGCAATGATGTTGTCTATGGTGAGCTCCACACCGAAGCAGTAGCCGTAGGTGAGCGCAAGGATCCATGCTCGGTAGTTCGTGACTCCGTGGTAGAAGACCTTGGAGAACTTGTCTTTGGCCTTGTCCCCGGCCTTCTCGAGCTTGTGAAAGTTCCCGTCCGGCAAGTCCTGCCCGAAAAGCATGACAGCAAAGGCGCAGAGGGTCTGGAACAGGGCCGGGATGAAGAAGGCAATCCTCCAGGCTGTGAACTTGACCGCCCCGATGTCCCGGATCAACGCGAACACGAGGGGCATGATGAGCTGCGTGGCCCCACCCCCGAGGTTGCCCCACCCAGCGGCGACCCCGTTCGCCGTTCCCACCACGGACGGGGAGAACATCGAGCTCATCCAGAACTGGGTCGAGACAAACGTGGCGAGGGAGAACCCTGTGAAAAACCGGACTAGGAGGAAGGAGGCTGCGTCGTGGGCCAGGGCAAAGCAGTAGACGGCCGGGGCTGTGAGGAGGGTGAGGGTCGCAGAGGCCAGGCGGGGCCCGAAGAGGTCGCATGCAGTCCCCATCGCCACACGGGCGAACACCGCCCCTGACACGGATGCAATCCCCGCATTCCCGATGTCGGTGGCGGTCAGGCCGAGGTTGTCCCTGATCACGGGTAGCAGTGGCGGTGCCGCGAACGTGGAGACAAAGCAGGCGAAGAAGGAGATCCACGAGAGGTGGAATGCCCTCATGTGGGGCTTCGTGACCGAGAAGAGCCGGAACACTGTGGCCTTGTGCTCCGAGTCCACCGGCAGCGCGAACTTCGGGTCCTGCTGGGATTCGACGTTGATGCTGGACACCTCCATTGCTCTTTGTTCAATCCGATGATTCAATATGGCTTGTGATCAAAGGACTGATCCTTTCCTTTGAACTTGAAAAGATGGCAAACCATATATAGCGCCAAGTCTCCTCCTCATCATAAGAAAACTTTTTATTACCACTTGCTCTTATTGCTAATTAGAATGTAAAAATTAAGCACAAGAAATCGGTAGGAACTGACTGAGATGATTTGATGCATCTTTCTCTCAATAAGATTTTGATTTTGTGTACTGTAAATGAGAAAATTTATGACTTACATAACTGTACTCCCTAGATAGGCTGGAACGTCCTAGAATTGAATTATTCTAGCCAGTTCAATTTCTGAATACTAAATGATGCGGATGGGCATGACTGGAGGAACATGCCAAGCAGCAATTCCCTGTCTTGGTGACGTCTGGTAGTGCGACTTGGAAAATCGGGGAGGCTGGAATTGGCCTTTTAGCTGCGAAGAAAGGCGGGAAGGGAATGAGATTCCGCCGAGTCCCAGCAGTGCCCCTGACGTTTTACTTTACCAGGGAAGCAAGATTCCGTACGGAAGACTCGTCGGGTGTTCGAATTCTTTATAGAGGGAAGTACTAGTTGTTGTTGAGAAAGTATGTTTGAAGCTTGGATTTTTATTGGGTGGGGGAATTTTTTCCCTCTGGATCGAAATTATTTATATTTAGAAATTTAATGAATTATAATTAATTTAAATTCGAGTTCGATCGACTTCGTAAACATGAGGTTCTTTGAATTACGAAATCTTTTTCATTTATAAAATCTAAACATTGCACGTAGGGTTATCAAATCATTTGGTTAATTTAGTTTTAAAAATCAAGAAATTCTAAATTCAGATATGTTATTAAACTGTAAGCTGGCTGCCAAAGAGGGAGTTGACTTTGCCCGAAGAGAGGGTTTTTGTACAAAATCGATGTATCACAATAGTATTTATGTGGTGTCACGAATCATTAAAGTTAGATCATTTTCATAAGTTACACAGTACCGTGAAGATCGCAATGGAAAGTTTGGGCAAAATTCACATCTGATACTCGATACATGAACGAGGCTGGTTTCATGTGCATGTGTTTCGTGCAATCTACCTACCTTGTTGCACTTCCATGCTTTGCTGCCAACCGAGACCGCGCAGGATCCTAATCAATTCGAATCTCATAAGTTGACCTTGCGAAAAGTGGAAAAAGAAATTGCTAGAAATGTGATCACCACAAGAAATTTATTATTTTTAATTGGGTGATCCAGGTGGTGGAGAATATTCAATGGTCATTACAGAATCGTCAACTACGAATTTCCCAAGAATATTCAGTTTGTCCGGTATCTTATTGGGTGAATTTTTTGTTTTATTCCCGTGGGCCCGGTATTAAACGTAGTAAATAACAACAGTTCAATTCTGATCTAGAATAGTTTAACAAGCTGGCGGTAACCCAAGTCAACAACACACTTCTGACGGATATTCAGATACAGATATGTAGAAAAAAGAAATGGAAAATCACACGAAATGAGTTTCGAACTATTAGATCATCATTCTTATGTATTGAGAATAAGGATGAGAGATTGGTGTTGAGGGACTTGGGGCTGGGCTTAGGAATTAGGATTGCTGTTCTATTCCTTGCCTGGCCCAAAGCTGGATGCAGAAGGCTCTCTTTGGGCAATGAGATGTTCGGCTTAGGTAAATGTTCGGTTTTCGCCCTCAACTTTAAATATTATCTTTTTTCCAGTCGGTTTTGGTCTTCCATCAGTGCAATATTGTCAAAGACCTGATGTAATTTAAGAAGTTGATATCTTCTCTAATTTAAAGACTCCATCAAATACTTTTGATAGATAATATAAGAGATTTGAATTCAAGATCTTAAACTTATTAGACCGTATGGAAATGAACTGCCGCGGTCTTTCTAGAAAATGAAAGTGAGGAGAAATAGCAGATTCGGGGACTCTCCGAAAGATTCGCCACAGGACTTCGAAGACATTCTAGGTGGTTGAAATGTGAAATTCACCCCCCGCCCCTGCTCTCTCTCTCTCTCTTCTTTCCAATGTCAACCTTTTTCTGGCTGAGGTTCCATTCCATGGCTCCTTTTACTGATTTCATTTAACTACTTTTTGACCCAAGAAAAAAACGCAAATTTGTCATTTTTGTCTCGATGCCGCCTTGAATATGAGTACAAATCCCCTATTTCTTTTTTGAAAGTTAAGTCAATTTCATTAATTATAAAATGTAATCGATACGTAATTGTCTACTCGTTGTACGCACTATACTTGGAAAAAGGGAACAAGACAATGCAGACATAATTAAAATTGTGATGAGATGACATTCTTTTCTGCAGTAATCTTATGAGTTTCGTTTGTTCATACTTACAGTCAGGTTCTTTGATCCGCTCCTGTTTGAAGAAGATGGTCAGAGAACGTAAAATGCATCATCAGACTCCATTGCTGGTTCACCAAGAAATTCCAGCACTTACTCAGCTGACGACGAGGCTGTTGTCCGTCGGGGGGCCCACGCGGTATGGCGGAACTTGTGGGGAGCGATTATCCCTATGACACGTGGCACAATTACCAGTCGCCAAAATTGGATGAATCCGCCGTGGGGCCTCCTGTTGTCTGCGTTGTTAGCTGCAGGGCGAGAAAATCGTGGTGGGGGGAAGAACACGACATCATTTTGGAGCTCCTTCGGAGAACCCTCTTGCAGACTTCGACGTAAAAGGGGAGTTTTTTTCTCTCTTACCTCTGAACTTCTCCAGACCGTTTTACGAATGCTTGATAAAGAGAGAGGGGGGGCCCCTGATTGATTAGTGGAGCTGCATTCTTTGCCCTTAGCGGAGACACTTCTAGAGCTTGGTTTCCGCTCCGGTGTTGCTGGAGGAGGATGAGATGATAAGGCTCTGGGTGCTCGGATTGCAACTGTCAGAGCTGTTTTTGAGCTCTGTCGTGCACTTGCTCTACGGGTTGTACATATTCAGCTCGGCCGTTGCCGGTGACCTCTCGCAGGCTCTCGGCGGGGGCCTCTTCAGGCAGTGTGGCCGGGACGTTCAGGTGAAGGCGGAGGAGCCCGAGAAGAACAGCGCCGATGGGGTCCCTCCGATCGTCCTGGTTCACGGAATCTTCGGCTTCGGAAAAGGGGTATTTGCTTAAAGGAACCTCATCTTAGTTAGTGCTTGAGCTTGGATTCTCGTATTCGCTGGAATTTTAACATGGGGTTTGTATTCTCTTTCATTTCTGGGATTCCTCTCCTTTGCTTTCCGGTTGGTTAGAGACTGGGAGGCTTATCGTATTTTGCCGGTGCAGAGAAGAAAGCCGAGAGGGTTCTCGTGCCCGACTTGGGGTCTTTGACCAGCATCCACGACAGGTCCATTTCGTAGATGTCATCTCTGCTTAGGGTTTTTTTGGTACTGTGGCTTTCAAAAAGTTGTGATTATGATTGTAATCTTGTGTTGCAATCGTTCTTGATGATGATCTGATCAATTGGTCAAATGCTTAAGATTTCCGGTTCTTCTCTTGTTGTGTATCCAATTTGAGGCAAATGGTGAAAGGACTTTCTTTCTGGGTTTTCAGGGCTCGAGAACTGTTCTATTACTTGAAAGGGGGGCAAGTAGATTATGGTGAGGAACACAGCAAGGCCTGTGGTCACTCACAGTTCGGGCGAATTTATGATCGAGGTTCAGCATTATGCACATATTATGTTCTTTGACTCGGTGTCATGCCATATCCTAGCTAAACACCAGTGATTTGAGTCTCGGCTGACTCTTTTCTTTAACTGGAAATTCAGGGCATTATCCTGAGTGGGATGAAGATCACCCAATTCACTTTGTGGGGCACTCGGCTGGGGCTCAGGTGGCTCGAGTTTTACAGCAGATGCTTGCTGACAAGGTCAGTAAGCTCCCTCGCTCGCTGAGTTACTGAATGTTTTTGTCTAAGAAACCAAATTAATTTGATTATTTCAGGCTTTTAAGGGCCATGGGACTACCTCTGAGAACTGGGTATTAAGTATCACATCATTGTCTGGAGCATTCAATGGGACTACGAGAACCTATTTAGATGGAATGCAGTAAGCTCATCTCAAATTTTTGAATTTACTCTTCATTTTCTACTTGAAGTAATTGAATGACTTGCTTTAGTCTTTTCACGTTTTAGAATTTTTTGGACTTTTGGAAATCTTTGATCGGTTTCTCTAGAAGTTCAACATTCCGGCTGCATTGTTGATAGTTCGATTAGGCTGTTAGAGTGTACTCTGTCACCCCGAGTCTGTAAAATTAATTTTATGAATCTTAAGTCGATCGATGTGCAAAATTAAATCAGGCCTGAGGATGGAAGGTCCTTGAAGCCCCTCTGCCTGCTCCAAATTTGTCGTCTCGGAGTGATCATTTACGACTGGTTCGACATCTCCTGGCTCAAATCCTACTACGACTTCGGGTTTGACCACTTCCACATGTCGTGGAGGAAAACCGGCCTGTCTGGACTCGTCGATTGCCTCTTGGGCAATGCAGGCCCGTTTGCTTCTGGAGACTGGATCCTCCCTGACCTCACGATCCAAGGGTCGATACAACTCAACAGCCATCTGCGTACCTTTCCGGGCACTTATTACTTCAGTTATGCGACGAAACGTAGTAGGAAGGTGGTGGGTGTCACGGTCCCTTCTAGCATGCTAGGAATCCACCCGCTTCTCTTCATTAGGGTCCTGCAGATGAGCCAGTGGAGGCATCCGCCTGATGTTTCCCCGCCGTACAAAGGTTACAGGTATCTCACACTTCAGGCAATCTCTCTTCCGAATGTGGTATTCTCGATCAATATAAAAGAGTTAGAACTTACTAGTATCAAACTGTGGATGACAGAGATGAGGATTGGCATGACAATGACGGAGCATTGAACACCATATCGATGACTCACCCCCGTCTTCCAATCGAGCACCCGAGCTGTGCCGTTGCAGATGACAACGAGTGCGGGCCACTGCAGCCAGGGATCTGGTTAGCTGTCTCCATCCTTTCACCATTTGTAATCGCCTAATCCTCTATTGAATGAAGAAACCGGGTTATAATTTATTCGCTGGAATGGAGCGTTCATCTGTGATCTTACATGGGCGTGCTCGTGCATTTGCAGGTATTACAAGATTGTCGAGGCAGATCACATGTTCTACATTATCAACCGGGAGAGAGCTGGAGTTCAGTTTGACCTCATGTATGATGGAATCTTCGACCGATGCAGGAAGCACGTCTTCAGGAGAAATCCTCCGATGCTTCCCAATCGAGTCAATCATCAACAAGAAACCAAGAATTCCCAGTTCATAGAGCAGAAAGAAGAGGCAAATTAGAGGCGAATTATAGGCTGTACATCTCAAACTCCATATCCTTCATCTGAAGGCTCGAGTTCTTGCAGTTTCTGCAATTATGAATACATTGAAAAAAAATTGAATTTGGTTACTTGAGGATGCACAGTGCAAATGGAATTCAAAGGGGTCCAGTCCATGATTTTTGTTCCTCCTTCCTACTACTGCATAATGCCCAATTGTGTTCGGATTGATTCGCATCTGTCCATCAATTGCATTCGGATCAATCCAGGGCTGCTGTTCAGATCCTCCCCACATGTCGACCGGTTCTCGAACACATTGGCTGACTCTGTAGGACACCATGTACAAGCCTTCTGCCCCATGACTGTCTCCAGAAGACAGAGCTGTCGAATTTCTCCAAGTTTTGCGCTCGGAAAGAACTCGAATCATTTTGGAGACTTGCGATACAGAAGGGAACAGATTCTTCCAGCACGTGCCAACCCGCTCTTCCCATACACCCTCATCATTTGCTCCTCATTACAACTCTTTCCCTATTCTCCTTGTCCGACAGCCTGGAAGCCCACAAATCCAAATTGAAATCACCTCCAACTTACAATTTCGTAAACTATTCACACGATACGTGTACATTCTCGTCTGCTCCTAGTTCAGAATGTAAGTTCCCAATCCCGGATGCATGTCGTTTTCCTTAATTACCCGGTACGCGATGTCCTTTGTCCCGATCGATCCGACGTTCGGTTAGTGCATCAAACTCGTTTTTGGTTCTGTCATGGATAGGCTGTTAGTCACAATGCAGCCTTTTGCCATCTTCCAGCTCTAACGCTCCCTTTTTTGAGCCCTACTTTCATGTAAAGCGGCTGCTCAGTATCATTGCAAGCTGGAACTCCAAAAACCAGTTGGAAAATATGTACGACAAATATATAAAAATGCCCTAAGCAAATAAATGAAATAATGATGATAAATATAGTGGTATCTGTTTTCCACCATTAGAATTTCTTTTTTTTTTTTTAAATCCACTGTTTTTAAAAATCTAATAAATTTTAATTGATTTATCTGTTATCTATTAATACTTTAAATAAACACGTTCACTTTCTGGTCTCACTTTCAATTTTCCATGTTTTTCTCTCAAGCGGACTGGTACTTACATTTTACGAGCTCGACTAGTTCAGTTCGAGTTTGTTGGGTCCGCTAAGGGGCAAATCTCTCTAAAAATAAATTATCTTGATTAACAAAAAATTCGAACGTGAGGTAATCTTCATTCACAAAACTCGAACCCGATACATATCTTAGACAGAAGAGACAGCCTACGACATCAACCAATCCACTTTAATACCTTGTCGCGGTTAGGCCACTGAGACCTCGTTACATGCCAAATCATTACATTAAATGTTTTCGGACAAAGGGGGCATATCTGGGATTTCCCTTTTAATGAGAGACAGAACAAAAACATGGTAACTTGCTGAGTCAGCAATTACTGTCAGATACACTCTGTATTTACTACATAATGCCAAAACCTTTTCCCCCGTTTTTTTTTTTTTTTTTCAATTTTGATTTCCAGATTAACCGTACGAGATTATCACTAAATAATTACAGCCACTGAATTTATTATAAATTAATGATTTCATTAACTTTCAACACCACCCACCCATCCACCTTTCCCTCAATTTTCTTTTAATCTAATAATAATTATTATCAATAATTTAACGACAAGTTTGACCGAGGTGTGTTAGTCGTAATGACAGAAGAGGGGTCCGTCTAAATACAGTTTCGAGTCTTTGAATAAAAAAAATTCATGACCCCGTTAAGTTTTTACGTATTTAGTGGTGTATTTAAACTCGTTTTTGTTCATCGACCTCTCCCTCCCGATTTCAACACCGGCAAGAACGACCCAACCGCTTCCTGGTACGCATGAGTGCTCGACCGACTCCTAGTCGGTCGCCCGGCAATCGACTCTCCTCAGTTGCTCTCTTGCCACCACACTACCCTGCCACAAATTGGAAAGATTATATATGGGAAGACTTGGAACGGTCAGAATTTTCAAATTTATAATTATCGTATTCGTGTTCCATCATTAGGTAAATATTATTAATTCTAATTTCTGTTCCCCCGGGTTGAATTCTAGTGAGCGAGTGTTGTGCTTGCAGCTGCTGTTTCTCCTCGTAAGCATTGTACTCCCGAGTTAGATATTTTCATTGGAATGCACTACAATTTTACGGGAAATTACTCATTCTCGAGAAAATTTCCTGGAAATCACTCGATGGCATTAATTTCCAAATTTGAATTTTTCTGATCATTTTGAGGTCGGCTTCAGTTTGCAGTTTTAATATCTCCTATAGAAGAAAATCTTTAATAGAACGGTCATATTATATAGATAATGATGACATAGTATATCTGTCAAATCAAGATTTACCGTTCATATATTTATCCAATAAGGTGCCATTGTTTGTTAAAGTTTTTTTTAATAATTTTTCTTTTTTTATACATCTTTCCAATTATAATTCACTGTTCATTAGAATTTATTTTATATTTTTAAATTTTTTTATAATTTAATAATCATAATTTTATAATCCTTGATTACATATCAAGTTCTGATTGGATGAATTATCAGTATTCCCTACGTAATATGACCGCTCCACTAAAGATTTTCTCCTCCAACCGAGTTGGTTTACGCGACAGTGATAATGATTTTGAAAATAAAATTAACAAAATTAACCATTCTCAATTTCTTGTTATATAATTAAATATTACCTCCGTGAGGAAAATAATATCGTACAACGAGTCCTCCGTAATGACATAATCCGCTTACTTAAGATGTGATATAAGCTAATAGAATTTATTTATTTTTAATATTTTAATAAAATTCTTAAAAAATAAAAATAACTATTTTTTCAAAAAATAAATTTTATTAATTAGTATTATAACGTAAATTCTGACGCATGTTAACAGCGTTGATAAGAGACTATCTCCCGTGGGAGGGTGGGCTCCCAAAAGTTTCCCTTTTTCCTTTCACTTTTCACCCGTAAAAAATTACCTTTTCATTTTTTGACAGAAACTAGATATATACACACACACACAGTTATATACCAACATGTGAGAGTTTTGATTTTTTTTTTATATTTATCATTAATCTAATTTAAATACTAGAATTTATGATATGTATATATTTTATAAAATCTTTCAAATTAGGAATAAATTAGTAATTTTAGTTATTTTCCTTTCGTTCCATATTTATAATGTTAACAATAAAAATATTTCATTAACTACTGATATTCTCTATTCTCACTTCATATCAATCGATATTTATAATTTTAACCAAAAAATTATCATTTTTAAATTATTTCTATAATTTTCTTAAATATTTCATGGGATTTTCTTAATTATACAATCCGTGTTCACATTTCTGAAATCCTCTTATGCAAGACGACGCTTTCAATTTCTATAAAAAAAATATACTTTATTCACCAAAAGTTCTTATAACTACCCGTTTTATTTCATTTTTGTTTGATTTGAATTGCTTATTTTTCATCTATTCTAACATTAAATTTTATTACTTTGATTATTATATTATTTTTTTGTTCATCTTAAATTTTTATATAATGCATAATTGACAATTCCGTATATATCACAGGTTATCCTCTGGTGTCTCTCTGTGTGTGTATATATATTCTGTGGTTATTGCCTGTTTTTCTCAAAAATTCCTACATAAATACATCCATCCGCCCACCGAGGGATGAATACAGCAAATCATCTTGAAAGAGAGATGTGTGGCACTGAGAACACTACCCGCCTCCTCAACAAGAACTCTCACTCCAATGGCACCGCAGCCGACGCCGCCGCCCTGCCACCCGACTCCACCATCAACCTCGACCAGTAAGTCGGAACGCTCTGTCTCACGAAAACGACTCCGGTTCCCACTTTTGTTTTCCGTGTTTCCTTTCCATATGTAACCGATGTTACTGTACCAAAACCGAATCTTTGTCGAGTGCTCCGGTTCCGGTCGAGTTGAGCAGCACCTTGACTGATCCTTTTTTTTTTTTCCTTTATTTCTGGGAGTTCAGGGGAGATCCGGTATTGTTCGAGGAGTACTGGAGGAAGGCCGGGGAGAGGTGCGGCGTCGCAATCGGGGGAGCAGAGCTGATGAGCTACTTCAGCAACCACCGGAGCATGTGCTGGTTCCTCCTGCCGGAGCTCGAGGACTCCATCCGCCGCCTCCACTGCCTCGTCGGGAACGCGTCTGCCGAGGGCCGCCATGTGGTGGTGGGGAACGGCTCCACCCAGCTCCTCCAGGCAGTGCTCTACGCCCTCTCCTCCGGTGGCTCCCCCGATCAGGCGCCCCACAGCGTCGTCTGCGCTGCTCCCTATTACTCGGTAAGTCCATTACTTACCGCACCATTCAGACATATAAAGATGCCGTCTTCCCTTTCCCAAACTTACTTCGATTTTCATGCTCGATCATCTCTTCATACGGTCACCCGACGATCATTATTCGATCGACATCTTCACTTGGTTATTCGAAGTATCGACGAACTCTCCCAATACAATCAATGCTTCATGTTCTGGTTTGAAGTTTGATGCTTTATGTTGTTTCTTGAGCATTGTCTAGTATTTAGAGATCTAATAGACATTGACTTATAACGGTTGAGTAGGATCAATTAATTAAAAGATAAATCTTTCTAAATGATATTTATATATTTTTATTTATAAGATTAAAATCCGATCTAGCCAAATATAGCTGCGTGAAAAAATTCTGAATTTATTTTGTTTATATAATTTATAATAAATTTAAAAGTGTGACTAGAGGCCCTGTAGGGCGGGGAGCTATGAATTGCCTGTCGTTTCTGTGGAGGTAGTCTTCAAAGCAATGAGTAAATTATATTAGAAATGTTATATGATATTGCAAGTTAATAAAATTTAATTATTTTAAAATTTTTTATAATATTTTTTTAAAAAAATATTCTGAAAGGTAATTGAATTTTATTAACCTATGACATTGTAAACTACTATCAGGTCATATTCGGTTTAGAAAGTCAACTGGACATGTGGCGGTCAACGATTCAGGGCAGAGTTCTGCGAGGGGGCGCAGCGTGTCTGTTGGGGAGTGGGCTGTGTTGGCTCAGTTCGTGGGCCGGTGGGATCGGGCCAACTGCCTCTGTTCTTTTTATTTTTATTTTTACCATTTTATTATTTGATAAATCATCATACATTACCCAGATAAATTAATTCAAATGGTCAGGTATTTCTTTTCTTAAATAAATTTTAGAATTTAAATTTTATAAATGAAAAAAAAATTTACAGTTGGGAGAGTGACATCCCTTAAAAATAGACATGATTCGAAAATGATCAATCAATATTTGTTAAATTTTAGGGTACAATCATTCATCTGATTTATTCCTCCCAGTGCATGTTAATACTAATTTCTCATATAGATTGACATGAGCTTAATGTCTGCACGTGATTAATTCATCGTGTTAGGGGGGGCTTGGGCGGCTCCCATGTAAGCTGATTGTCTGTGTGTAGAAGTGAAAGTCTAACAACGTTCTTGAACAGTTGACTTTGGGTTGGATTTCTTATTGACTTCTGTTGTCGGTAAATGCCAAGGAGACACAGAGCAGGTTGATGCTCACAATAATACGCAGACAGATGAAAGTGGACAGACATGTTCCTCAGGGCACACACACCGAACTGCTCTTTAAAGAACAAACGTGCACATGTTACTTCCTCGATGGACATAGTAACGTGGTCATGTGCACTTATTCATCAGTGCTTCCCTTAAAGAAATAATCGAATTCGAGTAGAGAGAAAGCGAAGAGACAAGATGTCGATTATGTGATAGAAGATCGATGTGATTCAGGTAGTAACAAGTGTGGTATGTTGATCGATTTGCAGTGCTATCCGGAAGTGACTGATATCGTCAAGTCAGGGCTGTACAAGTGGGAGGGTGACGCGTACAGCTTTGACAAGGAGGGCCCGTACATAGAGCTGGTGACGTCGCCGAACAACCCGGATGGTTCGATCCGTAGACCGGTGGTGAACCGTGGAGATGGAAAGGTGGTCCATGACTTGGCCTACTACTGGCCCCAGTACACAGCTATCACCCACCAAGCTGACCACGATATCATGCTGTTCACCTTCTCAAAGAGCACCGGTCATGCAGGTTCTCGTATCGGGTGAGTCAAGCTCAAGGATACCATTTCTCCTTTCAGTTTCCAATTCCACCGAGACATCGAGAGAATCCTTGTATTAGGTTCTTATTTGATCTTGTTGCAGGTGGGCTATTGTGAAGGAAGAGGAGGTGGCCAGGAAGATGGTCAAGTTCATGGAGGTGACCTCGATTGGTGTATCGAAGGAAGCTCAATTCCGAGCCTCGAAGATCTTAGGAGCAATATGCGATGGCTATGAGAGCTTCGGTCCTCAAGTGCCTGAGAACTTCTTCGAGTACTCCAAGGACCTCATGACCGAAAGGTGGGAGAGGCTGAGAAAAGCCGTGAAACGGAGCGAGATCTTCAGCCTTCCCAAGTTCCCTAATGAGTACTGCCTCTTCTCCGCCGAGTTAACCGAGACAAGGCCTGGTAAGAGCTTGATCTCCACACCTTGATCAGATTTCTTCAACAACAATTTAAGTCTGTGGCTTGACTGCATTTTGTTGCTCTTTTCTCAACTTTGACAGCATTTGCGTGGCTGAAGTGCATGGAAGAGTTGAAGGATGCCGAGGCACTGTTGAGAGGGCATAAGATACTCTCTAGGGGCGGATCGAAGTTTGGTGCAGACCCCGTTTTCGTGAGGGTTAGCATGCTGAGCCGGGAGGACGTGTTCAATGCGTTCCTCGAGAGGTTATCGGTCATCAGCAGAGGGATTGGAAGCAATGGAAATCTGAGTAGGGAGTCCAGGGAGTTGACTCTTGATTTAATAGTCTAGTTAGTCTTTATGAGTTCATCGAAGCGGTAACCCCAACCAGGAACTTCTACGGTCGGTGGTTTAGGTTATTTGGTAATGTGAAGTGTCTTCGGAGCTTCGACCCACTGAAACTAATGATAAGCACATTAGCAAATTTCATTTTCATGGCACAGTTGCACTGTTCTGTTTGGTTTCACCGAGAAAGATCTGCATCAAATCATTCGAGAACTAATAATATGCTGAATCTGCTGTCGGTATGAAGGGAAAATACCCGATTCAGTCAGATATGCCACCGCAGCTTCACTTCTAGAGCAGATTCCCGGTCCTCGGCTCGGAAAATCTTATTCAGCTCAGATTTATGAAGGGAAACATTTAGATTTTCATAAGAATTCGTAGTGCTCACAAGGAAAGTTTTTTCATAGAACGAAATCCTTTTCCTAGGGGTACACAAGGGTTCATGCGGTTTTCCTCATCCGTCCTGGATTTCTCTTCATGGAATGAGCTCAAGACTTCCCAACTGTGATTAGGGATTCCATTTTGGAGTGCTATAGTTACCACAAAATCGGGATTGTTAGCTCCGCTAGATTGACTCAATAAAGCGATAACAAAGAAGAAAAGAATAATACATAGATTTACGCGGAAAACTCTTGACAGAAAAAAAACCATGAGTAAATGAGAAGCAAAGCCCCTGTACTTGAAATATGGGTACAATAGGTACGGACATCAATGATAATGCTTGATTAAAGAACCTTGAAATATCCAAGTATATGTGCATATATATACGAGAAACCCTAATTGCAAAGTGGTTCAAATTAGGTTGCAGCGAGGCCAAACTGAATTTGGGCATGGGGCGTATTTATGTTCACTTGGTGGGTATAGTTTGTGGTGGGTATTTGAACTGCAAGTTGTAGGGTCCAACCCCGCTGAGGGTATCATCAGGAGCATCAACACTCCCCAAGATCAATTGTCTGCAGAGGCTGAGGGCATTGAAATCTTGGTAGTTAGGGACACTGCAATCCCCATTGAAAAGAAAAGACAGAGTCCTCCTGACAACAAAAGAAGCGCAGACAGAGAGTTCAAAAGCTCGCTTCTCCTTTGCGTTCGCCATGCAAAAGACCTTAACTTGCTGCGAAGATTCATCAGCTGGTACATAATCCCAACAACAAGAGCAGCAAGAAGAAGGTTCGACTTCGGAGAGATGCTCTGCGATAAGAAGTTGGTGTGCGTGACGGGAGCTTCGGGGTTCATAGCCTCTTGCATTGTCAAGCTCCTGCTGCAGCGCGGCTACACTGTTAGTGCCACTCTCCGCGACCCAAGTAAGGGAAAAAAAACAAAAACAAAAAACAAACCAGCCGCTCTTTTGAATTTCCGGTCCCATTTCTTAAGGAAAGCATGTTGTTGAATGAAGAGAATGTTGGATAAGAACTTGGAGGATTGCCTGGTTTTTGGTCTGCTGCAGGTGATCCGAAGAAGACAGAGCACCTAATGGCGCTCGAGGGAGCTAGGGAGAGGCTCCATCTGTTCAAGGCTGAGCTACTGGAAGCTGGGTCTTTCGTGAAAGGATTTCGTAACCGAATGAATCCAAATGAATCCCAAGAACATACATGCTGAAATCGTTAAGAGATCGTGCTTAAAACATAAAGCGGAAGCGTACCCGGATCCATAGCGGCAGTCGTAGAACTTGATTCCGGGTCTGGATCTTCTGGGTCTGCACGGTACCGCTCAGAGGATGTGGGGTCTCTCTGTTCTCTCATACTGACTAATGGGATATCAGAGGAGACGGTTTTATAACGTGTGACCCAGGGACCATAACCCCTTAATTGCACATTAGTGCCTGGTGATTTAGTAATTTCTAATTCTGCCCATCATAGAATTAGAAATTTACTTTTGGTATCTGCACATTAGTTCCCACACTTTTACAAGATGTCATTAAGGCCCACTAATAAATTCAATTAGATTACTTAATCGGGCCAACTATTGGGATAACATAGATACTCGGTCAATGATATGTTGTTGGACCATATTAGTCGGATTAAAAAATCCAACAATCTCCCACTTGGGCCAACAAACGTATCCTGAATGACCGTGTATCACCGAATTACCTTATGAGCTCAAAATTGTTATCCTGTTCAACAATCTCAACAATCTCGTCCATTGAATGCATCAACAGTAGGACCAAAGCGTTCTTCGTCACAATTATCGCAACTGGAACCATCAATGATCACGTACAGCAATATAATCAACGACATAGATCAAGTGTAGGTGCGCAGCATGGAAATTACATGTTATGTGATCTGAACATGTCTATCTCCAACTGGTCCTCCTTAAACCTTATGGAGATCAAACCTTTTAACTTTATACTGTAATTTCAGAGTGCAAAAGAACTGAATTACTTTATTTCTGCAGAATAATAAATAAATAAAACGTTGCTACAGGCAAATAGCATCAATGTACAAAACTCCCACTAAACCATAATATCATCACATGATATGACACCCATATGAGCAACATGCTCATGAAAGACCATGGGTGCTAAAGCCTTAGTGAGCGGATCCGCTAACATAGAAGTTGTACTGATATGCTCTATAGCTAACTGACCACTCTGAATTCTTTCTTTAACAACTAGGAACTTGATGTCAATATGCTTAGACCTCGAAGAGCTCCTATTGGTATTGGAATACATCACTGCTGACTTATTGTCACAAAATAACTTCAGTGGTCTTTCTATTCCATCAACGATTTGCAGCCCGGTGACAAAATTCCGCAGCCATATTCCATGATTAGATGCTTCGTAGCAAGCTACGAACTCTGCCTCCATTGTTGATGCGGCTACGAGTGTCTGCTTAGCACTCTTCCAGGAGACAGCTCCACCAGCCACCAAATAAACATAACCTGATGTAGATTTGCGGCTGTCTTGACATCCAGCGAAATCAGAGTCTGAATACCCGACGATCTCCAAGTGTTCTAATTTCCTGTATGTGAGCATGTAGTGTTTCGTTCTCTGTAAATACCGCAAGACCCGTTTGGCTGCCTTCCAGTGATCCATGCCATGATCACTTAAATATCTGCTTAACATTCCAACAATGTACGCAATGTCCGGACGCGTACATACCTGAGCATACATCAGACTCCCAATGATAGACGCGTAGGGAATCTTCTGCATTTCTTTTCTCTCAAATTGATTCTTAGGGCACTGACCAAGACTGAACTTATCAGCCTTAGCAACAGGGGTATCAACTGGCTTGCAATCCTTCATACTGAATCTAGTCAGCACCTTATCGATATAGCTCTTTTGTGATAATCCAAGGATACCTCGAGATCGTTCTCGATGAATCTGGATTCCTAATACAAAAGAGGCGTCACCAAGATCTTTCATTTCGAATTTCTGTGATAGAAATCTCTTGGTTTCGTGCAGTAAGCCTATATCATTGCATGCCAGTAATATGTCATCGACATACAAAACCAAAAAGATGTACTTACCCCCACTGAACTTATGGTATATACAATCATCGACTAAATTCATCTCAAAACCAAAAGAGATGATAATTTGATGAAACTTGTAATACCATTGACGAGAAGCCTGCTTAAGCCCGTAGATGGATCTCTTCAATTTACAGACCATTTTCTTCGGGTCTCCAACCTCAAAGTTTTCTGGCTGTAACATATAAATTGTTTCATCAATGTCACCATTGAGAAACGCCGTTTTAACATCCATCTGATGTAACTCGAGATCAAAATGAGCTACAAGTGCCATTATAGTCCTAAAAGAGTCTTTCGAGGAAACCGGAGAGAAAGTCTCTTTATAGTCAGTGCCTTCCTTTTGTGTGAAACCCTTAGCGACAAGACGAGCCTTATACCTCTCCACATTGCCTCTAGAATCCCTCTTGGTCTTAAATATCCACTTACAACCAATGGGTTTCGCACCTTCTGGCAATGAGACAAGGTCCCAAACGTCATTGTCCTTCATGGACTTCATCTCTTCATTCATGGCATCGATCCACTTTTGAGAGTTAGAGCTACTCGAGACTTGACGGAAGTTGATCGGATCATCTCCCATCACTCCAATACTATCCTCATGCTCTTGGATAAATACTATATAATCATTTGGAATTGCACTTCTCCGCTCTCTAGTGGATCTCCTTAATGGCACATGTTCTTGAGGTTGTTGAGTTTGTTCTTCTAGAACATTCTCTTGAGGTTGCAAATCCTCTTGAGGTTGCATGGGGAGTTCTATGACATTGTCAGAAGTAACAATTACAGGAAGAGAAACAGATTCCTCTTCAAAGACAACATCCTTGACTTTCTCTCCCCCCGCAAACTCAACTTCCTCAAAGAACCGGGCATTTCCCGTCTCAAAAATTGATATGGTAGTGGGATCGTAGAATTTATAGCCCCTAGATCTTTCAGAGTAACCAACAAAATAGCAGCTAACCGTTCTCGAGTCCAGTTTCTTTTCATTTGGCCTATAAGACCTTGCTTCAGCTGGACAACCCCAAATCCGTAAGTGCTTTATACTGGGCTGCTTGCCAGTCCATAGTTCATATGGGGTCTTAGTCACGGCTTTAGATGGTACTCTATTGAGAATATAAGCTGCGGCCTTAAGTGCCTCTCCCCAGAGGGATTCTGGTAAGGTAGAGTGACTGATCATACTCCTTACCATATCCTTAAGAGTCCGGTTTCTTCTCTCAGCAACACCGTTCATGCTAGGACTGCCCGGCATGGTGTACTGAGGTACGATACCGCATTCCTCTAGGAATCTGGCAAAAGGTCCTGGACGTTGTTCACCCGATCCGTCATATCTACCGTAATATTCACCACCACGATCAGATCTGACGGCTTTAATCCTTTTGCCAAGTTGATTTTCAACTTCGGCCTTAAAATTCTTGAACACATCCAAGGCCTCAGACTTCTCACTGATTAGATACAGGTATCCATATCGAGAATAATCGTCTATGAACGTGATAAAATAATGTTGACCATTCCAAGAAGCCGTAGGGAACGGTCCACAAATATCCGTATGTATCAGTTCCAAAACGTCTGATTTCCGACTGGCACCTGATCTACTTATGTTTGTTTGTTTCCCCTTTATACACTCAACACAGACCTCAAGGTCTCCTAGATTAAGGGGATCGAGAATTCCATTGGAAACAAGCCTCTCGATTCGTTGTTTTGAAATGTGGCCTAAGCGCTTGTGCCATAACTTACCGGAACTCTCATCGGTCAATTTTCGCTTTGTACCCCGTGAACTCGTATGCAAGGATTCATTATATGAGGCAACCGTATCAAGTAAGTAAAGGTTATCATGAAACGATAAAGAACCAGTACCAATGACATTTGAACCATAAAGAAGACGAAATTGATTATTCCCAAAAGAACAAGAATATCCAGATTTGTCCAATAGGGAAACAGAAATCAAATTCCGTCTAAAAGACGGTACCACAAAAGTGTCTTCCAAGTCCAAATAACTACCAGTCCTTAATAATAACCTAAACTTGCCTATAGCCTCAACTTCAACCGATTTGCCATCGCCCACATAGATGAATCTTTCAGCATCATTTGGCGTTCGGCAGCTCAGGCAACCCTTTCTTTGCACGCCAAGCGTGATACCCGGTACAATCCTTCTTCACATGTCCACCTTTCTTGCAAAAGAAACAGGCTGAAGCCTTATCCTCTTCCTTCTGCTGCTTTTTCTGTTGTGGAGCACCCGCAGCTTCCTTATTCTTGGGCCTTTTCTTTCCTTTACCCTTCCTCTTGGAGGTCGATGCCAGATGAGCACTTTGTGTCTTGTCCTGCTTCAATCTCTCCTCCTCTTGCACACAGTGAGAAATGAGCTCATTAAGGCTCCACTTCTCCTTTTGACAGTTATAACTGACAGTGAATTGACTGAATTGTGCTGGAAGAGAGATCAAAACCAAATGCACGAGCAAGTCCTCGGACAGCTCTAACTTAAGTGCCTTAAGCTTTGAAGCAAGATTAGACATCTCCATGATGTACTCCCGAATGTTCCCTTTGCCCATATACCTCATCGAGACAAGCTTTGATAAATGTGTGCTTGTCTCAGCCTTTTCGTTTCTTTCGAAACGCTTCTCAATGGCTTCAAGGAACAGCCTGGCTTCTGTCTCCTCAGAGATAGCGCCCCTGAAGGTTTCTGGAATTGCACGCTTCATGATCATCAGGCTCATCCTGTTAGAACGTTCCCACCGCTCAAAATCCCTCTTTGCCTCAGTGGAACTATCAGCCGTAAGAGCCGGTGGTTGTTCTATCCGGAGAGCCAAATCCAAGTCCATGCAACCGAGAACAATCATAATGTTCTCTTTCCAGGCTTTAAAGTTTGTGCCCGTAAGCACAGGAATGGAATTAATTGTAGCAGAAATTGCAGTAGCAGAATTATTAACTGAATCAGAGAACAAACAAAAAAAAAAGGGAATTTAATTAGCTCACATATTTAGGTAACAGAATGAATAAAATAACAGCATATCCCATTACGAGATACCCAGCACAACATTGACGTTTCATCTTTGGACGAAAAGACCAACTTGTAAGTGGTACTCTCGGTGCAGTAATCAAATACTGACAATCAATCCGGCCAAACAGTGAGCCTTCCTTTGGGCCGACTCATGTTCGCATGGAAACCTAAGGATCATCACGTATTTATTACCGCAGGCATATATGAAACTCGGCCAAACAGTGACCTTCCTTTGGGCCGATCACTGCCCGCATGAAATTCCACACACGCAAACATCTTATATATCCCAAAATTAGATCAATCTACACAAGAGAGCTCACTTTGGCGAGATGTTGCTTCGATCAATCCATCTCAGAATATTAGACATACACAGGCCATTATTCTATTCAAGAAATCGAAATTAATTCAAATTGGGTTATAATTAGGCCTAAACTAAATTGAATTAAATAGTCTTGATCTTAAAATAGACTTAATAGGCCTAAACCCATGAATTAAATTAAATAAAATTAAACCATTACTTAATCTTAAATTTCCTTTATTAAATTAAAGGATGAAATTTAATTCCCCTAAAAGCATGCAATACATGCATTATAATTATATAATTATATGTTATATATCATATATCTTTATGTGTTGTCTTTATACGTACGTGGCCCACGCACTTAATGAATTCCTCATAAGATTATATGTATGTGGGCCCTACACCTTATGGGTCCCACCCAAAAAAAAATTTACCTATTATAAATTACGGATAAACGCCTTGTGTAAATTTTTTTTTTTAACTATTTATTCTTAATTGGTTTATATATGCATAGTGACGTGGGCCTTACTTATAGTGGCTCCCACTCGTCAAAAGATGCCATCCATAACCAACGGATGACTTTTGCCTTATTTATTTATTTCTTTAAATTCTTTATTTCCTTAATTACAAAGTATTCATCTTCCTCCCACAATTTTCTGAAACCCTAATATCATAACCGTCTATCCCACAATTCTTAATCTACAATCAGAAACCCTAATTCGTAGCCACAAGTCCTTTCGGCCCGTGCCACAATTTTCTGGAGATTGATGTTACCCGGTAGGCCTTACTTATAGTGGGGGATTTTTTTTTTTTTATGAACAGCAAATTCAAAAAAACGGCCCTTAATTACTGAATCCATATAATTAAGCAAGGGAGAAGCAAAGCGGTGCCGAAATCTCAATCCATACAATGCAAACATCAAATTGCAGAATGGACGAAAGTGGTGCAGAAAAGGGTGAATTCACGGCAAGCGATGCCGAAAGCAATTCAATCAAGTAATAAAATCATTAAGCATGGTTTCTTAAACGAATCCTCAACGAATCAACACGTACGGCTCTGATACCAATTGAAAGGATTTCGTAACCGAATGAATCCAAATGAATCCCAAGAACATACATGCTGAAATCGTTAAGAGATCGTGCTTAAAACATAAAGCGGAAGCGTACCCGGATCCATAGCGGCAGTCGTAGAACTTGATTCCGGGTCTGGATCTTCTGGGTCTGCACGGTACCGCTCAGAGGATGTGGGGTCTCTCTGTTCTCTCATAATGACTAATGGGATATCAGAGGAGACGGTTTTATAACGTGTGACCCAGGGACCATAACCCCTTAATTGCACATTAGTGCCTGATGATTTAGTAATTTCTAATTCTGCCCATCATAGAATTAGAAATTTACTTTTGGTATCTGCACATTAGTTCCCACACTTTTACAAGATGTCATTAAGGCCCACTAATAAATTCAATTAGATCACTTAATCGGGCCAACTATTGGGATAACATAGATACTCGGTCAATGATATGTTGTTGGACCATATTAGTCGGATTAAAAAAATCCAACATTTCGATCCAGTGGTCCAGGGATGCCATGGCATTTTCCGCACAGCCTCCCCGGTTTCCTTCTCCCCCACCGAAGACCCTCAGGTACTTCCATGGAAGTTCTCGTATCGGAATTCCGTCAGTATATTGGAGAAGTAATTGCTTGTTCTGCTCTGTCTCGCTCCAGGGTGAGATGATCAAGCCTGCGGTCAATGGCACTCTCAACGTTCTAACCTCTTGCGCAAAGGTGCCTTCCCTCAAGAGGGTGGTCTTGACCTCTTCCATGGTGGCGGTGCTATTTAGCGAGAGGCCCCTTGGCCCAGAAGTGGTTGTCGATGGGACTTGGTTCTCCTACCCCGCTTTCTGCAAGAAATCCAAGGTCTGTCCGTGTCCAGCCTTTCAAGGAATGCCCAGCCAGCATCCAGTACAGGAACATAGGCTTATGTTTTTACACCAGTTGCTCTTGCCTTCAACTCTGGTACATGCTGTCAAAAATCCTAGCCAAGGAGGCGGCCTGGAAGTTTGCAGAGGGGAATTGACCTTGCCACCATAAAAGCAGGCTTTGCAATTGGTCCAATCTTGCAGCCAACGATCAACACCACCGTCGAGATGATTTACAGGCTCCTCAATGGTCTCCTCTTTATCGCGGACAGCTGATCTTTTGTAGAATATCCTTGTTTTGCTCGAGGAAAGGCTGTCTGACTTGGAAATTTTCTCCATTTGCAGGATCAGACACATATCCTAACTCGACCGTGGGATATGTCGATGCGAGAGATGTGGCTAAGGCGCATATTCTAGCATTCGAGAATCCATCGGCGAGCGGCAGATACCGTGTAGTCAGACAAGTTGCACACTGTCGTGAAACCTTGGACATCCTACACAGGCTCTACCCCCAGCTGCAGCTTCCTGAGAAGTAAGTCATATGGAAAGCTACATGTTATGAGAATGTATATGGAATGGAAGATTGGACTCGAGGATCCTGAGAACTATTTGTCCTCCGAGCAGATGCAAAGATGACAAGAACTTCGGGGCGCCAGCATTTCGAGTGTCAAAGGAGAAGGCGAAGGCTTTAGGCTTGGAGTTCACTCCCCTGGAGGTCACTCTCAAGGACACTGTCGAGAGAGTGAAGGAGAAGGGATTCTTGTGAGGCCTGTGGATTGCTCGAGAAAAAGGAGAAATAATCAGATCGGAATGTGATCAAGAAATTATCGGCTATTCGATTGAATTGCTTGTGAAGGAATGTATTCTGCAATAAGCTGCTCCGAAGAAGTGTGCTCCTGAGCTGGACTGGATAATGAGCTTCTTTAATAAATAAAAAGGAATTATAAAAGACTTTGACTCTTCAACAAATAAGTCAATACCATTCAAAAGACCTAAATTAATTAAAATTTATTAAACATTTTAATATATCGACTTAAATGGTAGAAAAAGAATCTTAAGGCTCACGAAGGAAACCTCTTCCCACGCGCCTTCGGAGCAAGTTCGTGTCACGCCGGCGGACGTCTACGTTACGGAAGGCGAGAAGCCTGCGGAGCAGGCCAGCGACCGAAGCGTTGACTGTCCCACGCGCTTTCAGCTGCTCAAAAAGCACTTCTCGTCTTCTCGTTTGATTCGACAAAGAAAAACATGCGGAGCGGATTCTGTGATGACATTCCCACGTTCGCACGTCATCTCGTCGTCGGATCAGATTGATCGGAAGGGTTTCGTCGAGCCCGTCAGTGCCGCCGTCGCGGGTCCCCTGAGCCGGGCGATGGAGGCCGCCTCGGCGGTCGATGAAGGGAAGGGCGTGGAGGAGGCGCTGTCCTTCGCCATCGTCCTCTCAGAGCGGGTCCGCTCGGCGGCGGAGCACGCCGAGTCGTTCAAGTCCGATTGCTACGAGCTCCGCAAGCAGGTCGACCGGCTCTCCCCGACACTCCGCTCCCTCGTCCGGTTCATCTCCTCCGCGCCGCCTTCGTCCATCTACGACCGCCCCGTCCATCGGATCCTCACCGATGTCTGTTCCACCCTCGAGCGTAGCCTGGCACTGGCCCGCCGATGCAGGAGGCAGAACTTCCTCCGGCGCCTCTTCACCATCACTAGCGCCGCCGATTTTAGGAAAGTCCAGAACCTTCTTGACGCCTCCGTCGGGGACATAAAGTGGCTGCTCTGCATCTTCCGAGCCGATGGGGACGGCGGAATCGAGCTCTCGTTGCCTCCGATTGCGAGCAACGACCCAATCCTCTCGTGGGTTTGGTCGTTCATCGCTTCGATTCACTACGGCGGGTCAACCGACCGGGTTGAGGCAGCGAACGAGTTGGCCTCGCTGGCAGAGGACAATGATCGGAACAAGAAGATGATTGTTGAAGAAGGCGGGATTCCTCCATTGCTGAAGCTCTTAAAAGAAGGCTCCGACCCGGAGGCACAAATTGCAGCTGCGACCGCCCTCATCAATTTATCGAACGATCAGGAGAGAGTCCGGGCGATCGTGAAGGAGCTTGGTGTGCCGATCATCGTACAGGTTCTCGGGGAGTCCCCCATAAGGGTTCAGATTCGAGTGGCCAATTTGGTGGCAAGAATGGCTAAGCACGACCCACTTGCACAGGAGGATTTCGCCCGTGAGAACGCTATTCGACCCCTTGTCACATGGCTCACATTTGATACTTTCACAGGCGATGACCGGAGGGTTCAGATGACTGGCAAGCAGAGCATTCACTCAGTTCTTGAGATGAACATGAAAAGGGGGGAAAGCTCGAAGTCGGGTAATACTCATAACAATCTTCCTCATTTGATCTCAAACTCGTATCCGGTGTGGGATGGGAGTTTGAGAGCGGGGAGCCATAGGAGAGAGTGGGAGAGTGAGAGCTACGAGGTGAAGCTGAAGTTGAAGACGAGCTGTGCGAGGGCTCTGTGGATGTTATCGGCGGGGAGTGTTTCCAACAGTCGGAGGATTACCGAGACAAAGGGACTGCTCTGTTTGGCAAAGTTGATTGAGATGGAACGAGGCGAGCTGCAATATAACTGCCTAATGGCGGTGATGGAGATCACTTCTGCAGCCGAGTCGAATGTTGAGCTCAGGCAGGCAGCTTTCAAGACCAATTCTCCCGCTGCAAAAGCCGTGGTCGACCAGCTCCTGATGGTGATTAAGCAAACAGATGACAAATTGTTGCTGATTCCTGCGATTGGATCGATCGGATCACTGGCGAGGACCTTTCCTGCGAGGGAGACCCGTGTGATTGTTCCGCTGGTGGATCGGCTCGGCAGCCGGGATCCTGATGTGGCAGTTGAGGCTGCAATTGCTCTCGGGAAGTTCGCGAACCCGGCAAATTTCCTTCATGTGGAGCATTCAAAGACTATCATCGAGCTCGATGCAATCCCAGCTCTGATTAGGCTTCTGAGGGGCAGTGAGATAGCGCAGTTTCATGGGTTGGGCCTGCTCTGCTACCTTGCACTGCATTCCGGCCAGAACGAGCAGCTGGACCAGGCCCGGGTCCTGACAGTTCTCGAGGGGGCGGACAGATCAGTGGCAGCACAGCACCCTGAGCTGCGGGAGCTGTTGGTGAAGGCGATATACCACCTCAAGATGTATCACTCTGTTGGACATTCTCAGAGACGGTCTTATCCTCCTTGAATCTCAACTTCCACTGAGGTACTACTTAATATAAGTTGTCCATATAGCAGTAGACAGGACTGTCAATAGAAAAACAGGAAAGGAGCTTAGAATGAGATTGGTAGTTACACTTATTTTATCCAAAGGGCTGTCGATTTGATACATTTGAAGCACCGCATATTCCTATGAACAGAATATCATCTCCTGTTATCATTATTATCATCCGGCTTTTCGGTCCAGTATCTAGTTTAGGCTCGATGTAGATCTCAATAATGCTATTAAAGCACAAAATACAAGCATTTCATTTCCTTGCAAGCATACCTTTGCATTTCTATGAAACACAGTATCCAATCAAGGAAAGAAAATGTCATTGGCAATAAACGTCATGAGCATCCGAGCATCTCATCTTGTCCAGGGCCATGTGTGCTGATTATCGGCAAGGAACCTGGAACATCACACGATCTTGTGATGTTACAAACAGCTGTTGGACTCTAGCTCATGGTAAATTCTATTTTAGTGCCATAAATATCATCCATGTTACTGAATTGTATCCATGCTTCTGACATCACTCCTTGTCAACAAAATGGGCAGTTTTCTGTCAATTGACAATGGCCATATACCATGACAAGTAAACCTTGAACACCTAGTTCCATGGCTTTTCATCGCCTTCTGTCGTCCCTCATCCTCCTTGAGTTTCACACCCCGAATCTGAAGCCTCCCCTCCTAGCGCGGCTGATATGTACGCTTTCGACCACGAGTTCTTCTTGCTTCTGGCAGCCCTATTCTGTCGCCCAAGATCCAAGTCAGCACTGGCAAAGATCTCTTGGTTCCTTGTGGTCGGGCCAAGGACGAACATTGATATTCTATTGATCACATGATTTTATGCATTGGCTAAACTGAATCTCCAGGCAAAGACTGACCTTGATATTCCATTCAAAGACCAAACTTTCTCACTTTTGGTGTTATATAATGTGCAGATTGCAAAACTCTCAATTTTTCTGCTCGAGTTCTTCTCTGATACTGTATATACAGCGGCTTAGCCAAAGTCGTTATGCAACCAGGAGCCAACACATCTGCAAAATTAGTCATCGTGGAAGCTAGTTCTTTTTAAAGCGTTCATGGACGCTCCCTACTAACTACACAAATCTTCTCCTTCTTCCGGGAATTTGGCAGTACTTAACACATCCTAGCTATATGGTTGAATAGAAACACTTCAACCGAGCTTCTTTTTGATAACATGGAGTTTATCCTCCAGGACTCGTGAATAAGTTTTATGGGCAAATATGAATATGGGCTGCCTCATCAAGTCCCCACAATCTCGTGAAATGCTCAAAAAGCACAAGTGCATCCATCCAGTTAAGCTAACGTTTGGTGGTTGCCAAGAACTAGATTCAGTTGATCGATTTTCGTTTTTAAAATATCAATAATCTGGTAGTGCAGGAAGTTCTCTTTCAAAAGCGGAAGGAACAACAATTGCCTCAAGTGTGCCATGAGTCAAATTCCGGAGCATATCAGCTTCGAGAGCAGCTTATTGCAGAAAACATAACTTCAGAAAACTTAACAGTTTGGTTTTTTCCTGGGCAAACCACAGCCCTCATAAGAACCCCTTCTCCTTGAAACACTCAACAGTGTCCTTGAGAGTGACCTCCAGAGGAGTGAACGCCACGCCTAAAGCCTTTGCCTTCTCCTTCGACACTTGGTAAGTTTGAGCCCCGAAATACTTGTCATCTTCGCATCTGGTTTTAAGGGCAGAGGACACTTTATTCTCATGATTCTTCAATCAAATCTTTCATTCCACGCACATTCACATGTATATAAAAAATCGATATCGTCTCAAAATATATGGTAGGATATCATGGCCTACATGTATGGTCCCGCGATATGACTTACTTCTCGGGAAGCTGCAACTGTGGGTAGAGTTTCCGTAGAATGTCTACCGTTTCACGACAGTGTGTAAGATGTCCAACTAAACAGTATCTGCCACTTGCTGATGGATTCTCAAGCGCCAGAATGTGTGCAGTTGCTACATCTCTTACATCGACATATCTGAAAGTCGAGTTGGGATATGTTTCCGATCCTGCAACAAGATTACCAATTCAGACAGCCTTGATTTCAAGCGAAAAGATAAGCTGTTTGCCATACCATTGAGGAGTTTGAAAAACATCTCGACCGTGGCGTTGAGCGTTGGTTGCAAGATTGGACCTATCACAAAGCCTGGATTTACTGTGACCAAGTTGATCCCTTTCCCCACTGCAAATTTCCAGGCCGCCTCCTCCGCTAATGTCTTCGAAAGCATATACCAGAGCTGGAAGCAAAAGAAACTACTGTAAAACACAAGCTTGATGCAGGCTAGCCATTCTGTGAAAGGACGGGACACAAACCTTGGACTTCTCGCAGAATGCAGGATCAGAGAACCAGGTCTCGTCAACAACGACGTCGGGGCCAAGTGGCCTTCCGTTGAAGAACACGGCCGCCATGGAAGAAGTCACAACCACCCTCTTGAGAGAAGGCACCTTCGCGCACGAGGTGAGAACGTTGAGGGTGCCCGTCACGGCTGGCTCGATCAGCTCGGCCTGCAGCAAGCCAGAGTAGAACAAGCTATGAGTTCTCCAGAACATATAATCCACAAATCCAATAACAGGATTCGTGCACTCATTGTCGAATTTACCAAACCAACGGAATTCCAACACGAGACCTTCCTCGAGGGTACCTGAGGGTCAGCAGCTGATAGGGAAACCGGGGACGCGGTGTGGATAATGCCATGGCATCCGTGGACCACTGGATCAAAGGAGCCGTCTTCCAGTAGCTCAGCCTTGAAGAGATGGAGCCTCTCCTTGGCTCCCTCGAGTGCCATTAGGTGCTCTGTCTTCTTCGGATCATCTGCAGAGCAAAAATCAGGCAATCCTTCAAGTTCCAATCCAATTTTATCTTCATTTCAGCAACATTATTTGCTTAAAAGGTACAAGAAATTCAAGAAAGGGACTGCATTTTCCCCTTACTTGGGTCGCGGACAGTGGCTCTAACGGTGTAGCCACGTTGCAGCAAGAGCTTGACAATCCAGGAGGCTATGAACCCGGAAGCTCCAGTCACGCACACCACCTTCTCCTCACAGCTCATCTGTTCAATGTTGAATCTTCTTCTTCTAGCTGTTGGGTTTACCAGTCGATGAATCACCGAGCAAGCTTAGGTCTTTATATGGCAAATGCGGGGGAGAAGTGAGCTTTGAACTCTCTAACCGCACTTCTAGTCCTGTCTGTCTGGATTTCATTGGCAGACAAAACGCAAGTGGGATTTGTTTAATTTTATGATCAGAGCCCATGATCAAAACAATCGTCATCGTTTGCGAAAGCAAAGAACCATGGAGACCAAACACGTGATGTGACTGACGGCTAAAAAGGCTAGAAAAATTGAAAGATGCTGAGCGAACAATCGTCATCGCTTGCGCTTCCGACATGTTTCAGGAACGAAATGGGCCATCTGGGCCTAAAAAAAGCTCGCCGGCCCCATTTATTTTATACTGTTGGGAAGCAGCAGTTTCTGTCTAAGACAAGTAGGGAATCATCGTCGGCAGTGCTTTCATGGGCAGTCTCAGATGATGTCTCGGTTCTAAGATCGACGGGCTATTCTTCTTTGGTTCACGGATAGCCTAAATTTTATGGCACCGGTGGAAGCATGTGATCTTCCACCACTTCAGTTCCCAAGTAGTATTCATGTAACCGGGGCTTGGAATTACGCTGCAGGCTAATAAAAGCCGGACGGGATGGCGCACTGGCAGCCACAGCATATCAAATATTGTTAACGAGCCTGTAAGAGATTAGACTATCCACAAATAGTGCCGAGGGGTCCAGACAAGAGATTACTAGTGTCACCTGGCCCAACACCCAGCTTCCTTCTTCTAATCGATGCAGCCCAACCCGCATCTGTCAGGATCCATTGGTATCTCAATATCGTCAGCAAGGAAGAGATTATTATATCACACCATTCAGTTCGTTGAACCAAATCGGTTTGACTGCATAAAGTACGTGGCCAAAAGTCGTGCTGTAGAGGGTTGGAGAAGAAAGCTTGGACCGAACTTATTGAGTATTACTACCTGTTAGCTTAGTTAGCCGCGTAACGTATCGAGTAAGACTGCAGGAGCGAGAATTTGCCTCTTGTTGCACGGTCTAGATCCAACAAAGTGCGTGTGTGGTGGGATCGCTGGTAGCTAGCACGTGTTTGATCGAGATCTCATGGTTCAATCAGTCAAACTGATAAGAACCATTTTGCATCGAATGCTCGCCACGATCTTCCATGTTCCCGTCATGGCCAGATATCATCCGTTCCGGTGGTCCAGGAATTAATTAAATTCTGATTGATATCTTCGGGAATTGATCATTTGAGGAAAGATTTTTCCACCATTTTTTGTTTCCCTGTGGGTGCGTAAATGTGTGGAGACTGGGAATTAATGTCATTGATAAGGAGATGTTGGAATGGGTCCATAAGAGCAAAGACTTTTCCTTTCCTTTTAGTGGCATCCATAGCAAAGCTAACAGTCTGTGACTCCTGTACTCAACTCAGAAAGAATTAACCCATCACGTGTCATGAGAAAATACCGATCAAATTTACTCAAACAGTCATCATAGCCCGAGCAAATGTTAACAGGGCTCGTACTTACTGTGCTTAGTCAACACGCTCGTTGTCTGATCATTGTTTTCGGCTGGGGTCACGTTCCATCATGTTTCCATCAGTGATCGGTCAGTGCCTCTTCTAAATCAATTTCCCCTTTCATATTCCGTCCGCGATCGAGCTAGAATGGCATCGGAGAACAAATGTATGATATTTGAATATGTTGGTAGTTGAGTTAGTGAATGATGAAATGTGACCCACAAATTAAAGAGGAGAAGTAAGGGACACGATAATCTTCGGTTGAAACCAACGACAGTGCATCCAATCATAGTTACTAGCAAACGACGACCCCATTGGTAAGATTTTTCTTTGTTCTCTTGTTGATCTAAAGAAGAAGAAGAAGAAGATTTCCTTCACGGGGACAAGCTCCAAGGTCCTAAGAAGCAGCTAACAACCTCTTTCTCGGTCTGTTTTATCTTATATCTAGAAATCTAGTTAACTTGACTAAGCCAAGTTCGAACCAATCGGTCCACTAAGGATCGAAATTCTCCTAATCGTAAATTTTTTTTCATGCAGATGACTCGAACCCTTACATTTTATTCAAGAAGAAGAGATCACAAATAATCTCAAATGAACCCCTATTAGTAGATTAACATTCAATTCCAAGGAAGTTCTACGAGTTTTAATGGTATTGAAGTCTCACGGTAAGAATTGAACTCGAACTATTCAAGGTTGTACTGCACTTTCAAAGAATCGCCCTTACTGAATTATCACACAGGATGTTTCATGATTTAGAAAGCTAGGGAAAAGGAAAGGGATAGGGGTATAATAGGGATTCCACAACGTCTATGATGGGTTTCCAATGAGTGGTTGAAGCATTACATAAAGCGATGGATTCTAGTGGGTCCTCGGCGGAGTTTACTATTAACGCTCGTGAGATAGAAAAAGGCTGTGATGTCCTTGGCATGGTAGTGGACAACATTCCAAGCTTGGAATTAAGATCATACGACACAATTTCGATCAGTTTCGCTACGGATAAACCATACGCGTGTAGTGTGGGACTTGATCGAAATAACGGTGTTCCATCGAGTCCGTTCGTCCGGTGGCTCAACTAAGGATGGAAAGTCGGATGGATTCACGGGATTCATTGCAAACTTCTCCATGACCCAATTTATTTATTTTCCTTTGGGTACACATCAATATCATTCTTTAAATGAAATGATCACGGGAAGTGCCCATCATATCCTCCTTTTTCCTTTCTGGTGCGCATAATATGATATTTAAAAATTCAACAGATCTAAACTAATTTTGGTTGGAGCCGGATCAGCCTATTAAAGAGTAAAAACTCTTTCGGTCAGAAATTTTTACTGTCCACAAGACTCGAACGCTTAACAAAAAGAGGTGTCAAACCCCCTCAACGGGGCCGTATAAGTATTTATAACCTTTCTTTTACCAACCTTATCCGTAGCCACACCCCCCACTATCATTTATTTTTCTTACATTTGCCTCTTCCTTTGTGCTTTCCCTCTATATATGTGAATTTCATTTTATTGAGATCAAACTGCTGTGCTCACACTCCCCTTGATCTCCATCTCAGGAATACTTCAGGTTCCATAAGCTATCTCAGCTTGTAAAGCTAGGGTTTATATTCACATTAATCATCTTACCTTGCTCCTCTTCTCTTGCGTGTGTGTGTCGGTCTTTTCCAATCGATGTTAAATTTTACCCGTGTCGGTACTTGTTATTCTCCCGATTCTATGTGCAGGAGGAAGAGGCTTCTTTTCCATGGAGAATCATCATCAACATCATCATCAGGGGGTAGGTCGGAATCAGGACTTGAAGGTGGAGACTAACTCGGTCGAGTTCGCCGTGTCTGTAGAGTCGCCACCAGGGGTGGCACCAGTTGCCGGAGCTTCGGGGGCAGTGCTTACCAGGCAACCGAGCGCCACGAAGACCACTTGCCTGTGCTCTCCCACCACCCATGCTGGGTCCTTCCGCTGCCGCCTCCACCGTGCTTCAGCACCGGCTCTCCAACGGACAAAGAGCATGGACTCTTCCTCTCATTAATATGGCCCGTTCGAGATGGTCAAATCACCGGTTGGTTGTCTAGATCTTTACAAGAGATTCGAGCACTACGTGATTCGGAGTTACTACGATGAAATATCGTGCTCAAGAACATCCGTGAAGCTATCAATATTGAGTTAATATGAATTTAAATTGGGTTTCTGTGTGTACGTATCTCATGGGAGTGTTTCCTTATAACGAAGATGGACGAAAACTTCATTTATATGACAGGCAACTGTCTGCTGTCGTTGCGTACGCCAAAAGATCATGTGAATGCTGTTTGCCGGTCTTGATTCCGCGATTAATCTGATCGAGCTGTTGGGCAATTAGCATTATAGACACTCTCGAGTCTCGACTATTCTCACGTACATGTCCCCATCGGATTCACATCTCATCGACGATGAGCCCACTTCTCGTATCGTAATATCTCGACAGTTTCTTCTGTACAGTCTTCTTTTGATCAACTCGATCGACCTCTGCTCGTCAAGAACCGTATCGATAGCTTTCATTCCTAAGGGATCATAGCGCTCATCGAATGAGACCTTTCTAGCCCCCTTTTTAAATGGCAGTGAGTTCACCAATGGATCAAACACATAAACCAAGGTTGAGAAATGATCATAACATGACAATCAAACTGCCAATTCCTAGCTTAAAGTGACGATAATTTCGAGTATTTCGGCGGACACAAATGTTTATATGTGTTTACACACATATATATATGTGTGTATCTATATATATAGTAAATTCATTTGTGGCTGCTGCTATTTCCACTTATCCACCCGATATTTTGAGAATGAGCATTCGATACATATAACTGTATCATCACTGGTTTGGAATTAAGATGTATTAAATTTGGTTCTCGTTAGTTGAATTTATCGTATTTATTTATTTGCTTCTTCCTTCTCTATCCAACTTCTAGATCGAGAACTTCCTTTGTAATCTAAAAAAAATTACCGTCGATGACATATTAGTTACTCTAATTAATTATATTGATTGACCCCTTTAAATGACTCGATTAATTTGTTCCTTTGTTAATACCATTATTAGCTTGTCACGTTTGATTGCTTTCTAGAGTTCGATCGGACAGACTGGAACCATCTCCCTGCTCTTTCACAATCTCACCCTGAATTGTATGTAATAAAATTTTCCAGCCAAAAACAAAATTAAGGAGATTTGATTTGACTTATGTTCCGGGAATGTTTACATTTTTTCTAAGAGTATATGATCAAATACTCAAAAATTTACTGGATTTTAATTAATTTAGATTCGAATATGAATTGGCCAATTCATTATAAATATCTCAGAATTATAGATTTCCTTTATTTATAGGAACCGAACGTGCAACCTTATTCTAAAGAAAAAAGGTGCCGAATCACTTTAATCAACCAATTTTTATCGGATGTTTACACATCTGGTCAGGGAAGGGTTCATCCATCCAGTGCTGGGGGCCAGATATATCCACAAAGATATCAATACCATATTCGCTTGACATGTCCAATTTAAATTTTGAAATCGGTACGATCCACTGATTCCTAATGACCATGTAAATTCTGGATTCCGGCAGGCTCGATAGATGCAGGAGGCAGCGAGTACTACTGGAATTGCCGCATTTCCTATAGGTGCAAGCCCTAAGGTGAATCAATGGACTTCCAGTCAGCAACATACCGGTGGATTCGATGACTACCCAGCCATATATAGCAGTCATTACACAAGCCGATGGTATGTTCATTTGTTTCTGTCTCGATCGTACATGCGCATGGGGTCCAGGACATATGTTCCTCAACTGGAAGGAATCGATTTCCTCTTTCCCCCCCAACAGAAAGAAAGGACATGGAATCACAGTTCATTCCACTTGAAGATTTCATGATTATCTCAACAAAGGGGAAGGAGTAGGCGTGCTTTGATTACAATTATTTCCCATAATTGCTCTAACAGTACACTTCCCGTGCGATTGCAATGTTGATTGGATTACATTAACGTTGTCTTTCCATATTAGTTTCTGTCGGAGGATGAATTACTAAAAGTTTTAACTGTCTGGTCAAAACTGAATTATGAAAACTAAGCAGGCTTGTACTGTCCATAATACTCTGCTAATCATTCCCGGCTGGAGAATAACCGGCTCTCTGTTATCGTTGTTTCTGTTCGAATTCAAAAGCTCATGTGACTGCATGCGTATAAGCAATGTCGTCGATCATATCGGGTCACAGACAAGTTCCTGTGATCTTATAAAATAATTTCTGATAGAAGCTTAGATGAATTGAAGGCATTTTGTTGGATGAAATGAAACTCCCCACTTCAAATTGAGTCTCAATTTTTTTTTCAGTGAAAATATTTCAGTATCCAAAAGTCAAACAAGCCAAGTTCAAGTTGTGATTAAGATGAGTTGATCCAATAGGAGGTATAAATCTTTTGATCATAATTTTTTTCCATTACCGAGGTCACAGAGTTCACATTAGACTGGATAATTAGTCAATATAGGTTAGACGGGTTATTTTGACAATTTTGAAAACATTCGAAAGCTTTGAATACATTTGAGTGTCATCGCGTCCCATCTAAAAGACAAGATTCCAATCCCAGCAAATTAGTGGGAAATTCGAGATCGTTTCTTCAAAAGACGATAGAAATATATTGTATAATTTGTTATAGGGGAACAACCTCAAGGATATGTCAGGCAGATATGCAAGGAGTAGATCAGCAATTGATTGGTTCATCTCTATCTAATGAATAAACAACAAGGCAGTTACATATGGAGGATCTTCACAGAGCCACACACTGTCCCTTCCAGCATGATTTGGGCGATGTACAGCACAGAATCCTACTGTGTTCTCTGGTTTCCATAACAAGGAAAGAAACAAGATCCAACCAAAGAGATTGACCTTCCCTCTCATGTCCCTGGAAAATCTTGTCCCTTATTAATATAATAGATTTCTCTGATAGTGCACATTGAGATTGAGATTGAGATTCTCTCTTGATTGATCTTTGAGGTTCTTTTTCCCTAAAAGCTTACATTACATGGCACCTTTGAGGAAGATGAAAGGAAAGGAGAGAAAAAGAAAAAGAAAAAAGAAAAGCTGCCCATCAATGCTTTTACTGTGTCTGGCTTAACCCATACCAGCCATTACCTTAAAAAGTTACTCAAAAATTCTAGTTCTTCTCGCTAGCTGCGCTTGATCTGTTGGTGGACCAGAGCCTGCTGAACATTCTCCTGGGTCGGGTCGGGATCGCACAGAACGACTTGAGCTTCCCAGGGATCCTCCCAGTCCCATCCTGGTCATCCACGTCGTCATCCTCCGCCAGTTTCATCCTCAGGGTCGACATCCTTGACTTCGGGGACTTGAGCCCAGACACACTCCACTGGTCCTCAGCGTGAATGCTCGTCGTGGTGCTCATGGGTCCTGTTGGCCGAGAAGGGTCGATGCCGTGGGCGGCCAGGAGGGCCTTGATGTTCGGGGGAAGCTCCGTCATTTTGCCACCGGATGTGGCGGCCCGGGCATGCTCGAAGAAGAGGACCTGCACCACGACCCGCAGCGGAAGGAGCTCATTCTGGGCAGCGTGCATACATGCTTCCATGGAGAGCTTCTTACAGTCGAGAATCCGGCATAGCCGTTTCCGCTCACTCTTGTTGAGATCTTGGTGTGCCTGAGATGATCACAAGCAAGATTCTCAGATGAATCGTGAAATTAACCACATACTTTAATTTTTTGTTAACAAGATTCAAACAATAATATTCCTTTTTCTACCTCCGGTCTTTGCCACTTTCCCCTTTATGTAGTAGGTTTCAAACAGACTTAACATTAGAATAAATTATACTCAATATGAAATTGGTGTGAATTAAAACGCGAGAAGTGAATGCACTAACTAATTTGATCCCAGGTTGGCAGTAAATTATGAGTCAATTCCACCAGAAAAGATAAAAAGTCAATGGATTTGGTTATCCACCAGAAGATTATGACACACAACCTAATAATTCAATCCCAACATCTACCCATAACCAGGTAGGTCGGTGCAGTGACATTTCATTACGTTAGTAGCGCGATGTCCGGAATTTAATTTCAATTTACCAGAATTTTCCATGCCCTATTCTCTTAATAAAATGACATGAAATCCGCCCCCCCCCCCCCCAAAAAAAATCTGCAAAATGTTATAACGAAGGAGGAAATAACAATTCCCGGTTCCGGTCAAGAAATGTTTTTCTGGTAATAGTACCTTGAGATAAATGTCTATGGCCCTGTACAGATCGTCATGGTCTGACCGAGCAAAGTCCGGCACGGCTTCAGCGATCGTGATGAACTTGGAGAGAGGCAAGTTCACATCCCGAGCAATCTCCTGCAGATAATTGTCGATGATCTTCGCCACCTTGAGCTTAGAGCTGTGAGAAGCCGAGGACGACCTGCGGCTTTCCTGGAACTCGATATCAATGTTCTCTGCTGACCGGGACCTCCTTCTCTGAAACCCGAGCTTCGACCTCGGGGGACTAGTCGGTGGGCTCTGGCCCTGCATCATGAACTGCTCCAATATCGACATAACTATATCCACATCGTAGATGGTACCATTCCCGGTAGAATTAGGTATCAGGAGGTCGCTTGCGCTTGCTTCTTCCAGCTGAAGCGCAACACGCCTAACCAACTCGGCCTTCGACGATGAGGAAGCGCTGAGAATGTTCGCAGCCTTCAGGAGCTTGAGAAGGAATCCACATGAGACTGCTCCCTTTTCCATGGGAAGCAGGCTTATGATTGACTCGAGGAGGAGCCTGTGCTTGGAGCCAACCTCCTCGTTTGAGTCCGAGTCATCTGACTCAGAGCCTTTCACCTCTCTCTCAGCCCTCCTACGAACCCGGGATACGCTTGGAAGCCACCGTGACGCGTAGACCTTCAGGGCATCCCCGATGAGGTTGGAGGGAACTCTTCCACCGGACTTGACAGCGATCATAGCCCTCCAGTACAAGTCAATCCCAAGCTCAGCCAAGTCCTCGGCCCACCAGTTCAATTTCGACGTCCCTAACTTGGTGCTGTGCCTTAAGCTCTCGGTTCCATTGCAGGAGATGTCGTCTCGAACCCTTCTAGACTGGCTGTGGGAGAGGCTGACCTTGGAAGGGTGGGAGAGGACCTTGGAGGCAATCGAGTCAATGCACCGGCCTGTGATGCGGAGATCCTCGGACCAGAGGGGGTAAGTTTTCGTGGTCTGGAGGGTCACGATGCAGTCCCTCCAACCTTGGAGGATGCAGGAGTTGAAGAAGACCTCGAGCTTGTAGATTAGGTTCCCTTTCTCGATGTCCTCAGTCATCTGGAGGTACTCGGCCGCACACCGGGCAGCCACGATGTTGTAGGCGGAGAGCGTGATGGTGATCCCGTAGCAGAACTTGGCACATAGCTCGAAGGCCTCAACCCCGCCAGGAAAGTCGGGGAGCTGGACTATTGACTGGTGATGAGTTGAAGATGAATCCGGGGACTCGGAGCAAAGCCTCTGCAGGCGGAGACACTTTGACAGCAGGGGAAACTGCAGAATCAAAAACCAAGATTCAAGATTCAAGATTCCCTCAGCTGAATGTTTCCTGTATTGAGATTCCCTTAATTCTTTTTCCAAATACCTTGTGGAGCAAGTATCTGCTGCCCTTGACTTGGATTATTAGATCACTGGAGACTTCGGAGGCGACTGACCTGCATTCAGCAAACACAAGGAAACGCCCCGGGAACAAATTAACATCCATAAAGCTTCCTGAACAAGACCGAAGTTTTTCCAGGGAGTTTGCTCGATTACCTTACGGCTTCCGTAGTGTAGAAAGTATCGGGGCGAGATCCGAGCTTCATAAACTTCATGGTTGATTGTGTAGAAATGAACCGTCTTTCAACGCCGTTCCTGCTCTATCAAGTCATCAGAATCAGAGAGTCTCTTGCAGATTCAAGCTCTCATTCCGGGGTTCCTTTCCCACAGACGTTCTGCAGCGGATTAACTAACCCAGCTCCAGGGCAGCCAGTAGATTCTTCCGCTGCAAACCAGAACCGAGCTCTTGTTATACAATGGAAGAGAACAGTGCTTTCATGGAGGAGGGAGAGAACCAAGGAGAGCCAAGAAAAACAGGGACTCGCTATGTTCTTTGGGGGTGTGAAGGGCAGAGAAATACTGCCAAGTGTTATAAATAAGGTGAGGGTGAATTTGGTGAATGGAGACGGTGAAGCGACAGCTGACAGAAATTAACCTTAAGGAATTCAAAAAAAAAAAACGATGACCCCTTTGATCTGGACGTGCAAACAAAAGGATCAAAAGACCATCTGCTGCAACACACACACGCACACACAACCACCGAGTTCGGGAAAGACAGCGGAAAAGAAATGGTCCCGTTATGACAAGCAATGGCAGCGCATAAATGTGTGCCGTGAATTTGCCGGAACTAGACCGAGAACGAGACCCTGAGATTTTTACCCACCGAGAAAGCGAGATTCGAGACCCTCCCGGAAGCCCGAAAACTTCCAAGCTCACACGGAACAAAAGATAAGGGATTCTGGAAAGTCTGAAATTCTCTTACTTTGGATTTTGCTTGTTTGTTTCAGGAATTTGGGGGTTGAAATGAAAGGAACTGAATGCAGAGGGAGAGGGAGAGGGAGAGGGAGAGGGGGGTGGCTGAGGACTGAGGGAGGGAGGAGAATAAGCCGAAGAGGGACAGTGCCAGCGTGCGACTCAAAAGAGGGGGACTCCCCCCCACGTGCTTATCCTGCGCCCCACCTCTCATCATTGCCACAGCACCATTTTTTCCCCACTATTTTTCTTTTTCTTTTTCATTTTCCATCACTTTTCTTTCTTTTCTCAAAATTAAATTTACTTTTACTGTCTAGACATTTGGAATTGTCCTACTAGTAGTTTAATATTTAAATCTTGATACGAGTAAAATCAATTCTTAAAAATAGTAAAAGTTTTACACGTATCAAGATATACGAGAAATTTATGTAATGAACTCACACACTGAATATTCACTCCCTCTCGACCCTTTTTATTGCATACAAAATAACCTAACTTTTTTTTTCCTATTTTATTGCTTAATTTTCTTTGATTTCTTGAAAAATTACATATTCGGAACATTAATTACAATTAAGATTATATTCAATCATATACTCCATATTGACTTTCTTCGTCGATTTCATTAAATAATAATATCCGTGTGTAACACGGTTTGAGCTATGATGTATATCTATTAAACTTTACGGCTAACTTGATAATTTCCAAAACCGAACACAACGACCGTACATTTCAATTTATAATACTTCATAATTTAACAATACTCAAATCAACTACTTTTCCTAGTCAAATACTATTTCACACTCCACAAGTCGTACGCCTCCAATTTCAACTCCCATTTAATGTTATATATAAACACACACACACATATATATATGTATATATAAAATATGGAGGGGGAGAAATTGATAATAATTAAAGAAATATTTGGTGCGCATATATTATTTATTTCAACTTTTTGTCAAAGGAAAAAGAGAGAGAATACTATAAAGTAAAGGATATGCCGGAAAAAGGAAGAATAAGATGTGTGCGTGCATCGTTATCAAAGATGGCTGTGTCAATGCTCTCCTCTTCACCTTCCCAACATATACATGTACATGCATATACGTATTTGTATATGTCTTGCATTAACGTGTGCACAAATGAATGGACGACAATGATGCTGTGATATGCATGTTTTTCAGTTATAGAGGGGATTTACGAGTTTGAAGGAGGTGAGAGCGAGGGGGGAGAGAATGGAGTAAATAAAGTCTCACCGACGACGGTTAAATTTAAGATTTCTTAATCTCTTATCGAGAACGATGTCAGGGCACCGGACTTCTTTTTCTCGGTATGAGACGTAATTTGGCCTTGACTTTTACATGATAAATGCAGCCTGCCCTACATGCATTAATGGTCGATGGCCCACTGCGTACATACACATAGAGAGATCAGCTTCGTATTATTGGTGGCAAAGCAGCTGTTTGCTGATCCGTGGCCATGGATGAATGGGATGATGTTGGAGTGATGTACACTTTGATGCTTGTGGTCGTGAAAATCATGGAAAAGAAACGTATTCCCAGTCCCATCGTAGAATAGATAAGCTTGATGTGCATGCTTTGATGGTTACCGCCGTTTACCGGGTTCCGATCCAGAATACCTTGCTCGGTCTCTCGAGACCCAACCGAAACAAGCGAACTCTCTCTTGGTAATATATCGAATGCATGTTCTTCCAGCAGAACTCTAAAATGAAGCGTATTTACGCGAGAGTAGTACCACGAGGGAGACTGAATTATTTTATTCAAGTCAGAGGAAAGGAGGAACTTCTATTTAAACGCCTCGGAATCACCTATTTTGTCTGAGTTGTAGGAAAAAAAAAAGAAGAAAACTCATTAATATTGGAGGGAATAGGAGAATAAAGAGTAAAATAAAAGGGAGATATGGATATATGCGATGAGATTTTACTGACGAGAATTAGATTCAGAATTCTTAAATGGTAAGTTGAGAATGATGTCACTGTACCAGATGACATTAATCCGGTAATATGACTTTTAACATTGGATTCTCGAGGTCGCAAGGGCCACAACTTTAATCTTATGGAGGGAGTTTTTGATTGTAAGATCAATGAGTGCTTGGAATTGACGGGGAAGGGACCGTGGGACCCGGCCGACGGAGAAAACCTACGGTGTCCCTGATGAGCATATGATGCTTACCAAATATTTAATTAAAAAAAAAAAAAGAGCAGCCGGGGAATTTTGGCTACCATTTGTAAATTATATTTCTTTTATTTAATTTTTTATTAGTACGGCAGTAGATAATATATCAGGCACTCGTAAAGAGCTCCTTGAGTCGATATCTCGAAGGTCTACGATCAATATCAGTCGTTCCATCGCTTAGAGGATAAGGGTAATCTTTCTGTGCCTCGAATAATTTCAGACTTATCATATATATAATTGTATATTTTAATAAATTAAATTAATCTAAATAGAGAAAAGCTAAAATGGGAGGTAATGCCTGGAATTTATTACAAAAAAGGTGAATTTTTCTTCTTGATTTCCAAAATCTCTTAATCATATATTAAAAGATAATGCAAGTATTATACTATACCTTTTTTTATATTCTCATTTAATATATATATATATATGTATCTATGTATCGGCAAAAATGATGGTCCTAAAAATTGAAAATATTTAGAATTAATTATAAAACGAAAATAAATTAAAATGGGGGATCGAATATCCTAAGTATAAATAAATCTTAAAAGTTGGGGTCTGCCCTGCCCTATCCATGGATAGCTCGAACTGAGGTGTTTGCATCACTGAAAATAATACAAAACCACTCGAATCCACAGCTTTTGGATTTTCTAACATTTGAATCTTTTGATCTCATCGATTCCTCTCTCTTTAATGCTTTTCTCTCTGACGATCAGATATTGGACGCGTATCATCCATTCAAAGTAAACGAATGACACCCTATCAAAACTGCAGCAGTTCAAAGCCCATTCTCATACGATTTGATACGTTCAAGGTCTCGGAGATTCGACTCTCTTCTGACAAGAACATATGCAAGAAGTGTGCCTTTTAAGCCTGGACTTGAATTACACTAACTCCTAAACTGTACTGGACGTCAGGGGTTACGTCGAGGAGCTCAATGCTGAGTGCCAATCAAAATGAGTTTCACGCGTATTTTATATTTTACACTATGCACTCATGAGCTCATCGAAAAAAGTTACAAGTCCAGGATTGCACTCCTCCACTACCTAAAACCGGCTAGGTGAGTAGAGTGAAAATAAAGTGTCTTAACAGTTAAATCGTCACAGGAATGGACAAAAGTATCGCAATCGAGAATTCCAACGATAACAACGAGGTTAAATAAAAAGAAGAAATATTAACCTAAAGATTTAGATGGATATGGTTACAGGTGGACCTAATGTGTCACGCCCCATTTGGACAATCTTTTTACCCGCTCGAGTGGGTGGACCGCCGGGTCGACGTCACGTAAAAGGGGATTATGACCAGACCGGAGGGAGCTCGTCTTGGCTCACTCACGGTGCCTGCCCCAACCGCAGGCAAGTTGTTGGTAGGAGGGCAGGGGACGATAATTGGGAGGTGGGACGAGGGCAGGGTGGTAAATTCGGGTAATCGGGGAACAGGGTAAAGCGTGGTGGGCGTACAGAAATTGATGTCCACCATTCATGAGAAAAGGGCTGATCGGGGAATTTGGGTTTTGTCAAAGGGTCCCTGTCCCTGCCGCCCATCGAGGCGGCCAGCCGACAGATGCGGGACCCACTACGGCCCCCCCAATCTTCACCACTACTCTTTTCTATCCCTTTGGTTTAGTATTTTTCCTACGAAGTCCCACTACTTTACCTTCATTCTTATGGCACCCTAAAGTTTTTAACCAAGTCCTTACTTAACCTAAACCAACATGCATTGATTGAGATGATTCGACGTCTCCTTTCTTTAAATACCTTCTTGAATCCAAGTCTTATGCTTTGGGAAAGTTCGTTTGATTTCCCCGACTCTTCACTTTAATACCAAAGGAAACCTGCAGTACAATACTTATTAGTTAGTCTATATCTCTCGTTTAATTTTCCATGATGTACTAGCTCCAGATGTGTCCTCCATGACCCGACGGGCACCAGGTGGTTGGACAAGAACCCGCCACGGGCGAGGCTGGCAGGGTCCCGCGGGCCTACCAAGTGGGCTAGCTAGATTGATCGGTGGAAACAAGGATGGCCCAGTGGGTGGATGAGTGTAAAGATCCTGTCGTGCATGGACAAGGAACGGTATGGGAAAGATTAATGTGGAAGGGTTGAAAGGGACGAGTCTATCGTCCACTGCCATTGCCCCAGTCTGCACTTGCTTGGAGAAGATCCGGTCCCGTTCGTAAGTGTGAATGATACTGCTCAAAAGCCTGCCCCAACTTCGAAGGCTCCCATCCGTCCGTCTGTAAAGAATATCGTCCTTATCATGTGTTCGGATATGCATACATAGAATCTCATATCGAACGTGTATATAATAGTCGTAGGAACACAAAACCCGGGTAGGTCATATGATCAACACGTACGAGCATTGGAAACTTGGCAAGAGGGAATATTCCGATCGGTCGCTTATGTATCGATCTCATGTAGTTGTTCGAATATCGTGCCCTTGTGATAAGATGACAAGAGGAAAAATTCAAAGGACATTAACTTTCGCGAATATTAAGGTTGGGCACCTTTTACTGTGTTGTCCCTTTTAAGGGGAAGAGAGGCTTTGCTCTCGAAGATCAAAAGAACAGTCGAAGGCAGTGAAACCACATGAATGCTGCCATCCTCTTCCCACCGTACCAATATCCTTTTCCACACAGCTCGTGAATAAGAGACTCGGATTCGGTTCCTATCGGTGAAATTTCTCGTACCCCTTATTCCTTTTCTTTTTTTTCATTCACTTCTAAACTTAATGATTTCCTTCGTAACCTGAAAAAATTTGTGTGTGTATATATATTCCGTTCTTTTTTTAAAAAAAATTTCATGGAATTCTTCGTTGTTCTTTTACCACGCAACGCAGAAGACAAGAAAAAGAACAAATATAACTTTAGAGATTATTGTCATCAGAACGCACACAGAACAGAGATTCTTGTCTCTCCTCCAACGAAAAAATCTGGTATGTAACGGGTATATAACTGAATTTTAAAATTAAGAGAAATTTAGAAAATTTATTTAAGAGAAGCGAAACCCAGTAAAAGAGCAAAATGACAAATATAAAGGACCGAAATAAGATAATATAATAAAAATAAACGGGATCAAGTGAAATAGATTGAGGATTGGAATATGAGAGTAGAAAGGTTTTGAAGGGAAAAACCATGCGTAAGGAGTACACTGTATTAATACTGCTCATAATATTCCATTTGTGATTACAATTGATTAAAACATGTCTAATTTCTATAATAATTGATCTAATTACTTCTTCCATTATTCTTCCGACTAGTTGCTCGATCCTCGTCGTTTGGCATAAAGTACGTATAGATTGCACTGTGTTTATCATCTCGGCCGCTCTTTTAGAGGGACAAGATGGTCGAGATCAATTGAGAACTCTAAGTTAAAGATCCGAGGATTACAACACAGTAATTAACTATTAGTTACTTTTTATTATGAATACCACGACTGGTTCCCCGATCGACATACAGACTCCATGTATCGTCAAAGATTCGCGTGACAGAACAACATCGAATATGGGCAGGACACGACTTTTCGACTCGACAGATTGGTCTTAAATCTCTCTTCCATAAGGCCATCATCATTGACTTCATATCAAACAATGAATAATAAATTTCTTTTTAAAAAAAGTGGCGAACAGATAATAAAGAAAGACGGGAAAGTATAAAATTGCATCATTAGAAATTAATCTCGTAATGATCATAACGATTGCCCCTTTGAGGTCTCCCTTGTTGGCATGATTGATCTGAGATCCGAACGCATAATTAATCGTACTATGTTTGTCGTTCGTTAGGCTGGAAGTTCACGTCTCGCCGAGATCATTTTGCCCTAATATATATATATATATATATACAATTTGCATCACTTGATATTTGAGTCCTATGAATTGAAAAAAGTCAAGATTATGATAACACTAGTTATTTATAAATTGATTCGACTCAAATTTAAATTAATTACAATGGATTGAATTTCTGAATTCTAAGTTATGAATACTGAAAAATAAGATTTCTTTATCAACCAATTAATATTTTTTTCATAAATGGAATTTTTGATGTAAATGAGAATAGAAATAGCACTTACCCAAAATATACATAGACGCACATTTATATAAATGTTAAATGTGATGGTAAATGATGTGGTGTGGGATCAAATCAACTTTAATGAAAAAAAAAAGTTATTTTATATATAAAAAAAAAGTAACCCAAAAAAAAAAAGAAAAAAATAAAGGCAAAGTCAGTCCTTCCTAGGGTTTGGTCGGTCAAGATAAACCTAACCCTCGACGATGATGATAACGATGATAGCACAGCACTTAAGGGAAGAGGACGAGTCACTTCTCCTAATTGCCCCATACATGTATCTCTCTCCCTTTCTCTTTTCTTTCTTTTGCTTTTAGATGAGACGTTCTCAATCATTGCATTTCCTTCACATCCCATCCTACCTTGTTTCATTTCGTAAATTCGATTTCATCCGTTTCTTCTTGAGGGTTTTGGGTGCTCGTGATCGGTCTCGATATGCGTGTATATCTTAGTAAATTCACGTGCAAGTTACAGACTCGATTCTCACACAAAAATTCATCATTCTAATGAGTCGTCATCTGTCGTTCCATCTGTTGTATCCATATTCTGAAGCCAATCCCGGTCGAAAGCGGATCCTACTGCATGCAATCCTGATCCCGGATAGAGTGAAGTGGCCATGGATCGCGATGATGAAGGGTTTGTTTGAAACTGAAGTTAAGGATTGGGCTTCACTGGGCGAGGGAGATGGAGGTGGTAGGTGGTGTCCACAAAAGAGGGTGAAATCACCAGCTCCATTTAGTCCATTATGTTGGACTCCAAGTCAATACAGATTGATTGAAGTGGTTCGATATCCTATATATTTAACTAAAACATTTAGCCGAATCTTATTAATGCATAAAATTAAATGATTCGGAGAGTTCTAGTCATTAACATGTTGGATCTACTCAAATCTGAATTAGTATGGATTCACAAGTCATGTAAACTGACCATGTAACAGAGAGGTACATACTTATTGAATGCTCTTGAAACACCGAACATGTGTGACAAGTTACTGATACTCATATACGTTATGTCGCATTCTGCATTTTTTACTTATTTTACGTGGTGGGATTTAAGGTGGGATGTTAGGTGTGACAAGAGATTTGTTTTTATGTGGATGGAGGGGACATGAATTGTCCGGACGGGAGATGGCTGTTGGGTGTTCGAGCTACGTCGGTTCGTTGGTGAGCCCGGGGAAGGAGCCACACGGCCTGTTGGTAAGGGAACACTGACAGAACTGAACCACCAACATCTGCCTCCGCTCCGCACGTGCGTCTCCTGCCTGGTACAACCAGGCATGCCCCCCCCCCCCCCCCCCCCCCCCCCCCCCCCCCCCCCCCTCCCTGCCTCCCAGTGGGCCCGGCTGGACCGGAGGTTGCAAGCCATGATGGTTCAGGAAAGACCGGGTCTTTAACTTGGGCTCCATGAACGAAGCCCGCTGGGAGTTTCATTGGGCTAACTAGAAGCCCAATTGAACCGTTCTTGTAAACGGACCGGTTCACAGTTCCGGGCGGTTGGGCATTCCTGAACGGGTCAATCGGGGGACGTCGCAGGAATCTTATTCCACGGGACATATTTTAATTGCAGACACGGTCTAGGATTATCGTACGTAGACGAGTCAACAATCATGTCTCTGATCCGGTCTAACGACTGCGGCGAGTCGTGTTCGTGTCGTAGCTCGTCTTCAACGTACCGAGTCAATGGAATATGCTGAAGTTTCCTTCCCTGGTGAAATAGCTCCCACTGTGCATTAGCATCGTAGAAGACCGGATCAAACATCAATTCCGAGTCAATCGTCGTCAACTGACAGCCTCTTGAACTGAACTGTTTTTCGTCATATTTTATTTATGCTACCGTGCTCTAGGTGACAGCAATTTGATCTCTGAAAGATTGCCGTCTGTGTCACGCACTTGACGATCCCTGCAGCTCGTCAACGCACCGTGCCTCAAGATCTTTCATTTCAGTTCTGCTCTGGCTGTCCACTGTTATATTTTACACATCGATCATTCACTTGGATATTCACAGTCCAATGTCTACAGTTCCAATGGATTCTGACCGATCCAAATTTGAGTCAATTCCGTTTACGAAGAGCCGAAACTTTCACAATCGTAGTTTTACCCCGTTGGCAATATACTAAGACCCGAATGTTTAAACTTTTACACTATGCACAGCTTCTTCTCGATTGAAAAACCACAGCGGCCGGAACGAGTTTTTGAGTTAATTTATGTATTAATAAAAGATGGAATATAGGTATTGACCAGGTAGATAAATTAATTGATCACCGGCCATGTTGATGGAGTAATAAGGGAGCTAGTGCCACCCAGAAGAAGAAAACTGGAAATGAGAAGGAAATGTCTTGGATGGACGCCGTGGATTGGAACTTAATCATTGGGATGGAATCGGTAAACGCTGCCATGGTAGGCAAGAAATAAAATGGTCTACTTGGTTATATTATATATATATATATATATATTTGTATTGGTAGATTTTTATTCATAAAAATATGACAACCGAAAGTCTATATTCATCGATTGTATCGAGAGCAAAAACCCACTTTGGAGAAATTGTAAGGAAAAGATTCAGGTCTAGATATAATTAATAAATCCCCACCTTATTTTTCGAGAAAATTACAGAGAATTCTTTCTTATAAAAATATGGTGGAACTGAATAATACTTATTTATAAATTTATTACAATTTAATTATCAATTTTTCAAGTTACGTGATTAGATCGCGGACCGTAGTACTGCTTAATGACTCGTGAGCTGGCTTTATTGTTGTCGACGTGAAGAGATGAGATGAAAGACTTGACTTATTGACTAGCTTGGAACCGTATAAAATTAATTGACGAGAATTTCCAAAAGTGACTGGACTTTGAAGATGAACAGTCTGATTGAACGTATCTTCATTAAACAGATGTCGTAATAATTGATTACTATTTCCGAGTTGAAAGTTCAATTGGCAGTAATTTAATAATTTAAAACTCATTTTTATATGGCTTGTGAGTTCGAGATCATAGTTTGAGCCGTGCTCTAAGCAAAATTGCTATAATGAACTCTTGAACTTTGACATCATTGGACATTGACTTATTAAATTGTACTCGGCTTTCGGTGATGCTACATCGATGAATCAGTATTAGTACCAATTGGTCAGTTTGTCCGATATCATATTCGATCTAAAATCGATTGTTTACTATTATCTCTAAATAAAAATGGTATCATAGTATCTTTTTAAAGTGGGTCAGCCAATCATGTTCGTGAACACGCCTAATTATGATGCCAATTTCAGGAACCATAGGTCCATGGTACCATCACATAAAAAAACCCTAACCAGATAAAAGAACACAAAAACCGGCATCGGGATTCATGGGAGAAGAGCATCGAAACCGCCTCGTCCTTGTTTCATTAATCGATACGAATCACCTGGCATTCAAAAATCGAGAACCGAGCTAGTGATCCGAGTTCAAGCCGTGTTACGAAGGGATAAATCTGTCGTAGGGAGGTACTACGTTGTTTATCGGAGAGTCCTTGGTCAAGTCAACGGTCTAGATGCGAGGCCGAGGGGGCGGTTAAGAGTTGACCCACCCTCCGCTTGGGATCCTGCCACTTGGCAGTGATCATTAGAGAGAATCAGTCCACGACAATTCCCTTTCTACCCTTAATATTTCATTTTGGAAAAAAGGAAAAAATTTGTTAGGGAAACTAATTACTAATTAGACTAGAATAATAATTTAGTTGGTAGATAACATTAGGATATTTCAAGTGAAACATTCATAGATAATGAGTGCGACATGAGGTGAAAGGAATTTATGTGCATAATATGGGTCGGATAAAGTGTTTTGACATTTTTTTAAGTAAAATTTTATATATAAGTATTGTGAATAAAAAATTATGATAGGAAAATTTGGGGACCCGAATGAAATTAGATCAGTTACGTCTAATTTTTTTAAATAATTAGTGGTGCACCTAAAAATAATAATTTTTAACATTATACAGCCAATTGGGAAAAAAAGAAAAAGAAAAAGAAAAGGGCAATTGATATCATTTTGGACTCACCGATCCCTTCCATAAACGGGGCCCACGGGACAGGCTGACGGCGGGTCCCACCACGTTAGTCTCGGCGGGGAGCCGCAGGTCGGCTACCTTCCCGTTTCACACACCTCCCGGCTGGAGAGTGCCGTGCACGCTCCTCTTGGTTTTGGGTTTTTTTTTTTGACATTTTAATTTAACTATTATTATCTGATGGGATTTTTCCAATGTTTTCAGACTTATTTTCCGAAATTCGTCTCCAGGAAATTTCCGGCGGGAGACTCGGAGGAGAAAGACGGCCTGCCGCTGCACACACGAACGAGCGCCACGTGTCCGCATCCATGCGCGACACTAGCAAGACGCTCATTGGTGCTTCCCACCATCAATTTCTGACTGCTCATAGCACATGCTCTCATCACTCCTGCGAGATCGATGATTTGTTTTTTAGCAGAAATCTCGATCTAAGAACAAAATATCTTAATATCACTGACACGACTCTCCATGCCTTCACTCTTTTTTTTTTTAATCCACTTTTAAGCTTTACGTATTTCTCTGTATATAAAAAATACGATTCTTGTTGATAGAATAGAGTGAGTTTGAATTAAATTTAAACATATCTTGTATCTACAACTGTTAGTTTTGCTTAATCATGTTTGAACTTGCAAATCTGATTAAATACGATTAAACTCATTTACTAAATTTGTTACATGATATCGTAGAAATATTAATCTTATTGGCACATTTACTTTGTAAGAATTATTACAACAATTACCCATCAGGAAATATTGTATACATTACATATTTTATGGTTATTTAACGTGGTGCTGGCTCCATACATGTTTAAACGTTAATTGATCGTGTTCATGATCATTTTAATTTTATATGTATATTCTTTTATTTACAATTTATATTTTAAGAGTGTAATCACAACAATATTTAGATGCGCTAAATTCAAACGATCGAGCGGATCAACCCGATTAGATACACTACATTTAACGTCATATCCAAACCAATGGATTCTAACTCAAACCCATTTAGATACTAGTTATTTAATATGACATGATAAATCTATGTTACTTTAAACAAATCTAAAATAGCTTTGAACGCATTTTCAAATTTCAAAAATACCCTTATCAAATTTAGCTTATCATCGATCAAATTTAATTTAAAATAAGATAATAGAAGATATGAAAATGATTTTTTCATCATTTTCACAATTTTAATATAATTATCTATTTTATTTTATCATATTCTATTAACTGTTTCTCGCAATTCTTTTAATCAGACAATCTCTTTTCGCTCTTTTGAAATTCTCACCTCCTTACAACGCTTGTGGTTTCCATAAAAAAAATGTACTTTATTTACCGAAAATTATCTCAATTCCCCGATTCTGCTTCATTTTTATTTGATTTAAATAACTTTTTTATGTTAGAATATATTATTAACTTTTTATGTTTACGCTCTAGTAATTATCTATCATATCCTCATTTGATACGGTAATTTAAAAACAGTCTATGCTTATTTTTTTAAGTAAGTTCACGAATATTAATATTGTTTATTTTAGATACTTTTATCTTTTAAAGATCATCTCAATTCGAAATCAGGCCAATTGAGATTTTTGAATATGAAATAATTCTCGTAAAAATTAATTAATATGCTTTGCACTCGGTCACTCCTCTTTCATAAATCATATAAAAAATTGCCAAAAAAATTTATATCGGATACAGATGTGTATAATAATTGCTTAGAGCCAAGCGCCTGGAATTAGTAAATATCAGGGTACGGGGACCGGGTGGGTGCACAATAGTCAACTGACCAAGGAGGACACGACACCCAGGTTGCCTTGAGCCCAGTCAAGAGAACGCGTCGGGACCCGGCCTCGCTTCCCCCAATTTACCAAAGCACCCTCGGCCAGCACCCAACGGGAGAGACATAACATGGGCACAAAGGTAACTTCAACCTCCGCCCATCGGGAAACATGGCGTAGTGGGAAGCGGTGGGAGGGAGAGAGGGTTTATAAACAGCGGTGGGGCACTGTGGGTGGGGTAGAAGACAAGGGAAACGGCTCTCTTCGCTTTGTCAAGAAAATCTTAAGCAATTGCCCATCAAAAATAAAAAGGGAAACTGTATCCTCTGCATCTTAAATCTTTACACCTGCCAGCCATTCACAGAGGGACCTCTCCTTTTCTCCCTTTGTTCGGTTCCATATATTCTTTTATTCTTTTATTCTTGTTCTCCGCTTCCTCCTCCTCCTCTTCCAGCTTGAGCCTCTCCTGAACCTGGGTTTGTTCCATCTCGTTCTGGAGATTCTTCGGAAATCAAGACCTTTCTGGGCTGTGGATTCGAGTTCTGATTCTTGGGTTCGGTTAAAGCAACGATTTTTCAGGTTTTCCACTGGATCTGCTGAGAAAGGGTAATAGACACTGGTGAATCGAGAGAGAGAGAGAGAGAGAGAGAGAGAAATGTGGTGGATGATGAATGAGGGAGGTGGGCACTACTGCTCTAAGAAGACGGATGATATTTGCGGCGATCTCTGCGGCCAGGTACTTAAAAATTTCTATTTTTTGTTTTTTTTCTGAGAAAGAACCTCGTAACCAGTTGATCTTTCTGCTCGATCGCATTCCTGTTCCCCGTTTCCGTACTGTTTGATCGGCCGTTTGGTTGCTGAGAAAATGGTCGATTTCAGTTTAAGGATCTTTGCTGTCCTTCCATGTTCTCGTCAGCTGAATAGTACAAAGTTTAGACATTTTCCTCTTTTGACTTGTGAAGCACCGCGTTGATGCTGATGAGCTGCCAAATCGATTCGCATTCGGTGGATTTTGGCTCAATCAATTAGTTGGGTGTGGTCGATTTGATGTTCTAAGAAAGATGCGCATCGATCAATTAATATGTTGAGTACTGTGCAATGAAGGTTTTTGAGCTTCTGGGGTGATCTGAACTCCACCTCCAGATCTAATTGATATCATCTCCAGTCGTGTGCTAATTCAGCAGTCTCATGCAATTAGTTGTTTGAGCTCATGCGATCTTTGTTCTATTGGCAGGACTCCGACCGAACCTTCAGCATGTCGAGGATTCGCTGTATGCTTCGTGGCCTAGATCTGAAGACGGTGCTCTTCCTAATCGTGCTTATCCCGACCTGCATCCTTGGAATCTATGTCCACGGGCAGAAGATCACCTACTTCCTTCGGCCTCTATGGGAGTCTCCTCCCAAGCCGTTCCATGAGATCCCTCACTACTACCACGAGAATGTGTCCATGGAGAACCTCTGCAAGCTCCATGGGTGGGGCAAACGGGAATATCCTCGCCGTGTCTATGATGCGGTCTTGTTCAGCAATGAGGTGGACATCCTCACCATGAGGTGGAAGGAGCTCTACCCTTATGTCACACAGTTTGTCCTTCTTGAGTCGAACTCCACCTTTACTGGACTGCCAAAGCCCCTCTTATTTTCCGCCAACCGGGATAAGTTCAAGTTCGTGGAGCCCCGGCTGACTTATGGGACTATCCCGGGGAGATTCAAGAGCAAGGAGAACCCTTTCATCGAGGAAGCTTATCAGAGAGTTGCTCTCGATCATCTTCTGAAGATTGCTGGAATCAGTGACGATGACCTGCTGATTATGTCAGATGTTGATGAGATACCGAGCCGGCACACAATCAATCTCCTCCGATGGTGTGATAACATCCCCCCAATCCTCCACCTCCGGCTCAAGAATTATCTCTACTCCTTTGAATTCCTTGTGGACAACAACAGCTGGAGGGCCTCGGTGCATCGGTATGTCACAGGGAAGACACGGTACGCACATTATCGTCAGACGGATGACATCTTAGCAGACGCAGGGTGGCACTGTAGCTTCTGCTTCCGCTACATCAAAGAGTTTGTATTTAAGATGAAGGCCTATAGCCACTTCGATAGGGTGAGGTTCTCTCACTACTTGAATGAGGAAAGAATCCAGAGGGTGATCTGCAAGGGAGCAGACCTTTTCGATATGCTACCTGAGGAGTACACGTTCAAGGAGATAATCGGGAAGATGGGTCCCATACCGCATTCCTTCTCAGCTGTCCATCTTCCATCGTACCTCCTTGAGAATGCCGACAAATACAAGTTTCTATTGCCCGGGAACTGCATGAGAGAAAAGGAAAGTGGCTGATTCTTGTTATGCAAAGTTGTGTTCATGACCCCTTCTTTGTAAAGATTCAAGGAAAGACTGAGGCTGCCTGGTGACGCTTCGTGATGGGTTTATCCGCTTACAGACGAAGCGGTGACGACCGTGGCGAGTCAGCAGAGCAATGCAGCTGCTGCTCCTCCAGATGATTCATCTGGTGTAGTATCGCTCTCATTCTTTTGTTGTGAGATTTTGGAGGCATTCTTTGGATTTTAGGTGAGACTGTTGTATATAAACCTCGGTTTCTGTTTTTGGGCTCGGGGCTGAACAATGGAGATGCAGTTAGCTGTGATTTGGAATGGCTAATTCGACTGTTCTTTGCATTCCATAGGCATGACATGTTTTATTGTTATACTAAACTAAAGACTCGGGCCTGTTCTGGCTCTTCTTACTTGGCCGCATTATGAAGCTCGTTTCACACCTGCTGTAGCTTTATTCTCTGTCTCTTATATTTGGTTACTCTGAAACTTCCTCAAGGGCATGGCTCCTCGGATAATATGGGTCGGAGTTTGCTGTGATGCTAACCAACTAATATTGACAGGGACTTCTATTATTGTTCACTGGTGTGTAGGTTAAGGATTGGAGCTGAACTGGACCACTCTTGTTCTTTTCCATCTGCGGACAGCCTTGCTGGATGTCTAGTGTATTATTAATATTTGCTAACGTTAGGTTCTGCCCAGCTGACTCTTTGCCAAGCATTGATTGTTAACGACAATCATCAAAGTAGTTGAGGCATTCCAGCCGAGCCTCGGCTGTATGGCTCCGTAACACTGACCTGTGCCCAGGTTCGGGTTATTAATACGCAGGCAATGGCACTGACATGTATCGAGTTGTCGTCCTTCGCTGTTATCGAGCCTGAGAAGCGCAATCAGGCAATTTTGCCCACAGTACAAGGGGATATGGTTAGCTTTCTATATAAAACTGGAGGTCAACTTCAATGTTTTTGTCCCAAAAATTCCTCTGAAGAGAAGACCAAACAAGGCAGGCACATGCTTGCTACCCTGTCACGGAAGTCGGCAAGAGTGCCCACCATTGTTCTTTCCTACCAACTGTCATCTATCTTTCCTGGAGAATCCGTTTATCTTCTTCTTCTTCTTCTTCCCTCTGTTTTATATATATATATATATATTTAAATTAAATTTTCGATCGTTGTTTCACTAGGTTTATTTGTCCAACCAGGGAAAGCTGGACTCCGACCCGGAAAAAATGAACGGCTCCAACCCTTCCGAATTTCATATATATATATATATATATATATATATATATTGGTACATATATTTTTTTTAAAAATTGATATAAATGATTAATTATTCAAGTATTTAATGGCATGTTAAACGAATTAGTCCGTTTTGATAGTAAAATAATAAATGTAATTTTAATTTTAAAATTTGAAGTGTCTAGATTAAATTGAGAATAAAAGAAAATCACATTTTTTGTTTTTAAAATTTGAAAGGTTTGACTTAATTTGAGAATAAAATAAAAATAATATGATTGTATTTTTTAAATTTAAGATGTTTGATTTTTTAAGAAAATGAGTAAATTATATGCTTTTTTATGTAATTTACCCAAATATCATAGTCCGGAAAAACCATTTAAAAAAATGGCAACGGATGCTATTGATTTTTCGTGATCCCAAATGGGTTTTGGTATGATTTGTTAGACTCGCAAAACGGATTAAAAATGGAGTGCCCAACAGTTTGCAAAAAAGATCCAACTGACCTATACCGCTTTCACCCCCAGATAATATCAAGTGGAAGGACGTAAGGAGTCACCCGATGTGGAGGAATAATCACTTTTTACGGGGCGAACCTTATGCTCTTTTCCATGATGAAGATCGATTAAGGTTTCTTGTGGATTCCAAATCGAGATTGAATACCTTCTCCGTCCAATCACAGCGCGCATTTCTTCCCTCTGTCGATGCCCATTTGGCTGGTTAACTTGATGATTCTGAGAACCGTGTCCCAATCGACAACCGACCATTATTATAATTCAGAAACCAAAAATCTTTTTTTTTAAAAAAAAAGGGACTCTTTTTGAATGTGATTCTAAGCTGTCTACCGTTGGGGCAGAGAATTTGGTGCCCCATATGGATGGAAAAAGCTCATGCTCTTGTGTAGCTCTAATCCTATAAATTTGCAGATTTAGAGCTGCTAACAAGCACGAACACATAGCTACAACTTCATCCACAATACAAACATCTCACTTTGATCCTAGCTCGTGGTCTTCTACCCAAGGAGCCATGCTTGAGTTCGAGCAGAAGCAGAGGTACGAGATGCAGCAAGCCGAGAACAATTGGCACTCGGGAAATGGTTATCGTTACGGGAGTGAAGTCCAGCAGGTGCAACCTTGGCCCCCTCCTCCTCCTCCTCCTCCTCCACCTCACCAGGCTCGGCGCCACAGGATGTCCAGGCCTGCTGGGTACCCGTACCAGAATAATGGCTGGTCACACCAGGGCCACCATGCCTCGGGCGGAGAAATGTGGCATGTTCATGGAGGCCGGCCTAATGCTGCACAGTTTGGGGAGTACTGTGGAGGCAGCTACGGTGCCGGAGGTATGATGGTGGAGGAAGTCGAGGAAGAAGAGGACTGCTATGAGGTGAGTACTTCGCATTCAGGGATGAGGATGCAGGAGATGCACTATGAGCAAAGTAATTGGCCTGTCCACCGTGTTGGGATGGGACCGGGTCCAGGCCACGGCAGGGTGGTGGAAACTGGGTACCCGAGGGACGAGTGGGTGTCCAAGGGGCTGTGAGCAAAACTCGCACCTGGAGAGACCTGGCGATGACAGAAAACCTACTGGTGTAAAATGTTAAAGATAGAATAAGATGTGTTAAGGCATAACAGCATGTAACTTGACCTATGTTAACATGTCCTACTGGGTATAAATCAAATGTATTATCTTTAAATCGCTCATTCTCCCGATGAAAATTCAGGCGGAGGAGCTCATTGACAGAAGTGTGGTTGTTTACTCAGTTTTCATGGTCCGGAAGTTCTCACTCTCTTGCTAGAAAAACTAGTCAATAACGTGTTCAAGGTCCGGATGTCTCCCTTTTCATACCTTCTCGAAGAAAAGTATACAAATGGTTATGGATTGTAGTTTTACCGGGCGATCTGGTATTCATTCAAAAGTTTGGTTTGATGCACCTTGTTGAGTCGAAACTGCGCCGAGTCCTGCATTCCATTTTCCATTACAATCAGATGGTTGTGATTATGGATCTGATCATTAAATGAAGATAAAAGCATCATGGGAAATGAATGTTCACTTTCAATAAGTTTAGAAGCTTGTAGACGCTAGTGAATGAAAAGCGCAACAGGCTTCCTCCAACCATTTCAATCATGGATCGAGAATTGATTTTACTCCAGTAGGCTTGTAGTTCATCTCTAAATGCATTTTTCCACAAGCAGTCAGAATTTCAGCCTAGCTCAGTTGCCCGCGTGAAGCCTTGAGAAGACTGATTGTGCGGTCCCTGTACACCTTTGATCTTAGTTTCATGTGCAAGGACTCCCGCTGCAATCTATCTGATTCCCACCTGAAACTGAACACGACAGATTCTGAGCACTTAGCTCAGCAATTTTCTGCAAATTCATATCAAAGCTGTTCAAACGAGGTTTCCTGTTGCGGTTATTGTACTAGATGAATCCTGTTAATCCAAGCAACATAAGAAAGTTTCTCCATACTGAGCGGACTTATATTTATCCATCTTTTGATGAAAATTCTTAGCTGCTCTTCTTCAGATCCAAGGGATTCGGTGCCATGAACATGATCGTTGGGAACAAGATTCATAGAGCACGACAACTCTATGAATTGCGGAACACGGAGGTAGCTTTCAAACAGAAGGGCTTATCAAGAAAAAAAACGATGAGTCAGGTCGTCAAGTTCAAGCAACAGGATAGCTAATGAATAGAGCTTGAGGAGCACAAGTTGCAATCGTGGTATCATCACTTTTACTCTGGTGGTCCTTGAGCCCAAAAACCATTCCTTTTCTTTTATGTCCACTGCCTTGGTCTCTTTAATCGGTGCATTTCTGATGGATCATTTAGTTTACTTTTACGTCACGGATAATCGGTGCATTTCTGATCGATCATCCGATGTGGAAACAACAAACCATCAACTTCAGCTAACAGAGCAAATGCATCTCCCTTTACTGTATCCAAGCCATGCACTCAAAGACAGAGCCGAGCCATGTCATATTTGAATTCAAGAGATCAGTCAAACCACAGAAACTCATTCGGATTCTGCAATAAAAAGAATTGGGTTTTCATCAAGTTCTTAATTCTCAAGAATGTTACACCTTGTCGAAAGCTTAAACTATCTTAAGGGAATCAAGCTTTCTCGTGGTAATATATCACTTACTTGATCACCTATTATTTGCCGATGACTTATTGATAATATCTATGGCATCAACTTCAGATGTTAAAAACATTAAACTAATCCTTAATCTCTTTAATTTGTGGAGTGGTCTACAAAGCAACGATCAGAAATCTGGGGTGTTTTTCTCCAAATTTGTAAGAGGGGCAAACAAAAGAAGAATTAAAAAACTGATCAATTTAAAAAAAAAATTTAAGTCAGGAAACCAGATACTTTGAAAATCCATTATTTATCAAAAGGAAAAAAAATACGAATCCTTTCAATTCACAATTGAAAAAAATTCAAAATAAATTAGCTGCATGGAAGTCAAAAACTTTATCTTGGGCAGGTAGAACGACTTTAGTACAATCGATATTAAACACAATACATGTATATCAAATGGCCACTTTCAAAATTCCACATAAGGTTTGTGTTGAGATGGATAGGATAACTAGAGACTTTTGGTGGGGAAAACAAGACAAAAATGGTAGATATTTTACCCCCACTAGATTGAATTCTATTTGTCAACCAAAAAAATATGGTCGATTGGGATTTAGGAAATTCAACGATTTTAATAAAGCCAAGTTATCTAAAACAGTTTGGTTCCTTAATATGAATAAATCTAGTCTAGCAGCACCAATAATTAGAGGAAAATAGGGTAATTTTTTACAAAATGATAACACTAATAGAAGAACCCATTCAACCTTGTGGGAAGACCTCCAAATCTATAAATCAACTATAATAAAAGGAGCATGCTACAGATTAGGAAATCGGTCAACTATAAGAATATGGAAGAATCCTTGGATACCTGGAAACCCAAATTATAAGTCCACCCGAAATCCTATTCAGTTGATGTTGATAATACTCGATTAGTTAGAGACACTATTAATCCAACATCTAAAACTTGGAACATGCAACTCATTAATACTTTGTTTGATGATACCACTATATCCAATATCTTAAAGATTTACATTCCCCAAAATGATATAAAAGAAGATGAATTGGTATGTTCCCAAGTAAAAGTGGGGGAATATTCAATTAAAAGTTTCTACTTATTGAATCAAGATAATAGATTTAATAAAGGCAGAGAACAGTTTTGGAATAGGATTTGGAAACTCAAGATTCATAATAGATTCAAACTCTATCTTTGGAGGATTTACAGAGAGTGTCTCTCTTGGGCAAACATGAAGAAGTTGATACGTCCTTTGTGTAAAGCTGGATCGGACACTTACTTGAATCTTTTCAATTTCTATATTTTCACTAGAATAGCATGAAGAGAGTCTTTATGGAAGGTAGTAAACATCTCTGCTGATAATATAAAAGAGGTGATTGAGTTTCTTTGTGATCCACCTGGTTTTCCATTGGGAATTCAAGAGGAAACAAAGTTTTCTTTATTTGGTTCTATTCTACTCTATTGCTTATGGAATGAAAGGAATAGGTAAATTTTTTCAAATCAATCACCAAATTTGGAAAATTTTTTATCACATTTGAATAGAGCATATTTGGAATATTAAATTATCTTTGATAAAGATCTTGCTGCAACTCAAATGACTAAGCAATATTCTGTTGGGAATAGACAATTTAGTAGTCAGCTTGGAAATGGTCATACTAATATATATGTTGATGCAGCATGGTCGATCAGGGGTGCTACGGTTGCTGGGTCGCTTTTCGGGGTGTTGAATGGTTGGCTTCCTGGAACCAAAAGCTAATGTCCTCGACTTCAACACAAGCCAAAGCACTTGCCCTCCTTTTGGCGACCAAAGTGGCCATTGCAAAGAAATGGAAGAAGATCATTTTGTTTTCTGATGCTCAGTTCGTGGTTCAATCTTTTGAAGAAAAGCTCAGCCCGCCTCAGAAGATTAAGGGTCTGATTTTTTTTTTATTTAACTAAGCTTAAGTTCCTTTTTTATTCCTATGACGTTTATTGGATATCAAGCTTTGAAAAAAGATCCCAAGTGCCAGCTCATGGAGTTGGAGAAAACTCCTACGACTCAAGGAGCTAGCCCATCCTTTTGTGCAATATAAGGTAGGAGACAGCTCCAATATCCATTTTTGGTATGACAACAACTGGACTAATTTCGGCCCTCTAACATCCATCTGCACTAGAGGTTTCAACTGCTTCCCTTCCATTCCTCCCCAGGGAAAGCTATTGGAAATTTTTAATCAAGGTTCATGGTCTTGGCCTCGTAGCTCAGACCCCGAAGCACCACATATTCGAGTATTGGCTGAGGCTTCACTTGTCTGTGCTTCTTCAGACACCATTTGTTGGAATGGACAAACTTCACTAAAGACGTCCTCTATCCGGGAGAGCATCCGAGACAAAAAACCGAAAGTTCCTTGGCAGAGACTTCTTTGGTTCCCCGGCCACATTCCTAGAGTCTCTTTCACTACCTAGCTGGCCATTTTGGATAGGTTGGCCACAAAAGGAAGACTTGTTGGAAGAACCCAGCTAAACAACTCTCTATGTGAATTTTGTAAACTAGAGGAAGAAACTCGCAGCCATCTTTTCTTTGGTTGTGCTAAAACCCAGGAAATCTGGCAAATGGTTCAGTATAAGCTACAACATCATCGCAGACCAGGAGCTTGGGATCAAGTATTGCATTTCGCTTGCACTCAATGGAGGGGAAGGAAACTGATTTAGGTTTGCTTTCACATGCTATATCTATTGTATTTGGGGGCGAACGAAATAGTCAAATTTTTCAGAACACATTTCTGCCCCCTTTTATCATTGGAGAGCAGATCATCTCGATGATTTATTTCAGAGTAGCCTCGTTACCGAATGTACCATCTAAGGTGGTAAGTTGTTCCTTAGTCCAAGCTCTTAGAATTGATCAATTGTTGTAATGATGCTACTCTATTTTAAATTTTGTAAATCTGTGTAGTTTTGATATATGAATACAATACAAACCCACTTATCAAAAAAAAAAAAAAAAGCTTAGCTCACTCTCTATGTCAAGATGGCCTTGTAAATCCAACCAATGACCTGTATTTTTTGGGTCTTTATTTGTAGACTCAAGTTTAACATAACAAGTCTCTTTTACTTATATATAAAAAAAAAAACAAAAAAAACAAAACAAAAAAGGGCTCCTCCGCCGGTACTTCATGACAGGCAAAGATCAAGGCTCCACAATTTAGACCTTACAAGCCCCTTCACATGAGAAGGAAGAAGATTAGTATAGTCCCTTCATTTGGATTGATTGTTCCACTAAATAAACGGCGTAACGAGTGTGAATCACATAGTGTTGGTGCGTAAGGAAGGTAACGGCACCATCATCCTCGATTGCTCTCTGTCGAGTTACATAACAGAAGGAAATCTATGGAAAGCAGAGGCCACATTTATCTATTCACAGAGCACAGAGTTATTACATAAGATTTGACCCAGAAGACACAATCCCAGAAAACTCAAGTGATGATTACTAATTCCTTTTCCTTAAAAAACCATCTTGCCAATGTTTCCTTGGTGGCATAAGGGAGGGGGTCCAAACCCAACATCTCGTACAGGCATGTCGGATCCAAAAAAACCAGAGCATAGCAAGGAAAAAAGGGAACATAAAAACAGAGCCTCTCCTCTGAAAACATCTTCGGTGGTTAACTCAGAATCTCAGATGACGAAGCGCCGGCACAGGGGACAAGTCCTCTGACTATTGCCGAACCACTTCTCGAGACACCTTCTGTGAAACAGATGCTGACAGCTCAGTTCGCTCACCTCCTCTCCCTCCCCGAACCCGCACAGGCACACGCAACACTCCGAGCAGTTATCGGCGCCGCTCCAAGGCCGGATACCGCCGCAGAGGGCCTTGAACCGGGTGAACTGGACCCTCCCGTAGCTCTCCCCGCAGCCGCCCGCGGTTTCCAGTCCCACGGAGACCGGCTTGATCTGCAGGCAAGATTTGAGCAGGCCCTTCACCAGATCGACCCAGAAAATCGTGCTAACAACCATCGCCGGGAGCAGCCCGTCGCCGGCGCTAGGAAAGTTCGAGAGACCCATCTCCTCTGCCGCTGCAAGCTGCAACCTTTAACGAATATGCCATACGAGGTAACGAACATGGGCCTTTGGCTATTAACATAAATAGCCGTTGGGGAGCTGAATGGGCCAAACCAGGGCTCGGTTCCGGAGATCACACGTGGCGACACGCGGCAGCCTTCCATAAGGTCGTGTCGCTTTTGGGCAACAGAGGACAGTGCTTTTCACTGGGCGCCTCAGGGTGAATAGTACGCCGACACGCGTCCACGGGACTCGGGGACACCAATGGGAAGCCGCCATGTGGAGCTGAGCAACCTCCGCAGAAGTTTCTTGATTCATTGTGATCTTTAAACGCGGTGGTGCTGACTAGAACGCGGTGATGTTGATTGAATTTTAGATTTATGAGGTCGGGCTCCGTTTTTTTCGTGTAATCGATTCAGAGGAGACGGGGTCGGTCGGCCAGAACAACCACACACAATTAGTAAGCGGCCACGACCTCGAGTGAGCTGTGTAAAGTCCAATGGCTGATGGCAGTTGCCTGGATTCTGCAGGTGGAGCCCAAGATGTAATGGATTTACAATCATCGCTCGTGCCCTTCACGAAAAATTTCATGGAATTCAGTTCTTTGTTATGATACGGTGCACGGCCTTTGCCGTAATAAACCGTTCTAAGCAAGTATCCGCCATGAGATGAGCTGCAGCCTGGAGGCAAGGGCTGCTCTTCATTTGCTGACATACTCCTCTTCCTGCAGATATCATCGTTCGAATCAGAAAATAAAGCTCATTCCAAGCAGTGTGGACTTGGAAAGTCTCTCGACTCCATTCCCAACTCGAGGCCGAGGGATTTTCTCTCAAATTATGGATCTTTCCATTCACGACAGTCGAGCCCAAGATGTTACTTAGAGGGAAAATGGAATGAAACACCAGAACCGAGCTATCTGATGTTGGTAGAAGAAAGGGCTTTCACCGGAGAAGACTACTGAAAATGGATCACTTGAGGGAAGAAAGTGGCAAGGAGAAACTCATTCAGAAGGGAAAGAAAACGGTTTCCAAAGCTTTTCTCTTCGCTGGCAAATAATTGTGAAGGAAAATGGGCCAGTCTGCCTCTTCCACCTTCCTCTGCCTCCCAGACATTGCCTGTTTCGAAAATTGTGGACTTCTCCGTCTAATCTACAATACCTAACAATAATAATGATATAAGATGGTTGAAATAGTTCGATGCCTCTTTCTTTAAGTAAAATATTGGGCCTAATTCTCCGAGACAATCATATTTCGGAAAAGTTCTATTCCCTAATGGGTTAATCGGTTCGATGACACATTGGTTTATGGATACTAGATACCACACATGGAAAATAATTGTTTGTGTGTGTATATGTAGTTCATAGTAAATTGAACGTACTGATCATTCAAAGTTGCATTCATGTATCTTCTTCCATTAGTTTCCTAGTACTTCCACGCATTCCTCTCATGATCTGAAGAAATCCTATTGTTTTCATTGTCCCCATCATGCATGATTCCGCAGGAATTCCGGCTTGTTTCATTGGCAAGAGGCACCGCACTGATCCAGCTCCGGCCAAATCGAACTCCTCTGTTTATCGGACAGAGATCTCTGGTCGGCCTCACCTCATTACCGCCACCTGGCAGAAGGATCTGCTGCAGCACGGCCTCTCAGTCGCTTTCCAGGGGCCCGGGAATTCCAACGAGGAGAGTGCCAGTAAGCTGGAACTGAAGCCTTGGCACTTCTGGAGAAAACAAGGATCCAAGAACTTGATCGTTGAGGGCACCGAGGTAGGTGTGGCTTGGGACCTGAGGATGGCAGTTTTCAAAGGCGAGAACACACCGAGTTCGGATTACTACGTGGCGGTCATGTGCGAGGGTGAGGTGATCCTGCTCATGGGAAACATGAAGAAGGAAGCGTATATCAGGACCGGCTGCAGGCCAGCTCTCATCGATCCGGTTCTTGTCTCAAGGACTGAGCACCTCTTCAGTAAGAGGATGTTTTTTACAATGATTAGGTTCCATGAGAAGGGGAAGCTTCATCGAGTTTCAGTAATGGAGGGAATTAGCAGTTTGGGCAATGGAGACCTCGAAATGGAGATCGCCATTGATGAGGAAAAGGTTGCTCATGTGAAGCACCTCCAATGGAATGTTAGAGGTAATGAGGAAATCAAAATAGGCGGGAGAAGGTTGGAGGTGTACTGGGATGTCCATGACTGGCTGTTTGGCATGGGCTGTTCATCTTCAGACCATTCGTGGCTCCGAAGAAGCTGCTCCCATCGATCATAGAGGAGCTGAAGTATCCTCCCTCGGCATCACCACTTCTGGTGCTGGTTCAGTCTGAGGAACAGAACAATTTCTGGGACCAGGACAACTGGGAATCCGGCAACAGCCTGCTGGTTTCAGTTTCTTCATGTATGCTAGGAAGACAGACTAAATGTTGACCAGACAATTGGTAAGTCTGCGGTAAAGAGGTTAAAATTTTATAGTAAGATGTAAACGCTACGGGTCTCAGAAATTGGCACCTGAATGTCCTCAGTTCCTGTTTAACAATCGAGAAAAGGATCACTGGTCCAAGAGCGACCTGAATTAAATGAAATGGTCCAACGACCAAATTCTTTACCACCAGCTCTAGAGAAGATATCATGGAAAGCAAGGAACTTTCAACTTCCCAAAAATGAGCCTTTTCCTTTCCTTTTTGATGTACTTAACGTTCCTTTCAAAAAGCACAAAAGCAATTCGACTGCAATGGATAGGTCGCCGGTCTATGGAACCAGACATCCTGGGCTCAATCACCAGCAAAGTTGCCCCCAATCAATTAATTTTCTTTTCTGAAAGCAATCTACCAACTACAAGCCTTGGCATGCCCTGGATATGGGAACCGGGGGATCGGAAAAGGAGCCATCCGCTATCCTTTTGGCCACCCATTCATTAGCTGCATGAGAATAGTGTATCCCATCCCAGCTGATGAATTGCAATGGGTTGCTGCAAGCTAAGCCATAGACCTCTTCTCCATTCACAACAGTCTTTATCCCGCAGGGTATGTGAGCATCACTGGAGCGGCCGCAACAGTGGCCTAGGGGATCAATAAAACCTGCATCCCACATCAAGAGAACAAGAAACCGACATAAAATGAATGCCGTGCAATTGCTTGCTTGATAGAGCTCATTAGGAGACTCACCGTGCTTCCCTGCTTCAGCAATTAATGTGAACTTAGCCAAATAGATGTCGACATAAGTCAGCTTTGCCCCAGTGAGCTTAGCCCGCAATTCAGTCACTCTCTCCTTTAGTTGCATGTTGAATTCCTGAGCAATCTCGTTTTGGGATTTCACACAACCAACTGTGTCCACATTATTGGGCCTCTCATGATTAAGCATGATGGCCGTCGGCATGCAGCCAATGGGACCGGTGTTGTGTATCCAAAAGGCTCTTGCACCTTCTCTGTACAGTTTCTGCCAAAGGAACAAAATCGAAATAACCCATTTTAACTTTCACATATAAAAGAACTGGAAGCCTCTACATCAAACAACGCTGCCTCAAATGACCATCAGTCGAATTGATTACCTCAACGACCAAAGCAAATCGATTTGTGATATTGGGAATGGAGGCTCTCAGTTGTTCTTCTGTTGCCAATGTCATACCAGCCCACAAATCATTTTGACCGATGTCCAACATGTACAGAGCCTTTGAAAAATCTTCAGGACCTGGAATGCCACTCGTAGCATCTGCCAACACAACCAGATTCAGATTCAGTCTATTACATTACCACGAGCTCAGCTAAAGCATGATCGATCTTCTGCAGCAGGATCCATTCCCTTTTGTCCAACCTTTATCATGCAGCTCATGGGTCCGAGCCTTGAGCTGCTGAAATTGGGAGAGCTGAATCTCGAGAGACATGGGGCTGAATCTTGCCTCGAACATTCTGCCATTGACTGGCTGAATGGTCGATCCTCCCATCGCAAAATTCGCCCCGTGCCGAAAATCAGATCTCATGGAGTCCAGGTATGCTGATACGAATGGCAACCCCAGCATTTCAGCTGCAAAGTTCAAATGACAATTTTAGCAATTCAACTGCATCAAGTATCATTCTACTAAACACCAAAATTCTTGGACAGTAAGATAAGCATATATTCAAGTGCATCAAATACGGCAAATGATGAAAATACTATTGAGGGAAAGCCTTGGTGCTGATCATACTTATCACAATATGTCTGCATAAACCATTAATGCAAAAGCTTAAACCGGATGTGACCCAGTATAGTTCGGTTTTCCTGTTTTCTCTTTTTAAAAAATGAACAAAATAAGGAGAAAAACGAGTTGAAACTGCAGTTCGTAAGACACTTCAGAATCCAACAAGCCCTGTGATGGCATGTCTGTGGACTTCCATTATTCACTTCACGGAGAAAAATAAGAGAACTCGAAAATTCATCCGGACTTTCTCGGTTTCAAATTTCGATAACTAAAGGGCCAACCATGATTTATACTAACCATGTAGATCCGACCAAAAGAGAGGCATAAACACAGTCAGCTCGAGTTATATACCTATGAAGTCGATGATGACCCGTCCATCCGAGAACCGGCCCGAAGGTTTACCGAAGAAAGTGTCTCCATATGGAGATGGGATCCTGCGGAACGCCGCCGACCGACCTCCAGTGTCGGAGTTCGAATCGCCAAAGTTATAAATCGCGGGGAATCGACAGTTCCCGGGGCCACTTTCTTTAATTCTTGGGAAGAGGAACGAGAAGGTGACAGCAACGAGAACTCCAACTGCCACTTTCAGCCCCAGCTGGCCCCCCTCTTGTCCCTTCTTTCCGTCCATTACTGTAAACGAAATCTGCTACAGTTTTCGACCCAACTTTATCAAAAACCCGACCGGGAAGCTGATCAATGCGACTGATAATTCGCAGAAACAGCAAACTGAAGCGTCACATTCTTTTCAAGAGAAGCCAGAAGAAATTTCACTTACCTTAATGATGAGTTATTCGTATGAGACTAGGCGAGTTGCCCGTCGATTACACCTTGCCCGGGTCCCTGATCCCCAGAGAGGAGTAGCTTTTCTCGGGTGGGCAGTAACCAAAATTCGATCTTTCATAGACCGGTGGAGGTTGGAGGGACAGAGAGAGGCTGGAAGATTTAAGTTGACGATGATCTGATTCAAAGAAGTTGGAAATGGTCAGAAAAGCTCTGCTATAATCCGACCTCCACGTGGGTCGTGTGAGTCATGGCGCATTCCTTTCACAGGTGTCTAAAATCCCACTAAGTGCTTACTAAATCGAGTTTGAATTAGATACCAGAATTGATATAAATCTTTTCTGATCATAAACTTCTTCATTCATAGTACCCGAACACGTATTCTTGCTTAAAAGGAACCAAACGCTGAACTAGGTCAACCAACCGTATAAGCTGGATAGAGTAGTTAATTAGTCAATGTGCCAAAATCCGGAGGGCTAACATGATGGGCCAATTGACTATTTTCTTTTTTTTTTTTTAATAGTAAAAAGAGTTGAAGAAGTTGACGCGTAGTATCCAATCACAAATAACTAATAATTTCTCTATTAAAGAAAACCAATAATTTCTCATGCGAGATGATTTAATACTCTTTAAGATTCTTGGGCATTGACTAAACGGTGATTTCGAACAACATCATATGCACCGAGACCTGTGGGCACGCCTAATCGGTCTCATTCGAACAATTCAACCTGCCTGCCCATGATAGTGATCAAGAATTTGAAACATGGAACACGCTTCTTCAGCTTCACGGTTTCCTCCTCCACCGAAGCCGGTGATCAAGAATTCTGGAGTTCAAATCCTTGCTTCACTGGACTCCAAGGAAAGGAGACACCTGAAACTCCTCCATTATGCGCCAGAAGCACGGAGAAAGGAAAATGAAAGGCGGAATAGTTATATTCAGCCAGATCACGATCTGGGACTCGGAATCCTATTCCCGCGAACACGACACTAGAAAAGTGAATGAGGCCAACAGGTTCATTGACAAATTTCCAGGTCTGGAGAATAATACAGGGCTCTGTCAGGATGCAGATGAACAAATAGAAAGCAGAAGTATGCGATTACACAGTCGCATAAATGTTAGGGGACAGTGTATCAATGCCAAAAACTTATTTCACAAAGTTGAATCAAATCCTGCTCTAAAATTCCTAGAGCAAAACCAAGCGGGAAGAAAGAAAACACGAACACATGTAAATGGAGACGGGCAAAATTGTATCTGCTTCTACGTCACCAGCAAGGGAGAAAAGAGAACTCTGCTGAATCCACAATACCATAGCTCACCATCTCTCCCTCGAACTCGACCTGCATATTAGGGAAACAAATATGGGAAGCGAAAAAGGCTAATTTAAATTAATAAAAATAATAACAGTAGAATGTCGCACAACCATAACACAAAATAAGATAACAAAAGCTGCTTGAAAACCACTGAAATGCTAAAAGGAAAAGGCTATAAATCTTCCCAACCCGCCATTGCATATTCTCTTTTTCACCATATGAATCAGTAAGTGAGCAAATCTAACTGCTCAGTGACTACTAAACACCAAATAGACCAATAAGCATCTTCACCATGTCAAGCTCCCAAACTAAAGCCCAAATGTGGTGGAAAAAGATAAAAGGTTGCAAACGACAAAGAGAATTCGATGCTATAGATCGATTACCTATACTGACTATTTACTTTGATGGAAAACATCCAACTTTTCCAGCTTCAGCCTTCAACAACAATAAAGAACAGCAAAAGAGGTGATCTGATTAAGTTAGGATTCACTTTACCGGCCATAGTCCCTGCTGCCAAAGAATCCCCTATCTCTTCCACCTTGGAATGCTCTTCTGTCACTACCGGACCTTGCCCGAGCATCTCCTGTGCCGCGAGAAGTTGGGCGGCCATTATAGTCCACACTTCGGGGCTCATCAACGGATCCTGACCTAGATGGTGGTCTATCTGAGACCCTACCTGACCCCGAACCAGGCCTCTCAGATGCTTTTGGCCTGAATCTAACTTTATCATTCAAATCACGAATCAATGTTTCCAATTCTTCTTCTTTCTGAGATATTAAGTAGCTTAAGTTGGATTGATCATCGCCACGTCCTTGTGCAGACTCCCCATTCCTCTTACTCTCAAGTTCCCTATCCAGCTCTCTCTTCAAGAGGTTTAATTCTTCCTTCAAAACCTTTTCCTGCGCTGTTTCCTCCCTGAAAAACATAAATCAAGCATGCATAATGATCCTCTATTAACAAGGCTCCACCAGAAGACTCACAGCACGCATATTGGGTTCTAAGAAAATAATCAACCCGGGGAGCAGCAAACAGCCAAAAATACAAAGCTGCAGAAAATATTTAAGTTTTTATTATACTTACGTGACAATAATTCAACATTATTTCTTAAGAGCATGAGAAATTTGCACCACTTCAAAGATCCATAATATTCAATTAACTCTGATATTAGATCCTGAGCATACCACTACTGCATCTGTCAATTATTCAATGTCTACCAATGCATTCCCACAAGCGAGCAAAATGATGAATACTATAAATACTCGAGCAAACACTATTTCTCCATTTTGACCTCCTCCAAGTACAATGTAGAGTATCAAACTTGGTTAGGGCTAGTGAACCAACATTAAGGACCATGACTAAAGTAATTGCTGATTGCTCCATTGCCAGCTGTGAAAAGCTATCATTGTCATTAATTTAAAAGCTACTTATCCCATCCCGTTACTCTTGTCTACCAATGCACCTCAACAAGCAAGCTAAATAATGAATGATATAAATATCTCGAGCAAACACTATATTATCTCTTTATCTATGTACAATTATAAGATCAAACTTGGTCAGGGGCTGGAGCAAACCAACATTAACGATTAAGACCAAAGTAATTGTTGACTGCTCCATTGTCAGCTGTGAAAAGCTATTGTTGTCATTAAATTCGAAGCTAATTTCCCATCCCATCACTCATTGAATACCAATGCACCCAACAAGCGAGCTAATTAATGAATAATATAAATACTCAAACCACTCTTTTCCCTCTTTTGACCTCCTCTAAGTACAATGTAGAAGATTGAACTAGATCAGGGGCTGGAGAAAACCAACACTAAGGACTAAGCTAAAGTAATTGTTGATTGCTTCATTGCCAGCTGTGAAAAGCTACTGCTTTCGTCAATTTCAAAGCTACCATACTCAAGTCTTGAGCACTTAGCAAGCTCCTCCATATTTTTCCATATCATCTCAACTCGATTTGGGATGAACATACATAAAGCATGAGAAGGAACCTAATGTATGTATTGAATTATTAAGAAGAATTTCTATCACGCTAAAAATTTCTTAATTTCTAAAAGTTAGGTCCTTCTTATGAGAAAGCAACTAAGAGAATTGACTTCAAAATGTAACCTTGGAAAACATAGAAAACCTACAATAGTACCTCCAGTAATATGACATGCAAAAAGTTTGTCCATAAATGCCAATTTGAAGCAACCGAGTGCATCACCCGCACAAACAACTATCCAATCACAATTGAAAGTGACCAATAATCAACGCCACAAGGCTCTGCGCAAAACAATTTCACTTCTATGAATCTAAATGATGATACAAACATCACAGCTGAATGCTGACCCATCAAACATGGCGGAAGTCAAACAAAATACAGGAGGTGCAAGAACTACCCATCATAATATTCTAAATTTCCTTTTCTAAGCTAAAATAAATTATCAATTAACATCAATAAACAAATCATAATGCCAGTTCACTAGTCTCATTCATGCACAAGGAAAAAAGTAAGCTTGAGCACAAGCCAAACCTATCAACTCGGCGGTGCTCCAGCTGAAGATCAATCTTCTTCCAATCAAACCCCTTCTCTTCCAACAGCACCTCCCTTGGCTTTGCATCTCCAAAAGGATTAACTCGGGGCTTTGGCTTCGCCACATTCTCAGTCCCCTGACTCTCTGACCGACTTGACTGCGCACTGGAGGGCCTGCTCGACTGTGAGCTGGTTGGCCTGCTTGACTTCTTAGAATCCATCTCGGTCTCAAACTTCTTCCAGTCCACACCCTTCTCAGCCAAAACTTCCTCTCTTGGCCTTGCAGCACCAAAGGGGCTAGGCCTATTTGCTTTCACAGGTTCATTGACAACAGGATCCCGTTTTGGCGGATCCAGGACCAACCTTGGCCGCTCATCCTGAGGCACACCTCGAGCCGACCAATCAGGTTCAGGTGCAGAGGTGCGAAAGCCCGACCCAAAGGTGGAGGATCTAGAAGGAGGAGGAGGAGGTTGTTGCTGCCTCTTCCCCATAGCCCAATTATCCGTCTCATCAGCCCGAGATGCTCCGCCTCCCAGATTATTATAGCGATTCTGCCTCGATGAGTCCTGAGGGGGAAGAGATTTCTTCCCCATGGCCCAATTATCCACTTCATCAGCACGGGAAGGCTGATCGAAATCCGAAACCCTAGGAGGCGGCGGGCCACTGCGACGGTCGTCATCAAATCCACCACGGTAGGATCCACGGTCACCACCCCACGCACCATCCCCATCTTCGCGATCACGGCTCCTGTTCGGAAGCGTACCAGTCCGTCCGTAAGAGGAGAATCCACCACCAGGCCGGCCGTACTGCATTTCCTCCGCCGACCTCTCCTTGGGGCCGGTCGGGAGCCGAAGCATCTCATCGGGGGTCAGGCCCTGGTTACCAGCGGTGTAAAACTCCGACAGAGTCATCTTCTTCTTCTTCGGCTTCGTGCTCGCAGCCTCCTTGAGGCTGGGGAAGTTCTGGGACTCGGCAGCAGCAGCCGCGGCGGCGGCCTCGCGCTCCTCCTCCTCGGCGCGCTCGGCCTCCTCTGCCCAGGCCCCGATGTTACCCCAGGCCTTAGACATCTTCAGGTGGGTTGGAGATCTGAGGGGAGGAAGAGGGATGAATCGAATCGACGAGCGGGGCGGAAGATTGGAAATCTAGGGATTCCGGGTAGTGAGGGGTAGTGATAATGGTGAGAATTTAGGTTTTGTGAGCGCAAACAGCTGGGGCTCCGTCAATGGAGCCGTAGCTCCGATAACATGCGAAGAAGGTGGGCTTGCGGTTTGCGAGAGGAGAGAGACCCACACAGACAGGGAACGAGTTTAGATTTCGCTCCTTTTAATTTATATTTATATTTGCGTGAAACGAAATGCGCCAGCGGGCAAGAAGCTGTGCTCACCGACAAGAGTGTAAATATTCAGTGTTGGTTCGCACATTCTCAATGGTATAAAATTTTCATATTTTTTTTAAGAATTAATTATATATTAAAATTTAAATAAATATTTATATAATAAATTTAATGCATATATACATAGAATATTAACTCCGCTTATGACCACCAATAGGCCTTGGAAGTTCTATAATTCAGCCACGAATTATTAAGCCAGCTAAAAAAATAACTATCTATTATTTATTATTTTTTAAGTAAGCAACCACTCATTCGGTATCACTTTTTAATTTTTCATATTTATTCTTTATGCATAATAAATAATTCTTAGATTTGAAATAAAAAACAGATAAAATAATAAATTTCATACGTGTAATTACACACTTACCTTTTTTTTCCTCCCGGCCAGTTTCTTTTTCTTTTCGTTACCTACACTTATTCTTTTTTATACGTATTAATTATATTTATTCACTCTCTTTATTTACGTATGAACTTGTGCTTAATTACTTTTATTGATATAATACGTGTCGTGTATTATCTAGTATGATTTAAATAATCATTAAACTCTTGAACAGTGTAATGACGGACGACGAAGCCTTCTCATCGAAGTTATGAGAAATCATCGTCCGGATTTAGATGAACTTTTTTAACGTAGCAGGTTACTGAATTTATAAGAGATTAGCACGTTTCGAAATGAAATCACATTGAAATTCCGTACAATATCGAGCGGGCAAGGTACCAAGTTTCCAATTTTATTATCGGTAGATAGGCCGATTCGAATCTGAATTAATCGGGTTTGCCGTAGTTTTTGGATAATTGTTACCTGCCAAGATAAAGCAAGAGAAAGGGAAGCTGGTCCCGTACGCAGTGGATCCGGAGTACGTAAGCCCAGACGTAGTGCCTGCGGGTCCCACTCTTTAAATATATTTTATCATTTGCACCTCGGAGTATGTACAATGACGTCCAAGATCTTTGGAATGACGCGCGGGAGGGGGAAGTGGGCTACACGACGGATCGGGCTGCCGCCCGGCCTTGGACCGCTCGACGAACTGATGGGCCGGACCCGGCCTTGGACCGGGTTCGAGATGCAGTAGTCTGTGAAATCAATTCTCCAAGGGCCCGGAGCAAAAGATCCGGTCACGTGGTCCGGTGCCTCTTCCTCTCGAGTGAAGTCTCGGGTTCGAATATTAGAAGCGACGAAAATCCTTGATTATGTCGGTGTTATCCCTTAGCGGTTCGCCCGAGTCGAACAGGGACACTGCTTGCAGCTATGAAAGCTGTAAATTAATATTCAGAAACGTGCAGTATTTCTGCAACTCAAGCATGGGAGAATTCGAGGATGTTTCGGGTTTTTTAATCGTCAGGAAACTCGAACCTTCTCTGGTAGCAGTTCGTGACGCATCCTCATGGAAGTTACAACGTGCAAACAGTCACGGCGACCGGCAGAAGGGCAAGAAGAAACCGGCTAATTAACCGAGATGAAGAATCCTATGCTGCACGGTTACCGGTAGATTAGCTCGATAATTAGCTCGGGTAAAGGTTCATGAGATTAGGAGAGATCGAGATCGGGATCGGTTTGTAGCTTTCCTTACGACTCAGTCCCAAAACTCATCTCCTTCCTCTCTCCACTATGCCTTCCCTCAACCATCAGCAACCCCTCCGTCCTCCTCTGCACGCTGATGAGCACATTGTGCCAGGTGTTCACCCTCGAGTGGGCCACCACCCCCATGTTCATCGGCCCCAGGTCCTCGGCCCGGACTGCCAGGACCTCATCGGGGCACGCCCCGTCCAGCACCCAGATCAGGCACGAGCAGAACCCCTTTCCGATCTCCGAATCGCTGTCGGCCCGGAGCCTCACCCTCCTGCACGGGGAGGAGGCGTCTTCGAAACCAACATCGAGCCACACCTGAGCCGTGCACCCCGTGACCCGGTTTGAGTCGACCCGCGCCGACTCCTCAAACTCAGGGAGGATTGTAGCGTAGTGCAGCAGCCGCTTGACTCGGTCGATGGGCTCTGACAGGGCCTCAAATTCCGACACGAGAAGAGCAAGCCTCTCGGAGGTGGAGAGGCCGCTCGGGGTGGGACAAACGAATGGTCTGCCATTCCATCTCGACGAAGATATTACTCCGAGCCTCGGTGCTCCCTGCCGAGTCGATCCGAGGAAAAGCCGGGCCGGGGGAGAAGAGCAAGAGACCAATCGGGAGCCTGACAATGGACTGAAGTGAAAGCAGGGAGAGGGAGAAGAACATGGGATTGCTGTCGGGGATAGAGAAGCCATGGTTGTTGGGTCGGAGAAGATCGATGGGATACCGAAAAGATCGGTTCTTCACGCGAACCGGCGGAGCCCCGACTGGTTCCCGAGCTGCGGCGTCTTCCACGCTCTCCCTCCTATAGAGTTCCGATGGAATGAATGGATGGGAGAATCTGAATCTGAAGAAGAAGCTGAAGGATTCCTTTCTGCAGAAAGAGTGGGATAAGTATCAGAGAGTATGGAGGGGGAGAGAGTGTCGTAAGAGCAGACGTCGTTGTTCGTCGGTTAAATGGGAGAATCTTGGATGACAGTTGGGGGACGCTGCCAAGAGACTGGCGGCCAACCAAATCCAAAATTGAATTGTCTTTTTCCCCTATTTTAACCCAATTTATATATTATTCAGGGAGAAAAATCCAATTTGTACATATTGTCCTTCAATTTTATTTTTTTTTTTTAGGATTGTGTGGTTTGAGTGTATTTAAATTACAGCAAATTTTGAAAAATACGAGAAAAATGGTTTGATACAGGTAGTACTGCTCTCGTTATATATCTAGAGATTCTGGGTTTAATCTTACCGAGAGAAACTTTCCGTATGACTTGATCCCCTCTTCCTTTGTATCTCCTTCGTACATCTTGCGTCACGAAATATAATAGAATCGCATGAGAATTTCTTACCGATTTGCCCTTTTCTTTCTTTTAAGAGATTATCTATGATGTGTTTTCCATGTATAGTGATAATTTTTCATATACTCGAACCAAACAAGCCCTTTTTAGTAAAATTCATATCCTCCAAGGTCCAGGCCTGAAAAACACATCTACCAGTGCCACTAGATGTCTAGATATGATACGTAAAAGGGATTTGAATCTGAGGTCTCGACCTCTTCGAGGTACATGAGAGTGAATTCTGAACTATTTGACAACCGCATTCGATGATTATATGATAATGTATAACTGGCAGTGAAGTTTGGTAAGTACAGGTAAATGGATGACAAGCATGTTGTGTAATCTAAAAATTTCACTGTGTCTTGAATATAAAAATTTTACTGAGAACGCTATAAGATTTTAACCCATGCAATCTTTAACTGTAGTAACTCTGCGATCAAATATCGTAATGCATAATACAAACTTTGGATTTTATATTAAAAATTCAAAGTTTACCACGAAACAGATAGTTGATACTGTTACCACCAACGGTAACATTAGTGGTTGAAGAGTCAGTCCTAAACAGTTTGGTGATGTCAAAATTTCATGTTCAATTTTCGCTCTAAACAACACTATTAAAAGAGGCTCTTGAGTTCGGATGTCGACGGGCATCGATTTATCGGACTATATTATGCTTCTGGCGATATTGCGTTGACAAGGCGAGTACTGTTACCGGCTGTTCAGTTTATCTGATATGCTCGAGATTGAACATAAAAATTCGAATATTACGTAACGAAATAATTAAATCTCAGCTATTGCTGTCACCATCTTTTTTTTTAAATCATACCATCAAACATGTAGTGGGTAGGGGAGAGACCTTGTCTTTTTTGCTGAAGGGGAGAGACCTTGTCGGGTAACAATAATTAGCGATGGGTGATGAAGGATTTAGCGATCGTGTCGGATTCAAGAAAAGAGCCGCCCACTAACTAGTAAACAAATTGAGCCGCCCCTCAGTTGAATTGACAATTAAATCCCCCCCAAAATTATTGGGATTATTAATTAATTAAATTCCCTTTTTTGTTTATTTATTGGGGGACAATGATCAATTTGCAGATTCTTCGTCGCAGGTTGCATCATTGCAGACGTGAGAGCGCCCATAAAAAAATTTTGATGTCCTCGGCTAAACCTCGTACACCCATTTACAAAATTAGGGAAATCTACCGATGATGTTTGGACGGTTCAGCAGGTTGAAAAAATGATTATCAATCATAACATTTTATCGGCCCATCTTCGTTGGCTCATATTCGACAATTTTATGCAGCGGTTTCCGATCACGAGCAACACTCTGACTGGCTAAATCATTTATTCCGAACCCGGAGGCGAAACGCGTATTCATTATGCCGCGCTTGCCCTGGCTAATCAATCAACACACGAGGGTGAACAGAGCGGTGCCGTGAGTGTCGACGGTGAAAGATACAGTCTGACTCGAGACGGAACCGGAACTGTTGCTCCATGCCTCAGAGTATTTACAGGAGGTGGCATTGGTCAAGTCTTTGCCGGGAAGAACCTTCCCTATGTCCGGTATCTTTACTGACATCGTCGTCTGCTGCTCGTTCAGGTTGAAGAAGGCGAGGTATATCCTTCCTGGTGAAAAGTAGCAGAGCATTGTTAAGGTTATTGGTAGGCTAGTCCGTAGGAAACGCCGCTTGTTTCCGAGGTTGCTTCCGGGATGATTAAGCGGGAAGAAGAAAGGGTGAATAGGCCTGTTACCTGATATTCCAGAGGCAACCCAAGCACGGACTCCTCCAGGGCCGGCATTCGCTGCGTAGAAACATCAGCAAAGTGAGTATCCCATCTGAAATCGGACAAGGTTTACAAGGGTTGGCTGCCTTGTTCATGGATCTCACCTTGGACCCTTCTCACTATGGCGCATTGTCGAGAATAACTGTTAACGAGAGATCCATTACCGTGCAACTCCCACATCTGCAAACACCGTGTCTCGACCGTAGCAGATTTAGAGTTGTGGAACGGTTGGTTGATCATAACGAAGTTGTTTTTCATGTTTGCAGTTGCGATAAGACGAATACTAAAAGGGATACCTGATTGGCTTCCACTCTGCAACGTGAGAATGTGCCTCTCTTAAACTCCCGTGCTGCGAGTCTTCGTTTTGGAGATGCATCCAAGCAAATGTCCATAGTGCTAGAAGCAGACAGCTGCAGTTTACCCTCCTGGGGCGTGCTGGGGATTGTCTCTTCATCCCTACGCCGCCGAGGATTTCATGTCTCAGAATCATGTATGCAGATGAAAGTAGTGAAGCAGAAAATAGAGGTAAACTGATGAAAACTCAAAGGAAAGAAAAGGATTTCCCACGATGTAAGAAGAGGATTTCTCTTGTAAAGACAGAGAGGTTGCCCCTTGCTCCCGTTTCCTGCTCTCCAGCAAATTTTCTCGAGATCTCGGTCGATTGCATTGACCGACCAACCATTTGTTTTTGGATCATCGCAACTTGTCAAACCCAAAACCTCCATCTCTGGCTCTCTTGCATCTGCCAGTAATCTTCTCAATGTCCCAGAACGGGATTTTGCCTCCCCCGCAGCTGAAGCAGTAACAAATGGAAACTGCAGGATAAAACCATTTTGTTGAGGGGCAAGTAATAACTCCCAAGAGATCCAGAATATCCTAGAAATAAAAAGTATCATATGTGCACCTCCTTATTGTTTGCACTGAAAGAATTCATCTCGAGTACCATAGGATTGGTGATTAGATTCACAGTTACATCATCAAGATTCCTTAGATCCCCACCAAACATGAGCGGGGACTTGGCAATCGCCCACAGAGTCATCTATAAAGGAAAAAGTATTAGCTCAAAACAGACTGAACTGATTAAGACTGGTTCTAGTACTCTTGGTGAAGTGGATATCTCATGCTCAAGCAAGTACCTGAGTTCTTTGCTCGGGAAGGGTAAGCCTCGAGGATCTGTGAGGACCATCATTCGAGCCTAAGTCAACAAATAAAAGTAGATATAGATCATTATGCACCACAGTTTCAGTTAATAGCAGCCACGTTTTTTCATTTTCTTTTGTACTAAGGCACGAAAACTTGGCCTCTGCAGTTTAACAAGTGCCTCCATTAGTTTCTTTGTAGTTGTGGTTTGGGAAAAGAAGGAAGTTTTATGGCATACAATTCTAACAAACCTATTCTCTTGTTCCAACAATTGACAAGGAGGAAAAGAGGTATGCCAGGTACCAGGGTCGGTAAGCTGTCCTAGTGGCAGCATATCCATGTCAGGCCAAGATTTGCCATAGAGGCTCATTCCACCTATCAAACCTGCAGAAGCCATGTCCCTGAGAAGCAGAGAAGATAACAAATTTCAGTTCACGCACGGTCGGTCAGATCCCAACCCAGCACATGTGCTATACTACCTAGCAACATCAAAATGTGCAGCAACATCTCCCCAATTGTCCCAATCATCGCCAGTTATCCTGTACATAACAGCCAGTTCACTAACTTTCTGTGCCATCGCTGGGGTCACACCGGTTCCAGGAGACAATGAATAGAGAATGGGTCGCTGAAAATGCTGCAGAACCTGCAATGCATGCTAACTTTGAGATCTTCATCTACCACAAGATCCATTATCTGGAATAATCATGCACACTATAGGGGGTATTATGAGGAAGTGGCTCATACATCTGAGACAAAGGTTATCTCGTTCAGATCCAAGTCGTTGCCAAATACACAATCGTGCTTGACTGCAATGGAAAAGCACCTTATGTTATTGTATCAAACGAATCTAAGAATGGAAGGGAAAGACCATACGAAAATGCCAAAAAGCAAATATTGCAGCAATTTAGTAGGTTCACAGAAAGCTTAGTTTATATCTCTTCCTTCACAGACTAGAATTAATGAGATGAGTCAAAGATAACTATCCAATTACCGAAGTCAACACCCCACGCCGCATACTGTTCATACAGTGATCTGAGGAAGGCTTTTCCTGCTCCTAAGGTTGTATCAACACTCATGAAGCCGTTTTTCATCCAGGCACAGGCCCTATCCTTGAGGGCTATATCTTGTGCTTTCCACACCTTTCCTTGTTCAGTATAAGCACTTCCCTGCCAAGACAGCAACAAGAAACGCTCAAGCCATCAATAGGAAAACGCTGTGATCTGTACGCCTTTTAGCTGAGGAATATACAATTCCACCTTATTATGTAATAATATTAGGAGCCTGGAAAATACAAACTTCTTAAGTTAATGCAGCCTCTGTCAATTGATATCTCTGCTGGTAGATTTATGAAGGCAGAAGAACAAAATGAACCACAAGGTACAAGAGCATACTGTGCTAGTATCCAAGATGGGGGTGTTTGCATTGACTGCCTGCGTGCTTATTCCTCTCATAACATGAATCCCAAACATTAAACCCATGCCATGAACCTTATTTGCAACCTCAGTGAACCCTTTCCCTCCTGCAGATGAGGGCCACCTTCCTGGGTCGGGCATCATCCTACCCCATTCATCAATGACATCGTATCCAAGGGAATCAACATGGGCACCCGGTACCTTTTTCCGATACCATAGGAAATCCACAACTACATACTGCATTTGATCACAAGGCAAAAGTTCAACATCACTGGCTTAATTAATTGTATGCAAAGTAACAATAACCATCACTTCTTTACACATAATAAAATAGTGCAGCCAGAACCTCATATCCAACAGGTTTGAGTTTTTGTGAAAGAATCTGAGCACTCTGCAAAAACTCTTCTTCGGAGATAATCCAGGAAAAGGAATCATAGGAATTCCACCCTCTCGGGGGCAAGCTGGTCCGCCACGCCTTGACAATTTGAGTTTGAGCTGATACACTGTAAAAAAGCAACACATTCCATTTCTCAGGCTATTTAAGAGACTACGTGGGGGAAAAAAAAAAAAACTAGGACTCCTGGAATGTTGAATGCACAGATCAGTTTGAGCTTATCGAAACAGGGAAGGATTTAGCAGGGTGCGCAGGGTGGCGATCACACCCTCAACTCGGAAAAACTCGCAAGTTCCTATATAAAATTTATGATTTTATCTATATTTTTTATAGATTATAATATTTTGCCCACTTGAAGTCTAGCATTTTAATTCTTCATTCGGATTCCCCCCCTGACTTGGTTTCCTGGATCCGTCCCTGCATCGAAATGAAGCTGGGCATGCGCGACACACGAATTGCAGTAATTGCGTGAAAAGGAAGTAATTTACCAGACGTTCCTCCATACGCAGGACTCTTAACAAAACAAGCAACTTCGGATGTGATTACTATTACGAGTATGTAACGTTAGATTGGCCACTGCATTCACAGTCAACAGGACACTCCTCAAGTCGACTGGTTTCACACTCTACATCCAAGTTAGAACACCGAATTCCACCAAACCGAATCCCGGAGTCCTAGCTGCGGAGCCGGAGCACCTGACTCCCAGCTCAAGCTCGATCACGGTGGGTGAAACGAGAATCGTGGGACGGAATTCGAAGAAGAGGAGTTTGACAGGGAGTGAAGGTTCACCTGCCGATGGGAAGGAGAGGAAGGAGGGAGAGGAAGGAGAGGAGGTTGAAGAAGACGGAGACCACCTCCATGGCTTAGCGGCGAAGCGACACATAGACGAACAGAGTGACTGTCAATTTATAGTGGAACTCCAGTTCCCCTGTCACTCCAGGACACGCGCCACCGGCGCTTTTCTTACTTTTTCCAACCAACCGTACATTTCAAAAATAATTTTTTAAAAATAGTTTCGGTCAAATTATTTTTCCTTACGCTGTCGAGAGATCTCACTTTTAATCTGTGATCTCATTTTTATAATGAGATCACATATTAAAAATACGATCTTTTTATAAATATAAATTTAGTTAATAAAAAAAGGAAATTGAATGAAAAAATGGAAGTTGCATTTATACCTAAAATCGTGTGCGATTTCTTAATAAGTATAATGATTTATTTTTGTTAGGAATTTACTAAGAAAATCAGATCTAAAAAATATAAATTATGTATATTTGTTAAGAGATCGCATGTGATTTTAAGCATAAATAAAATTTTCGTTTTTACATTCGACCTTATTTTTTCTGTCAACTAAATTTATATTTGTGAAGAAATCACATCTTTAACATGCGATTTATGTTTGACAAAAACACCACTCCAGTCCTTTAAACGCGCCGTTTTAGACGAGCTCGTACAAAAATGAAACTGTACATTAAACATGCGATCTCTTAACGATATAAAGGGAAATAGTTTGGCCCAAATGATTTCTAAAGAATTGTTTTCAAGATGTACGGTATTTCCGTACATTCCTCCTTATCCGACTGGTGGAGGTTGCGACACCTCCTCATCATGCCACACTCAATAGGCCGTAAATCACGTGTGTCGGATAAGCAGGCAAGCCTGACAGACTCAAGGACTATAAAACCCTTACTCTCGAGAAATCATCCTTGACATTGCAACTGTTGATGATCGAACTTGTCAGGTTATTAGTCAATAAATAAATTTTCATTCAGTAATTAGTCTTTAAATTATATTAAATGATTTTAATATTTATTTATTTATTGTTAGTGTAATTCAGGCAGGGAACCGATATTCCCTTCCCCGAATCTTGGTCCGATGAGCTTCTCTTTTTGGAAATCCCTTTTTTTTTAAAAAAAAAAATGTACGATATCAAATTATCCAATATAATCTGAGTAATTTGTACATGTGAACTTGTTAAGGTAAGAGATAAAATTCTCCTGATCACGGATTTCTCCGCACACGATACTCGAGTTCGAGAAAGTACGTCGAATTATCTCGATCAGCGTATACTAGTATTTATTACTGAAAGTTTCTTTTTTGTGCCTTTGAATTAAGGTTATTTTGGATCATGAATTGTCGTACCATATTCGACCGTATCCATCCACGTAGATGGTAGTTAAGTTTTATGGTCTAACCGGTTCAATTTCGCAGTAATTGTTCTTATCCAACAAATAATTCTCTCACAAACCTACCAAAACCGGCATAACACTAAATTAAAAACAGTCTTATCCAAATGTTAACCCTATCCAAATGATGGTTATCCAACAGTGATTGTTCTCATGCAACAGCTCTTTCCAAATCTTAATCATCCGGACAGCTTCTATAATTATTGTAACAGACGAGCAAATAGGTCATTTAATTAGTTGAAGACTTTCTCGTTGGGAGGGAGAAAGTTTTCAGTGGAGCGGTCATCCCATGCCAGCATCGCTTATGTAGTGTATCCGTCCAATCACAACTTGACATGTAATCAATAATTATGTAATTAATTTCATTAAATCTTAAAAAATTTTAAAAGATATTAAATAAAATGGTGAATCCTAATTGAAAATAATGTATAAATGGTAAAAAAAATATTTAAAAAACTTAATAAACAGTGAATTCTAATTGGAAATAATATATAAATAGTAAATTCTTATTCGACGGATACACCACGTAAACGAGGCTGACGTGATATAACCGCTCTACTGAGAACTTTCTTGTTGGAAGGAGAAATTCTTAGATAATCATATCTCGATGTCGCCACTTGGTATGAGAAAGTACCTATCAATCGAACTATCACAAACAAGCAATCGCTATTAATCAGTCAAATAATTGTCATAATTTTTAATAATTAGACCAATTTCATTTGTATTTTCTTGCCTAATTTTTTTCTCCGTCATGAGTCAAAACTTATTTCTCGAACTATTATTTTTTAGTGTAGATACTAAATTGGTATGTCCGTGACATACCAGACTCATTAAGGTGAACTTAGAAAAGCTTAAGTCCAAATGATTAAAAAAATAATATTAAAAATGATATAGAGCAAATGATTAAAACAATAATAAAAATGATATGAACTTTTCCCCGGGTCCAGTCCAGGATCTGCAGGAAAAAAGAAAGGGGAAGAAATCAAACGAATCCGAAATTTGGGCGACATATTTTCTCGATTGGACTGGCTAGGCCGATGTTCTTCGCGTTGTCTTATGATTCTTGTCATCTGTTGCTCAATCGGGTAATGGGAATAAGAATCCCACCGCCCATGGCATCACGCAGCCGAAGCTATTAGCTCGACGACCAGACAACATTCGGTCGTATCTATTCAGAAAGCTAATGACACTTGCTTGACCCGACCTGGTCGAGACGACGGAGATGCCTGCGGATGGCCCCCACCTGCACCAGCTGCCAAAGAAAAGGCTCCTGCAGAACAGAGCGATTCCGTTCCACACGACGTTAACATCTGCAATTGTTCGAAGACACGTTGTCTTTTCTTGTTCTACGATTCCGGAAAGATTTTCTGACCGGCATCGCGGTACAGCTTTACACGCGTTGAATAATACGGGGAAATTCAACGAAGTTCCAAAAATCAGAAGGAATAAGAATCAACCAGCATCCTGAGAGATGGAATAGAACCGGAGAGCGATATTCATCAAAGACGTTCCACCGATGAGATTCCCGTAAACAGTTGCCGGAGCATCCCGATCCTGTAAGTCGGTCTTTTACCTCTCCGACCGAGTATCCAATATTGGGCATCCATTCTGCCACCTCTCAAGTGAGTCACAGCCCATTTCAACGCAAACTCTTCCGTGCACCTTGCAGTTAGTAGTTTTAACTTTAAGTTCCACACTAAGCTTCGACTGCCACGGGCCAGAAAAAGGTCGTCCTCCCCGAAGCCAATCTGTATGGAGAATCCAGATTAAGATCTGCCTTTCATCGTCAAGCCCTACACATGCAAGGGGTCAGAGGGTTCTCCCAGATATCGTAGTTTGGGAATGTCTCCTCGGGCAATCCAGTCCGCGTCTGGTGTGTCACGATCACGTCATCCACAAAGGGTGCCCAGCCCATGTACGGGTCCCCGAAGGATTTGGACATGAGGCCCTTGTCCGGCTTTATGGACTTGAGCCGGTGGCCCATGTATCTGCGGGCACCAATTATCAGCTTCGCAAAGTTGCCTCCATGGGTCATCACAAACACATCTGACTTCAAGCATACTAAGAAATCAAGGGCTGCCAAGCTCGTCACATGCTTTCGGAAACCGTCTAGCTCCACCTGAGTTGCCAACTCTTCCTTTGTGACCTGTCGTGTTTCAAGGTGATACGAATAAGAAACAAACCATTGCCAATAGGAAGTGGGTCAGGATCTAGGGTTGTCACTAGGCAAGTAAACAAAATGCACTAAAACCCCATCGCACAAATTAGTGACTTAGTGGGACGATTAAAAAATGAAAAGTTGTCAACAAGGAAATGTTTCTGGTAAAAGTCAGCCCTTGTGCACTACCTCAGATGACTATAGCGACAAACAACCTTCACTTTTGTTCCTTTAAAACCAAGTAGGACAGCAAGAAAAACACAATTCCACGACAAGAGTGATGTCTCACCAGATTTGGAAACATGTTTCTTAGAGGTGCCATTCGATTCTGACCGCCGTACACCTGCCCGGAAGCAACATATATTTGAGTTTCTTTGGGATAACCCATAGCCCGCAGGATCACAGCCACTTCCCCTGGCTCGAGAGGGCATCGACCTTCCTTCCGCTTCTGAAGTGCCACCTGCCATAATTGAGAACCATTCTGCATATCCGATAAAAAAGAAACAGATTGTCAGGTATCCACATTTCTCTTTTCCTATCGGATGATTACCAACACCAGACTGATTTTCTCATGGTTCACCTTATAACGCCTAGGCCATTCCTTTTTCCGATATTCAGCCATTTTTACTTTCTCCTCCCTCGTTCCCACAAAGTCGCAAAATGATAGGCCAACCATTCCTTTCTCGAACCTAAGATGAAGAGCCCTGCTTGATGGAATAATAGAAAGCTCCATAAGATGCCAAACCAAATAAACAATTCAATAAGCTTCTAAACTACAAAATTACATACATATAGGGGTTTGAACTGCCTGTTCGGTTCCTCATTCTTGAAGCAAGTAAATCAGCCATTTGCTCTATATGAGGAAGAAATTTCAAAGCATGATAGTTTACCCTACACCTGAGTCGGTTGATTTCTGGTGGAACATTGTCATACCTACACCCAAATAGACCAGGACTAAGTATGCAAGTGAACATGCAGATAAACGGATCAGTTGCAGGAAATATCAAACTAACCCAAGACGGTCAACAAAAGGTTTGATGGCCATTATCTTCTTTTCCTTTATGCGAGGGAGGACATTGTCAATGTAAAATTCCGCTGACGCATATTTTGGAATGTTCTTCACAGTGCGTCTAAGGAAGAGGCAACGAGCATGTTAATTACACCAATACAACAAGCCGGGGCTAAAATGATGAGTCTAATACAGGTAAATGGAGCAACCAACGTCAGACCTTATACTGGTAAATAGCTCTGATTTGTCAGTAAACCACTCTGGGATGTCTCGGACAATTCGAACATCATCCTTCAGGTAGTCAATGAAATGATCTACATCGAATATATCCTCGAATCTCCTGTGGAAAATAAACAAATTCTAAGATGAGCGGACAGTTATACAAAAACTAAAATTAGAACAACAAATTTCCACCACTAACAGCCTTGTTTACATATACCAGATGAAAAGATAGAATGAGAAATTGAAGTAAAATGTAACAGAAGCAAGATCACAGATATTAGATATCTCAGAATGATAGGAACACGACAAAATAACATCCGTTCAAACTTCAAAGTCACTGTTTATTCTCAAGATGAATTTGCAGGGGTGAACACAACATGCACAACGATCTCAAATATTGTGTATGTAGCTGAAAGAAATTCTTGAAAGGACAGGGACTAAATGAATTAAGTTGCATTGACAACAATTTTTTCCTAATTAATGACTACCATGTGATGAGGAAGAAGCAAGTTTAAATGTGATTGCCTTTGGGAAAGAGCAATAAAATATATCCCATAACCCATTTATAAATGAATATTGCCTAATAATCACACGTGAGGAGATTGATTAACAGGTACCAGCTTCAGTTGCCAAGTAGTGTTTCTTATGGATGAAACAATGGTGAAGTATTCTATGCAGTAACTTCAGTTAATGAGGATATAGGTTAACAGTATGCATGCACATCTTACGTTTGATCCTTCCATATTTGATCCTGCTTCAGTACTGGCAAAATGAGAGTTGCATTCATAATTTTCGCGACAGCCACAGCATTGCAGATCTGCATCCAGAAAAATGAAATGGCTGTAAATTGAATGTCATGATCCGGAAAATTCTCAAAACATCTGTTATGTAAAACAAAGTGGGGAGGATCCTGGCAGAGGGAAACATTAAAGTTAGGTCAAGTTACAACCAAATGCCATGCTTTTAAAAATCATAATTAGGCAGGAAGGTATAAAGAATCATTTAGAGGCACATTCAAGGCAATTTCATTTTCTCACTCAGACTGAAATTTGATAAAGCAGAAATCGTACTGCAATTCTTTGTTGATTCAAACCACCCTCAGCATGTATGAATATGTAGCCACTCATCTCATTCTCATGAGGAAGATCTGCATTTGAAAAAGAAAGAAAAAGAGAAAAGTGAGATAAAATTAAAGGCAAAAACAGAGATTTGCAGATTACTTGAGAATAACTAGAACTAAAATTAGAAGACATCACGGATGAGCTCAGCTCAGCAGATAACTGTCTGGTGGGCGCCAGAGGATTAAAACCTCCATCATCAAAAAAAAAAAAAAGAAAGATATAAAAGAAATGGCATGTGATTCCTTGAAATTATGACGGCTTTACATCTTCTGATACAAAATACAGATGCCATGAATTGGTAAGTGATCTGTCTTTGTACTATAGATTATGTGCAAACTTCTAGCAGTGCATCCCATAAGGCATCCAGGTGATAATATTAACCTCAGAGAAACCTAACATAGCAATACATTTGAGGACAGCTCATGGTAAAAAGTCAAAAGCATGATAACACTAACTACATAAAAACCTATCATTGGTATGCCATGTCCAGACTAAGGGCAAACAATCAGGGCTTTAGTCATTGCAATAGCTGGAGGAAAGATCAAAGTAAAAGCTTTAAAACTTGTCTAAAAAAGGGCTTGTTAAAAAATTCAGATGGATACATGATCCACACCATGCGGATAATTAACAATTTCTCAGTCACTAAATAACTAAACAGCGAACCAAGCTGAACTGTCACAACTGAGAGATTCTCCGGTCAACAGCAAGTTACATGCTCCTCATGCAATAATATCAGTCCATTCAATAACTGAAACTATCAAAGACAGTTTCAGCAAACCGGTTTCATTTGGTTCTCTGTGTATGTGTAATGTAAATTCCTTTTATGGTCAATAGTTTAGTGCAAGCAAGAAAAGTTAGAATAAGAAATTGCCAACTGATCGCTCCGCAAAATGTCAGAATTTGCCAATAAAATTTCTGCAACCTGATATTCCACCATGGTGGCGCTCAGCACAAGGCTTCCAAGATGTGGTTGCTGAATAAGGATTTTCCCATAGTGAAGGAGACTCCTTAACCTAAAGAAGAACGATGACGAAAAGGATTAAAGTGAAGACATGAACAAAGACAGATGACATAAAATAGCAAGGTCTTTTTGTTCACTTACACGAGGACAGTGAAGTACAATGCCATCTTTTCTGCATAGGTATGGGGCGCTCTACAACACAAATATTTCAGCAAAAAAAATTCAGAAATTAGCAAAGCAAAAGATCCTTCAGGGTTCAGTAAAATCTCAAACCTATCAGTAACAGACTCATGTTCTAAAAAAAAGGGATTATTCATCAAGTAAGACGTGACAATAAGGAGCAAAAGTTACTGTCTGCTTTATAGGAAAGCATAGCAAATGTGCAGGTACCACATACATCTTAATACAACTCAATGCAAGAAAAAAAAAATGCACCCGTGCAAAGGAAAATGATGATCCAACTGCAATGTAGCCAGCCATTCAAATTAGTGCCAACAATCAAATTACTTGACTATCGAATCAAACTGGCAAGTGTTTAATGGAACATTAGTAACATGAATTATCAAAAAGGCAGTGCAAAGCATGGCAGATTATTGTCGGATCATAATGATTAAGCGCAGTAGAGAATGCTGTCGAAACCTTGATATCTTAGGCATGGATCCATTTTCTAGAATTTCCAAGGCTCAACATGTATCATAGAGAGCCGCATTCAGGTTCAAGGCTTAAGGACAGAAACTCAAAGCTACTTCTCCAGACCTAAAGAGTTGATTGCACTCAACCCACTCAGACTAAGTGCACCTATATATCGAGAATGCCCCGCTAAGAATAGTTTCGACAATTCATTCATGAGAACCTCCGGAAAGGAAAGCATAGTCACAAATTCCACTCACCAATCGGTTCACAATGGCGAAGATGGACACCAACACAGCTAGAGCTAGAGCTAGGAGCAGGAACATTGAGATCCTGGAGTTATGAGGCGAAACCCTTTGATCGTCAGCGAAGTGAGGAGGACAGATGGGGTGCAAGTGGTTCCAGAAAGAGCGGTCGCGATCCCTGGCAGAATGGCGGCCGCCGTCGTCGTCGTCGCCGGGGCGGGAGTCGGGGACGAGGGGGGACGACTCTCCGTCGCGCTTCATGGGCGAGGAGGAGGCCCGGCTCCCGAGCGAGCTCGAGTGCCGGAGCTCGGCCATGGCGCGTTTGGGGCTGAAAGCCAGAGTCGCTCAGCTCAGAGTCGATCGGCTGGAAGAAATTTCCACTGCTGGCTATGGTGATGGTCAGTGGATGGAGTTGGCTCGTCGTCGTCTTCTTCTTCGAGGTACTTGATCGGGCTCCGTGTGAGGTGTGAGCTAAGAAGCTCCTCGGAATATCAGATCCGAGAGGTCTGCGTTTGGCTGAGTGGTGCTTAATCTCCGGCAATTCTATGGTGGGCAAATCCGTCATTTAATTTGTCCACTCCAATTTCCAAAATCAAAACGAGAAATCCGTGTAATAAGATTACGACAAATAACTAAAAGGTTCAATCCTATCAAAGTGGAATAATTGAAATGGTAGAGAACTACTTTCCCTTACCCAATATTTTATATTCAAGTAAAACTCACCTCGAAAGAATTATACCTACTAATAAACTCTCTTGATTCGAACTGAATTAATCGAAACCTATTCGACTTCTGAACATCAGTAATTTACACCAAAGAAGAGGTTGTAATTCACATGTCATCTATATATTAAATTCCGACCACAATCAACTTTTATTTAACGTTGTAAATATGTCCTCCATTTTATTCACATTGCTCCTATCTACTTCATCTATGCTGTGAATTATTTTCAAGCCACTTGACTGCAAGCCCATGACAGATCAACCGAGCAACGCAAGGGGAAAAGAATACTATAGAAAGAAGGAACCCGAGCTGCGTTCTTGATTACATCAAGGGTGGGAGTTGTTAATCAAATCATCATAGCAAAGGTTCCGAAAGCTCCATCTCGTTCGATTCCTGCTGCGGCACTTCGGATCTCTGGAATCCGACGAAGTCCAGCCCGAGCCACTGCCAGGGCCAGCACACGTACCGGGGACCAGTCCTTGCCCGACTCGCGTCTCCCTGCGTCTCGGACTCCTCGAGCTGATGGGTTAGCTCTTCGACCCTGTCCCTCAACCTAGAGGCTCTCAAGTCAGCCAACCTGAGCGACTTCTCGGCTGCGTCTCTGGCAGCCATGGCAGCGGCGGCAGTCTCTTCCTTGAATTTCAGCTTCTTCTCCGACTCCAACAGGGCCTGCCTCGCCTCCTCCACGTCTTGCTTGAGAGACGCCAACTGCAGGCATATGACATATATGTGACTTGCTAGAAAAACAAACTGTCACCGTGCTTCGACTCGACTGAGTTCCAGTATGGTCGAGATTTCTGTCTATTAACTTTCTCGACCAATCTCGAAGAGCTAATTATCTGTCAGCATTAGACGAAAATTGCAGCCAACCGAGGGAGAGGAATAAACCTGTGCTGATAACTCTTGCTCAACTGCTCCTCCGGCAGCAGCCTCTTGCTCTGCTGCTCCTTTCCATCTAGCAATTTCTTCTTCAGCAGTAGCAATATCCATCATCAACCCTTCAATCTAAGAATGCCAGAGGGCAAGTCAATAAATCGAGATAAAAAGTCCATACTTCATATCTACATAGCTCGGGGTGAACAACAGTTGCATCAGCTCTCACATAGATAAAAATTTGAAAAAAAAAAAAAGAAAACGGAACTGCGAAATATCTGTGGACAACTCAATTCTCGAGAAAATGAATATGTTGAAGACTCACGCTTTCATTTGCCACCCTCTCCTTCTCTTCCAGCTCCTCAATCCGAAGGTTCCGGAGATTGAGCTCCTTGACTTGTGCCTCCAAGTGCTGTTTAAGTGAACTTAACTCTGCCCTTAAGCCAGCAAAGCAGCACAGAAAACAGAATGGTCAGTTCTACAATCTCGGATGCCTCATATGAATCAGTCAACACCTCCCCATTTAGGACTAACTTCCACTGAAGAGTGAAGAAAAAGCACAGACAAAACTAAAGAAACATTATTACAAAAGAATCAGCTAGCAAGGCCAAGAAAAGATATCCAAGGCACCATGAACCATACAGCTAGATGAGCAACAGTTCCAACAGCAAAGCAGAACAAAGTGACAGTCATTCCAGGACATGGATGACCAGGAAAGATACCTCAGCTCCTCTATGGAATGTCTTTGATCAATGATCTCAATTTGAGATTCCTTAATTATATTCTCCAGAGCACCAGCCTGCGAAGTACACAATCAACAAATTTGGAGTCAGACGCCATGCATAGATTAAGACTAATCCAGAATAGGAGGGAAGTCAGTCATGCTTGGAAAAGTGGAAGCTGACCAAAGTGTATATTTCATCTTCTTGTTTCTCCAGTATTTCCACTTCAGTAGCAGCTGGAACCTTCTCATCCACGAAATGTTTGCTAAATTTGAAATCTATTCCGGCCTCTCTTAAGCCATTTTCAGCAACTTGGAACAGCTCTTTTGTCTGAGAAGCTGAGTCCAGTGCCATCCTCTTTGACAATGTGCTCCGAAGCAATGATCCGATCTGCTCTTTCTCCTTCATCAATCGATCAACTGTTTCATTTATACCCTTTATCTCAAGATTTTTCTCGTCTACTAAATCCTGAGTCTTTTCTACAACAACCCTCATTAACTCGTATATGGACTTCATTCCTGCTAAGGAGGCATGTATGTTTTCCTCAACATCCGTCTCCTGTGGAAGAAACAGGGACTCAGACAAGTCCAGCTGATTCAAACTACTGGCATCGACTATCTTAATAGCATCGCAAGCCTTTTCGTGAATCTGTGACACAAAATCTAGCTGTTCGTTCAAAAATGGCCTCAGTGCTTCCATTCTCAATTCCAAACTATTCAATTTATCATCAATCTCCACGACAAACTCTTTCAACTCTGCGTTTTCCTTCTCCAGTGGACCCACTTTCTCCATCATCACTCTTTCAGTGTCTGCCACTTTCACATCCTTTTCGCCCATCGCCTTCTCTAAACTCTCCAATGCACTGCTCTTCTTTGCAACCTCTTCCTTCAACCCGCTGATGGCCGCTTCCAGCTGTGAAACCTCAATTGCGATCTCATAGTTCCTCTGTTCCATCTGTTCTCTCGCTTCATTTCTTGACTTCTCTGCCACATTTATCTGCCTTACAAGCTCCTCAACAATCTCATTAGTCCTCTTAATAACTCCGTAAGCAACTGCAGCCAATCCCGTGTACTTCTGTGACCTCGGCAATCCTCCGGCGGAGAAGTTTTTAAAATTACTCACTTTCCCGGATATCTTCTCAGTGCCCGTCACAAGCATATGTGCAGAAGTCTCAATCTCTGACCTCAAGCTATCTTTCGCCTTCACTGCCTCATCTAATTGCCTCACAATCTGATCCTTCTGACTCAAAGCTTCCTCTTTGGAGCGATTAGCATCCGCCAACTCCGCAGATATCTTCTCCTTCCATTGCAGAAGCTCTTCTTTCTCACGCAGAGCCTCGTCCCTCTCTCTCGCGCATTCATCCCGCTTCTTAATCACCTCGTGAGCGAGCGCCTTCAGGCGGCCGAACTGAACCTGCAGCTCGGACCTCGAGTTCTCCGCAGCCGCACGGGCGTGCCTCTCGCGTTCGAGCTCCACCATCAGTTCGCGGAACCTCTCCACCGACAAGTCCTCCGGGGAGGGCTCTGCAATGGCGATCGGCAGCGGATCTTCTCCCTCCACATCGCTGAGTACAGCATCGGGATCCTCGTCGCCCACAGCCGCCATTTCAATTCGAGAATTATAGATCCGTGGTCCCTAGCCGGTCGGATCGAATACCATCGCCAGCGACGACAAGCGTCAACCCGTAACAAGTAACCCGACTGCCCACCAAAATTCAAAGCCCTAGAGCTCCGGCGAGAAGAGAGTTCACGCAGTTCCAGGTGAGGAGTAAGGGACGCCTTCACCTCGTTATGGGATTTGGGATCAAGGAATTGAACGGAATCGGATCGTACCTTAGCGGAGAAGAAGAGAGCAACGGAGGACGCAGGCGTGCCGTAGCCACCAACCAGTCTCCTCTGTCTTATTTGAGAGCTCAAGCCAAGAACCAGCCGAGCCGAACCAGAATCTATATGTTTAAACTCGGTTCAGGCATGTACGAGTCAAATCGAGAAAAAAAATATAATTCGGATACGGATTATTGTGTTAATTATATAGAGCTAGAAAGACTAACAATGAATAGGAAAATAATACAATAATAATTTTAAAAAAGAATTTGAGATAATAGTGTTTTTTTTTTATTTTTCTAAACTTAAATAATATTATTAATTATTATTATATAAATAAAAAGTTTATTTACGCTCGCAAGTTTCACGAGACGAATATTATTAAGCTTGGCTTGACTTGTTTAACCGATGAACTAGAACCAAGCTGAGCTCACTAAGATCAATCAGAATTCAAGTCTTGACAGAGTCGAGCCCGAAATGTTTGCCAATCGTACAATCTCATTTATACTCCTAGTTTAAGGTCACCTTATCATATCATCCGTAAATTCCGTAAATAAATATTTAACACGTCATTATTAGTTATCACAACACATTTTTCTGTTCATTTAAAATATTTATTTTTTAACCTTATTTACTTACGTGCCGAATATTTATTAGTTAAGTTTATCATATCATCTGCGAGCTCAACTTACTTAAAGTTTTTTCATCTTTTCTAGAAATTTACAATAAATAATTTAATTAAGGGGAAGTCGTTCCCTCTAATTTTTGAAATGTTAAGTTTATAAATCTCAGCGAAATAAGATAAAAATATGAAATGAATTTGATAAATAATATTGAATTATTTGAAAAATGTATAATCGGATACAGAATTTAGCATGTACCAGTGAGACCGCTACAAAGTTATTAACTTGCATTTTGAATGTGAATATTTTACTATAACATCGAGTTGTCTGTAAGGGGCCGGATGAACCCTAATTAATTCAAGTTTAAATTGGATCGGTCCGTTAAGGTATTGGAGCTTTTCACCACCGAGAGCGGTGATCTAGTGGTGTAAAACTCACTCCCATGCGGCTCGGTGAGGTCGGGGTCGCGGGTTCGAGCCTCGTTGCGGGTAATATTGTTAGGAGAGACTATTGAGCTCGTGCTTGAGAGGACACCGACTTCTTAAAATTTACCAGCACTAGTTGTTCGGTTCGTCTCGTATATTCGATTCGTCTTATATGTTCGTGGCCGAACACGAGAGTTCAAACATTACGTAGCGAGGTGATCGGATCGTCATTACTACGAACCTCCTTTACAGTAATAAAAGAAGTATTAAAATTCTTGAAATACGACTTTTCTCTATTTATATCACTCTAATTCGATATCTTATTTAAAAGAGAGAGATTTTAAGCTATGTTCGATCAATCCATGAGGACAGGTGGTCGGGCGTGGACTCAGAAATCGGGCTCTATGGGCTCCGGATGATCAGACGGCCCACCAGCGCCGGTTGATCCGGGAGACAAGTGGAACCTTCCAAAGGATGACACGTGGCCAGAATTCATCGAGACTTAAACGACACGGTAAGCCCGTTGACCACTCACAAGAAAAATTTTATTTAAACAACAATGACCTTGACTTCCTGCCCTAATTGTACGCAATAAGACTTGGCATGCGTTTTGGTGCTATGTACGAAATTGTTAAATATATAATTGATTATTAAATTATATTTTTACGTTATATTTTGTAATTTTATACTAGTTTTTGTACCGCTTTTAACTTTTAATATAATTTATCAAGAATAAAAAATAAAATCTATAATTATAAAAAAAATAGGGAATATTAGAAGTAATGACACACTTATCTATTTATTAAATTTTTATTTACTTATCAAGAGTAATTTTATCTATTTTCTTTAATATAATAATGGAAGATATATTAATTAATCTATTGGCGGGCTTCCTTGATCCCCAGGTAACTTGCAAAGCTTGAATTTTTACTCTCCTCCCCGTCTGCAGTTTCATCACCCGCTCCCGTAAGCAAGCGGAATCTTTAGACTTATCAGCTCCCATCACCGTCTCCGACGACCTTCTAGGTGGGTCAGGTCAATAAATGCTCCAAATCGCTCGATCGCTTGCTCGGTCGGTGTTCGTGTTGATTTTTAGCGGTTCGTCGTCATCCTGCCACTCTCTAAGTCGTCGTTGATGTTCATATGACTGTTCCATGGAACTTAGCCAAAAGGTTGAATCTTGGGGGGTTTTGGAATATTCCCAGAAAGTCCCAAAACTCAATTTCTCGGTTCTTTCACTCCATTGACTGGAGAGGGCAGAAAACTCTGCGTGAGGATTGGTATATAAACTGCTGCTTGCAGAATCATCTGCAGATTGCTCTGAATCAGGGAAAAGACGTTTCGCCAAAGAGTCTGCAGATTTCTGTTGGAGACTTGTTGAATAGAGTTTATACTAATGGGAGGGAGATCGTCGAAAGGGAGTTCGAGGAGGTCGTACAGCGGAAGCCGTGGAGCTGCTGATAGCTGGGGCCAGTACGGGTCACCATACAATCAGTATAGCACACCTCAGCATCGGTACGTGCCTCCTCGGTCTTCGAGTTTCGGGGCGCCGACTCCTCAGCAGCAGAAGAGGCTCGAGAGGAAGTACTCGAGGATCGCTGACAACTACCGCTCCTTGGATGAGGTTAGGCTGCTGCCCTGGGTTGTTAGTGGGTGAACTTGCAGTAATTTGGCTTGAATTGATGAGAATAGATAATACTGTAGTGTTTGTTTCCATTGAGGCATGAATTTCGAGGTGTTTACAGCTTTTTCGATATGAACTTGCTGAGAGCATATGAGTTATTGGAAGGGGCTCGGTTCTTTGAGGATGAATAGAACTTGGCAGATAATGAGAAGAGCTCGTGAAGTTAGGAGGAAGAAGATAATACGCTGAATGCAAGAAAATAAGTGATTTTTGCTGCAAAATCCATGAAATATATATGATATTTGCCAATTCGAATACTGTATTTGGTTTAACAATTTGTCGATTTTGCCTATTTGGTATTTTAATAATGGTAATGCCCCCATCAAGAGGTTACTGCTGCACTTGCCCAAGCCGGTCTCGAGTCTTCTAATCTAATCGTCGGCATTGACTTTACCAAGAGCAACGAGTGGACAGGTACGCTAAATTTCAAATTCTTCTAATTTCCCTTAACCGCCGTTGCGCATAAGGTCTGATTTTTCTTAGTATGCGACCAGGAGCCAGGTCATTCAACCGCAGAAGCCTGCATCATATCGGGAATGAACCCAATCCTTATGAACAAGCAATCTCCATCATTGGGAAAACTTTGTCCGGTTTTGATGATGATAACTTAATCCCTTGCTATGGATTCGGAGACGGTATGCTGATTTTCTTTGTGTACTGATTCCAAGGGTTCCTGTGACTCCGGAGAAGGGCACTAATTGTGTGTGTTATTCTCCGCAGCAACCACACACGATCAAGATGTCTTCAGTTTTTACCAGGAAGATAGAGTCTGTAACGGTTTCGAGGAGGTCCTGACTCGGTACAGAGAAATAGTTCCTCGGCTTCGACTTGCAGGTTCAAGCAAACAATGTGTTTTCAATTGCTCCTTTTGTTCCATGTTTCCAAGTCTGTCTTCGAATGATTCGTAGAGATTAATTCCGCTTCTTTCTGTGGCAGGCCCCACATCTTTCGCGCCCATTATCGAGATGGCCATGACAATCGTAGAGCAAAGTGGTGGGCAGTACCATGTGCTGCTGATTATTGCCGATGGACAGGTACTTCAATTTTCATGCAGACCATCAGCAATTCACGATGGGATTGAACATTAACAAAGTTGTAATTAAGGCTAGATGAGTATTCGGTGCCACAGTATAGTGTTGAGATACTTCAGAAGCATGCTTTTAGGCCGCTACCACACAAAGCACTCTTGAATTGTCAAGTCTAGCTGACATTGCAGTTACTCATCAACTTTCCAAAATGTTCCCTTTGGAAAGGAAAAAGAAAAGAGCAATGAACTTGTCATGTCTTACGACTTTCCATTCTCGGGTGAGATGGAAAGGATAGAGGAATAGAGAAGGTGGTAGATAGCTACCTATTGAGTCAGTCATGCATGGCCGTTTCGTGGTCTCCAGCATCTTCGTTCCTCCTTGTTTTTCTTTTCTGCCGGCTCTTAATTGACTTAACAACTAACATTTTAAGCACTTAATTTGTTAGTTCTATCGTACATGTCATTGGGCTAGTCTTCACTGGTAAAAATTTTCAGGTGACAAGGAGCGTCGATACAGAAGTAGGCCATCTCAGTCCACAAGAGCAGAAAACGATTGATGCAATTGTCAAAGCAAGGTGAGATCCAATATTTCAAAGCTCTTCTTTGGCTTTCCTTTTTCCTCTCTAGTTTCTGCAGCGTAACATATATTGACCTCTTTGATTGCAGTGACTACCCTTTGTCAATTGTTCTAGTCGGGGTTGGAGATGGGCCTTGGGACATGATGATGGAGTTTGACGATAACATCCCTTCCCGGGCCTTTGATAATTTTCGGGTAAAACATCCAGCAACGATTCAATGCCTTTCTTCCGAATTCGATTCGTGGCAGGCATGGTCATCTTTGAAATCTTGATAGGCCACTTCATTTTTTCTTTCTAGTTTGTCAATTTCACGGATATCATGTCAAGAAACACCAATCCGTCAAGGAAGCAAACAGAGTTTGCTCTGTCTGCGCTGATGGAGATACCTTCTCAGTACAAAGCAACTCTTGAGCTCGGCATATTAGGGTAAGCAGTGAAATTTAGAGTTAGCAAATATGACAGGTTTTTAATCCTTCTCCATAACTATGATTTTATGAAGCAGTCAGCAAAGACAGGATTCACTGGACAGGATCCCCCTTCCTCCACCAGTTTACGGTTCTGCGTCATTTAACAGCAGGCCGAAGACACCAAGCCGCTTGGGCAGCTTTCAGCACATTGAACCTCAGAATTCATTCGATGGATACAGTGCCCCTATCGACACTTCTTCTCAGTCGAGCTTTTCTTATGATACGCAGGTGAAGAAGCCTACGAATCATACCACTCTCTCTGGATTGGCTTTACCGTGCACTTTCCAAAAAACCGTAATGAATCTTCTTTCCTGTGTTGGTGTTGGCAGATTTGCCCGGTTTGTCTCGGCAATCCCAAGGACATGGCCTTTGGTTGTGGTCATCGGGTAAGTCTGGTTAAGCCTGTTCCGATCCACCACCCGGCCATTTTACGTTTTCATTTGGAGACGGATCAACCAACTTCCCGTGCTTCCCTTATTTGCAATGCAGACTTGCTGCGCGTGTGGAGAAGATTTACAACTATGCCCAATCTGCCGGAGTTACATTCAAATCCGAATAAGACTTTACTAATATGCCATGTCCATGGCTACCTCTGAGAATCCTTGCTGCCCTTCTTCAGTCGTGCAGGAGAGGAGATGAGCCATGGTCACTCCCTGCTCCCGAGGATGCCGGTGGTCTGCAAGGTTGATGGATTCCGGAGGACGATTCTTTAGGATGGACCAAAAAATGAGCTTCGGGATCATACAGCGTCATCCGGAGCTCTGGTTTAAAATTTTCATTATAGTTCATCTTGGTTTTCTTTCACGCACCATGCTTTTCTGCAGTGCCAGCGATGTTTGGTTGTGCTTCTGCATCTCATTCCATGGGAAGAGAAGATTCGGATTCAACTTCTTGTATGCCTTCGAATGTTCTCCGGAACATTTCGAATAATATGGCATTGATTTTAATTAAATGCGGAGTCACTTGGAATGACCGGATAAAATATGATTTCCTAGATTCAATCTGATATATAGAAGTCGGATTCAAAACCAAGTATTAATCCTTAACAACAGCGACGCAGACCGTTTTTCTTCATAACCTGTTCTATGAGCTGAAAAGGATCCTATCACCAAAGTAGATTGACTGAGATCTTCTTTTGAAGAAGGTCTCGGATTTGAATCTTGTAAATATGGAGAATTTAAATTTGAAGAGTTTTACCCTACGGTCTGTTGGGTGGAGCCTTAGCCCCATAACCTGTTACACCTGGTAGAATCGGATCAATCAGATACCTCTAGGATTACCACCTGCAGTATCTCTCCATGGTGGGTGGGTGGCATTGATGAAGTTCATCACCTCGGGGACATATCCTAAAAGCGATCAAAATCTTTTAAAACATGATCTCGAAACAACATATCTTTTTCAGGAGCGACACTTTCGAAACTTTTTAATCTTAATTTTCTTTAAAATTGATTTTCCTCTCCGGAAGAATTTCATTCCAATCCTAACTTGTCGGAGCTTTCGAAATTAGCTTGCTAGATATGGTTGTTCATGGCATCTCACGGGTTAAAAGAACATTAACGAACCTGTCGTGACCTTCGATTCTCATTCAGTTGTCTGCGCGAGCTTGAAACTGTTTCGATCATCGTATTACCCTCCATGTATCCATATATATCCCGACTCAAACAATCATCGAACCCCAAAAAAAGGGACCCAAATCAGTACCTGGCAGATTCACGAAATCAAATCTGAGCCTTCGGATCGTCGTGTAAGATACGATATCACCAAATCGTCGTAAATCGTGATCCGATATTCAAATTATTAGTTAGTGATACTAATATCTGTATCTGAACTTCAAACTGCCTACTGACATGCTGTATATATAAGTAGGCAGACTGATCCCCCCTGAAGAAATCGCTCAGTTGAGTATCACTTCTCAGTCACAGTCCTTACAAGATCTCTTCTTCTAGGGTTTCCCACAATGTTGAGGTTCGGGAAGATGACTTCCCTCTGCGCGCTCCTGATCTTCGTTGCTTCGTGTGTCCTGACGATCCAAGTCGACCCCGCAGAGGCCACGTTCCTCCCTCTCTCGACCGAGTCGAGGTGGGTTGTGGATGGGTACGGGAAGAGGGTGAAGCTGGCGTGCGTGAACTGGCCGTCCCACCTTGAGACGGCCCTCGCCGAGGGCCTCGACAAGCAGTCGGCCTACGACATCGTCCGCCGAGTCCAGCTGATGGGCTTCAACTGCATCCGCTTCACCTGGCCGCTCGAGCTTCCGATGAACAGCACGCTCGGCTCCCTCACCGTGAAGCAGTCGTTCCAGCGGCTAGGCCTCAATGAGACTCTCAGCAGCATCGAGTTCCATAACCCGTGGATCGTCGATCTTCCTCTAATGACAGCGTACGAGGTAATATTTCATTTGACAATAATACAGCAACCAACTTTTACTGACAGACTAATTAATCCATTAGTAAAATACTGTCACTAACGGACTACTGTCACTATATAACTACAGAAGAGGGACTTTTTACTGACAAATAATTCTCTCGTTACTAAATTATATTTACTGTCGTACCGGCCTGTCACTATAGATGTTTCATAACATGACGGTTATACTTATTGTAGTGGTAAAAACAGTTTACTAACAGACTTTCACTTCTGTCACAAAAACTTGCAGACAATAATTTTCGATTGAAAAAAAAACAAGACTAAATGCAATTGGTTTGCAGTGATCTGAGAAGTTTATGAAGAATTTTCCTTTTCCTTGCACTGTGCTATTGATTAGTGATTATTCGACTTGCAGGCGATGTTGACAGTGTTCGAGCGTCGCCGTATGATGGTCATACTCGATAATCACGTAACCACGCCCGGTTGGTGTTGCAGTCTTGACGACGGTAACGGATTCTTCGGGGACAAGGACTTCGATCCCGACATGTGGATCAAGGGTCTCAAGAAGATGGCCAGGATAGCCCGGAGATTCCCGAACGTGATCGGGATGAGCTTGAGGAACGAACTCCGCGGTCCAAAGTCAAATGTCGATGATTGGTACAAGTAAGTCCGGTCGATCACAGGTTAGGGCAAGTGCCAACCTTGCATTGACTTGTAACATATGACACTACGGATGAACCTTTTCAGGTATATGCAGCAAGGTGCCGAGGCGGTGCACTCGGAGAACGCGAACGTGCTGGTGATCCTCTCTGGCCTGAGCTTCGACAAGGACCTGTCCTTCCTCCACAACAAGCCGGTGAACGTCTCTTTCTCGAACAAGCTCGTGTTCGAGATGCACTGGTACAGCTTCTCCGACGGGGACGCGTGGAAGACCGGCGACTCGGACAAGCTGTGCGGCCAGACCACTGCGAACATGATGAACTCCGTCGGGTTCCTGGCCTTGCAGGAGAAGGGGTACCCGGTGTTCGTGAGCGAGTTCGGGGTGGACATGACAGGCAACAACACTGCCGACAACAAGTTCCTGAGCTGCTTCCTGGCGGCGTTGGCCGAGCAGGACTGGGACTTCGCCGTGTGGGGCCTCCAGGGGAGCTACTACCTCCGGCAAGGGGTCAAGGACAGGGACGAGCCATACGGGCTGTTGAACCACAACTGGACCGGTTACAGGAACATCACAACCTTCAAGAAGATCTTCGCCCTTCGGTCTCCTTTCAGAGGTACACAAACATATTTGTAGTTTACCAAGAGGGGTTGGGCCGAGTGGTAAGCAGCTCGGTGCCGCTTAAAGGAGGTCTCAGGTTCGAGACCTCACGTACGCAGACACCCCTCTTGGGAGCCTCACCCGCCATTGCCAGGCGTGCGACCCGGGGCGACCAACGGATTAGTCAAGTATGGTTGGCTGAAAGATGCCATCTCACCGCTGGTGGGGCCTGCTTGGATACCGTGGCTGGCGACCAAAAAAAAAAAAAAAAAACATATTTGTAGTTTTAAGGATGATTTTACATTAAATTACTATTTTTTATTTTACATATTTTATATTTATCGAACACATTTGTTACAGGACCGGGTTGGAACCGGACGGTCGAGCACCAGATCATATACCACCCGCTCAGCGGCCTCTGCGTGCAGAAGAGGCCCGTTCTCGGGCCGCTCCGCCTCATGCCGTGCCGGATGTCCCAGGAGTGGGCTTACACCGCCAACAAGACCCTAGAGATAACCGGCACCCACTTCGTCCTCAACTCGGCCGGTCAGGCCGAGAAGCCGGTCGAGATAATGATCAGCCCGCCGCACCAGGCCTCGCAGTGGGACATGATCTCGGACTCGAAGCTCCACCTCGCCACCAAGGCCGAGGATGGGTCCGACCTCTGCCTCGACGTCGACAGCCGCGGATTTGTCTTCACCAACAAGTGCAAGTGCCTCGACGGCAGTGACCCCACCTGCGACCCCTCGAGCCAGTGGTTCAAGCTGGTTAACTCCACCACGATTTGATCGGTTATCCCCCGACATGGTCCGTAGGGTTTATTTTTCTACTATGTTTCGATTTCATTTTCTTAGTTAGGATGTGATTAATTGATTTATATCCCTCGTGTATTTTTCATGGCGGATCAGGCATTGGAATTTTTTTTTACCTTCCCCCCTTTTTCCTTCATAGATCTACGGTAAACTTCTACCGGCCAATCAATTATCGTTCAACGGTACAATTTAACGACATAATCAATTATTTAAATTAAAATAGAATCTAATGACATATAATCATTATCACCATCTAACAACTTACTAGGCTAGGTTTTGTTCGACTTTTCAAAACCGATGACGGGAATCGCTCATTCCGATATACATGGGCACGAATTCCTCGAAGTAAACCAACCTCGCTACCGGTGGTATGTGGTCCGGTCGGCGAGAAAATATTCGAAGACGACGATGGATGTTAATTTAAATGAACGTGCCAAAGTGTCATTGTCCACTGTGAACCTGCATCTCATATATACACATATATCCCTTTCCCCACCTAACCTCATCAGCTAGACCTTTGAACCTTCACTTACCTATACTCTGCAAGCGTGCACTGGTACACGACAGGAATGGAACCGGTGAGACATGGTAGGTTCTCGGTAAATCATGGTGAAATTCAGGTAGATTTCAGACAAGAAATTAAGAAATTAGTTCCGATTTCGATTTTATCAAATAGGTACCTAAAACCAGTTAATGGATACAGGGGGCATGGCGCTAACCGCCCCCGAACTCTATAAAATATCCATGAAATGTTGTATATATTTCGCTTAATTATCTCTATTTATTGTTGAGTCATTTTATTTTGCCCGCTATGAATTTGTCTCGTTTCTCTTCTATTGAGTTTCATCCCCTTGAACACATTTTCTGGATCCATCCCTACCCAAAATTGGAATTGGAACCGGCTATAAATGGAAATGATTTTCGTAGATGGTCCTATCTGACATTAACATGGTAATGACGAACTAATTAAATTATTTTAAGTAATAATAAGTATAACAATTGTTCGAGTAATTAAAACAAATTTTCTCATTTGTCACATTTTAGTTGGTGCTTACTGATCATCTCACTTGGTGAGGTATGATTATGTAAGAATTTAATTCCATATTTTTTTATACGGTTGAATTTTCAGAAGTATAATAAACCTACAAAATTCAGGTTCAAGTTGGGTTGGTAAAATTTTCTCAATTATTAATTTTTTAATTCGCAAAATTCCAATTTGAAATTTTCCTTAAAGATAATGGATGTTAAATCATATCAAGCAATGATCGATTTTTTCTTCGTTACCCAAAAAATCAAACATTGAAAAAAAATCCATGTAATGTAATTTTTTGTTCCACGTGATGATCCAATCTTTCATGCAATGATAAACTGCAGAATGAACATTCGACCAAATTCGAACAGGAAAGAAAATAACTTGCGTGGACTTGAAATTCACGTGTTTATATCTTTGTGACCAGAATTATAATTACATCGGCAGATTTACGTCAGTGCCTGCACCGGCGCCGGGGCCGACCTGGGCTGCACGGTCACCGGCAGGCCATACTTCATGTAGAGCGTGGTGGTAATCTTCGGGATGGCCTGGCAGCCCTCGGCCACCTTGACGGAGTACCTCAGGATGACCGAGGACGCCACCATCTTCATCTGCATGTACGCGAACTTCTTCCCGATGCACATCCTGGGCCCAGCGTTGAACACCGCGTACTTGAACGGGCTCGCGCTCACGAACTCGCCGCCCTGCAACCACCGCTCCGGCCTGAACTCCGAGCAGTCCTTCCCCCATAGTGACTCCATCCGTGCCATCGAGAAGATGCAGTACAGAACCCGGGCACCCTTCTTCAAGGCCGTGCCATCTGGGAGCACGTCGTCGTCCAACGCCTCCTTGATCTCCATCGGCACTGCCGGGTACAGCCTCAGAGACTCCGACAATGCCGCTTGCAGGTATACCATCTTGTTCAGTTCTTGGGGTGTAAAGACAACGTTGTCGTTGAGTTCCTCGATCCTGGTCTGGCGAAGCGACAGGATCTCGTGGAGCTCGTGCACGATCCTGGACTCGACTTCCGGGTGCTCATGGACCAGCCAGAAGAACCATGCCAGAGCCACCGAGCTTGTGTCTCGCCCGGCTAGAATGAAACTTACGCAGAAGTCCCTAAGGAATCTATTGGAGAAACCACAATCATTAGGCCGTTCCATGAGCCGGGACAAGAGGTCGGACCGGTCAATCAGGTTCCCGAGCTTGGCCTTTTCAGCCCGCCTGTCCGACACAGTCTTGTCTGCAAACTCGTGGACGACCCTAATGGCATTGGTCAGCCGGCCCTCGTGCCCGAGCTGGAAGAACCTCATGGGCTTCCAGACGTACGGGGGCATCAGGAACCGGAACAGGGTCAGCTCCGTGGCAAGCTCAAAGGCGGTGGCGAATGGCACGTCAGGGAGTTCCAGTGCCAGGCAGCCCGGGTCCACACCGAAAGCGGCGGTGCAGATATTATCGAAAGTGAACCTCAACAACACGTCCTGAAGATCGATCTGGTCCCCGGTGCTAGCAAGCTTCCCTAGGAGCTTCAATAACTTGTGATGGACCAGCTCCTGGATCGTCCTGTAGGATTGGTCCACGAACCGGGCGGAGTGCATCTCGGAGGTGGCGAGCCGCCGCTGCACCTTCCACGGGTCCGAGTCCACGTTGAATATCCCATCACCAAGCAAATCCCGGAACAGATCCCGGTAGTACTCGCCCTTGGGGAAGTTGTGGAACCTAGTCTTGAGCATGTACTCGATGTTGGCGGAGTTGCAAGTCACGATTCCGTGAGCGCCACCGAACCACACCCCCCGATAAGGGAACGTGCCACCGGACCCAATCAGGGCCTGTGTGGACCAGTCGTAGATCCGGTCCTGGCTAACCGGCACTGATGGCATTATCCCGAGAACCGGCCACACCATGGGCCGCCGGCCCTTGCTCTTGAGCTTCTCGACCGCACAACTGAACAAGAACAGACCCGCCAAGGCCAGGACAACGTCTAGGAAGGTTACGTATCCGTACACTTTGGTAAGCCACTCTACAACCCCGGAGACATCGAACGCAAATGGCAGCCTCACCACCATTTTTCTCTGGCTGGTTCTCTCTTAAAACTTCTCTCCGACCACCTCGATCAAGTTCGGGGTGTGCTTGCTTGCTCGGTTATGGTTCTACCGGAACGGAAGCAAGGACGAGGGTATGAGTCCGATTGACATAAACTGTGTGATCGGGTCTTGTATTAATACTTTGGACGAACAATCCGATCATCGGTGAATCGTTGATAATGGGTCGATGAAAATTAATTACGTGTGACGGTGTGAGATGTGTTAGGTGGTATCAACTCCTAGGATCCGGAAACGTACGTGCATGCATGCACGCACACACAATTAAGTAAATATCGACCGTGTGTGCGCGCGCGCTTTCGTGCAATATTATTCTAAATTCGGGAATGATGTCTCCTTGTTTTCTGACATTTTCGTTCTCAGTACACTCTACGCCACGATTTGCTGGACAGTGTTACGTCTGGTTGATGAGATTAAGGTGGCACGCCCCTCGTATGATCGTGAAATTTGATTATCTATACGCAATGTTCTCCTATACATTTGCGTTCTACCTGTTTGGAGAGGACGACGATGACAAAAGCAAGACGCCAAATTTCACGATCTGGATTAAAAATAAAGGTCTCAAATTCAAATTTTAATGGAGATCATCCATATTCGGGCCGGAGAGTTTTAACCTTCAATAATATATATATGGATGAACAATGCGAGCCAACCTCTCACGAGCCGGTGGGATCGCGATGGCGGCCTCGTCTGACAGAGACCGGGTCGATGGCTCCTCGCAGTGCCATGCATGCATGGTCAGGTTGCTACGATGGGTGTCCATCTCAACCTTCTCAGTCGTTCAAATTAGCAAAAGGGCCAAAATGAAAAAAGGGAAAAAGAAAAAGGACAGAGAATTCAATGAATGGAGCCCCCCGTCAACAGTTTGTGGACTCCACGGCCGTCAACTTGCAATTTCTAGTAACCATACCTGGGGGCGGGCAAATTAATACAATTCTACTTTCACCCCCACCACTAACATGAAAGTTGCAATATAACCCCCATCAAGAGAAAACACGAAACGTAACTCACGATTATCATGACTCTCATAACTGAGCGAGCTACGCTATGATAACACGGCAGATGTCACATGTTTCTGATACGTGTGATCGGGCCGAGAGGTTTGCAGTGTCTCATACCTCAATCGTGTGGATCTGTGGCATCCTACAACGTTAGCCAGGCCGGTGCATTAACTTCCGATGAGACACGTCGGGTCCATGGTGGTAGCTGCATCACTTGAATATACTGCATGAGCGCATCTTGGAATGGGCCAACCATCGTGCGATGAAAGATCGTGCACCAGACACCAGGGGCCATGAAAGAAAATGAAAGTTCCTAAATGAGAAAAAAAAAAGGTTTTTCTAAAAAAAAAAAACAACTTGGTACTTTGCTAAAAAGGATAATTAAGCTGTGGGGATGTCAATTCTGACATTTACCAATGTGGAATACTAACGCTATCATTGCTTGGTCTTTGAAGCCTTCTCATGAATATTTTTAACTTACGTACCAATCTCGAACCTGATACGTTATTTAAGAAGAAAAAACGTTCATATGATTGAGGACATAAGTAAGTGACGGAAAAGAACCGTATGGTGTGTATGGTGATGTGCAAGCAATGTCGTCGTGGAGGAAAAGAGAAACAATGGTGATTTCATATCTGGGAAAATGATAGAAGGTACGCTGATTACTTCAAGAGGAAATGACAGTACGGTGCCCGTTAATGAACAGGAGGAACGGCAGACTCAGCGAGGGCAAAAGCGAAAATTGACATTTGATGGCATTGAATTAGATGGAAACCAGACAGCGGACACGGTCCAGGAGGACGGCAGATATGACGTAGAAAGTGCATTGAATTGGAAGTCACTTGACGCATTTGACCTCACAAGCGCTTCCACATCCAGTGAAACAACTAGGGGTACATGTGAAATGAGATGATTCGTAATCAGTTCGGGTTCGGCTCGACCAAAACTTGAATTCGGCTCTCTCAGAATGAGCTCGAGCTCATCTCGGCTCGGACTCGTCAATTAAACGAGTCGAGTCGAGCCCCGTAATATTTGTCCCGAGAAGTTCACCAGCTTAAATGAGACTTTTATTTTATATAATAATAATTATTATTATTATCATTAATTTTTTAAAAATTAATTTAAGTATTTTACTTTACTTGGATTCCTCTTTTCTTCTCATTTTTCACTCAGTAACAAATCACTAATTCGAAATATGCTATCATCCTCTGCTCTTTACCTTCGATAATAGATAGACCTGTCCGGCATCCACCCTACACCCTCCTTCTTAGCTTGGCTCGTTTAGACTCGACGAGCCTTCGTCTATCATAACGAACGAAGCCTAAGCTCGAGCCCAAGCCCGAGTTTCCAAATTGTTAAATGAGCCAAACCTGGACATGGTAGATTCGGACTCGGCTCGGCTCATTTACACTCCTAGAAGCAACGGAGAAGTTCCGAAAGGGCAAATACGGAAGTAATAGTATCCAGACAATTCTTGCTTTTGGCTTTTCTCCAAGTTGCCGCAGCGTATCTGAAGGTATATCCAGCCTCTGTAGAACGAAAGCCACCTTCGCCCTTTCAACTTCCATCTCCTAGCCGTACCCTAACCGTTACCAGCTCGTTTCATGCTGAGACATCTTCGGTCCGGGCAACATGTCGGTATCATTGTCTGGTAACAGTGTCCGAGTCCGTGCTTCTGCATCGCTGTCCCGACAATAATGCCCGACTCGTTACTCGGCTCCAATGAATACTGATGTTAACATCGAGTGTAGGGTATAAATGTCTGAGCCTAAAGGATAAGACCGTCCTCGGACCCTTCCTTGTCAAGCAAAAGGGAAAAAGGAGTGTGGCTTTTTTTTTCAAAGTTAATCTGTGGGAGTCGGGCTGCCCTTTCTTTCGATCAGAAAGAAGGTTTGTGATTTTATGAAGTGATCGGAAGAAGAAAAGAGTAAAGGAGTACGTGGAGTTAAATTTATATTATACGTAACAAATTATTTTAAACTTGAATCTTGATTCTTATTTATATTTTTTATCTTCTTAATGCACTAAAATATTTATAATTAGTATTTTTCATCTATTATAATGAATTTTATTTTATTATTTTTGTATTTAATGTATTGTTATAATAAAAATTGAGACCCGAAAAAACCGAATTCGAAGTGGGTAGTTTTCATAACCCTAAATGGTTCTCCACACCGTTTTTTAACTTTAAAACACCCAGGCCTGATAATTTTCAAAAAAAAAAAGGCCCAAACTGCCCGTTTACACCCCTACTCTTAGTGAGCGGCTTGGATTGAAGTCGACAGTCGTTAGATTTCTGGATACCAGTGGAAAAGATAGGGGAGAAGTGGGAAAAGAGAATGGGCAGGCCCATCTTAAAGAAGCCCATTACATCTTTTGATCATGGATGATATAAAGAGAGCTGCAACTTGACCCATCATTGATTTCACTTTCTCGACCCATCTGACTCGGAACTTACTCTTAAAACTCTTTCAATCGTCATTCTATTCATTCGCAACCCAAATCCATGATCTTATTTAAGAAAAAAAGACGTCGAATTTTCTGAATCATTCCTCATCGGTCCTTTCGTGTGCTTACGAGTTAGGCTGACTTGACCCTTCAGTCTGGGGCTGACTTGGACCGGCAGACTGGCATGAATTCCAGGGTGGGGGACAGCAAGTGGCCAAGTTAAGGGTGTGAAAGCAAGACATTCGGATTACTATATCCCGGTCAATGAAATTGAAAGTTGGAAAAGTTGGAAGCCGGAGGCTCTCTCTCTCTTTTTTATTAAAAAAATAAATAAATATCTGTAAATTTAGAAAGGATCGGATCGGAGAAAGAGTGGAATAAGAGAATACGAGAAGTTTCACTTATCTGTTCTTCAGCGTTGTTGCAAGGGTTTCCTTTATTACTAGTTTCCGCATCGATTTATGTCATGGGCTTCCCTCCATAATCAAGAAAATAAAAATAAAAATGAAGGAGACTAGCACGTCCATGGTTGTGGATGTGCTACTTGTATATATTTTATTATCAGAAAAATTTAAAAAAAAAAAAAAGAAAGATGGATGCATATCGACTAACTACGATATCCTCATTAAATCTCGCCTCCATATAATATAAAGGTTCTAAAATTACTTCGATGTAATTCGGTGACGCCAAGATCTCGAATTCGAACACTCTTTACGTATTTGTGTTAAAACGATTTTCAGAGGTGCGCTCATCTCGACCTTATCTTGATAATGACACCGGTTTTTATAAACCATACTAGGTCTTTTGGCAGTGCCACACCGACATAGCTAGTGCCTGTGCTGGTAGTTTAATTTGTCTCGTAAGGAAGCCCGTAACCAACCAACTGGTATATAAATTTGAAATGGTTTGATATCTTTAAATAATTAAAAAAAAAAGAAATAAGATCACCGATTCAGATGTTGCGAATAGAGAATATCCATGACTATAAAAGTTTTATTCCTTAAGAGATTAAATTGGATCGAATCTGAACTAATCAGAACTCGTTCGAACTTTTACATATCGGGTATTAAACGCGGAACAGGTAAATGGGTGCCTCTCTTTATCTACAGATAGCAAGGTTTAGTGTGGATAAGTAACCGGGAAGGTGACACCGAGTATGAGTACTTCAAGCTCTTGTGATCGTGCGCTAAAGTCTTTAGAGCCCTCCCATACCGAGCCATTCGCACTTGAAAAATATAATATATTTCTTATGTTATAGTGAATTTTAAATGTTGAAAGCGAGAAAAGTGAATCGATACGGTAACATTAATCAAAAACCTAAAATTAAAAGATTATGAATTTATTTTTCACATATGAGATAATCTAAAACTCATGATCTCTTACCTAACCGAAAAATGATATCGAATAAAATTGGAGGAAATTAAGAAACCCTAACTAGCTTTTTTGATAGGTAAAAACCCTAGCTAGCTGGTACGTGACTGGATCTAGATGGTCCAAAAGGACGACTGTTTTATTTCTGGAATTTTGCTTTGGATAATCTGGTCCAGCAGCACTTTCATACTTCCCCCTTTCTTAGTCTGCAAATTGAATGGGGTCCAACCAACACACACACACACACAGAGACTAGAAAGAAGGTGAGAAAGGAAGAAGCGAAGAATCTTCCAATTGAAATGGCATTCAACCTCAAGATCAGGAAAGACCTATCGATATAACCCATGCACTCGATCGGATTCGGTCGTCTACTTCCAAGGAATGAAGCTTCGCTGTGGCTCGGCGACATCGTTCAACGAATCAAACAGCCTAGATAAGCTCGAGGAATGATATGTACATTAACTGTGCAAAACATGAACAGTTCCCATGAAATTCTGAAAGTTGCAAGCCTCTTTTGTTGGCTCCATATTGGAGTCTGTGTATACAGATCGCGAGTCGGTGTCAAATTTGGTATCCAAAAATCCAATGAGACCTAACCGATCCATATTTGAACTAAATCAGTTTACTTATAACGGGTAAAACACCTCCGAGTTGTTGTATTCAAGTAAAGCACTCACTGTCGATAGGGTTTCTATAAGGATATTTGCGACGTCTTGTACCGAGGCTAGATCGTCCTTGTGAGGTATACTCAGAGAAAAGAAACTCGTGTGCGAATCTAGCAGTTCATATGGCCTAAGGAACTCATATTCCTCCGGATCGTCCCTTAGAATTTCTTTTTTTTGGCTGTTATTTGTCGATATCGTATGGGCGATTGTATCAATCTATATATGCTTTGTAATTTTCTTTAATTTAGAGACTCTCTGTAATCCTTTTTATTATTAAAAAAAATTAACGGTCGCACTTGAAGGGAGCTTTATTTGTTTATTTTTTTCAGATAAAAAAGTTATTTATTTATTTATTTATTTATTTGCAAGTGGGAATGTGATTAATCAATGCGACGTGCAGATTATGTTATTGTGCAGAAAAAGACAGTGTAAAATGGAAGTTGAGATTGGTTAGATAAGCCCAAAGTATGAGATTTATACAGCTAATTAAGCATAAATAAATTAAAAGGTTTTTCTCCGTAATTCATGTGCCACTCACGTCAGTAGGCTGAAAATTAAAACTCTTTTAATCGTAAATTTTATCAATTTGTAGGATTTGAAATAAAAGATTTTTTAAGAGAAATAAATATCGAACTATCTCGACCAACTAATATCGACAAATAAAATATATTTTAGTTTGCGAAAGTTATATATTGTCTTGATTGATGGTTAATTTCCAGCATTATTTGTCTCACATTCATTGACTTATGCGTGGAAGATTTAATTGGACTGTTGTTAGACACGGTTTTTAATTAATTCTACCATTTAGCTTACACGTAAACATGAATTGGACCTTCCAATGCTAATCACGAAGACTAATGGGTTAATCGAGGTGAATAAATTTTCATTTTCGAGTTTTATAAGATGAAAAAATTTAATAATTAAAAGAATTTTATTCGTTAATGAATCGATCCAACATAAATATAAAATCAATCGAAATTCACTGAATTCTGAATACAAAAAAAAAAAAAAAAAGCACGTGTTAAAACGGGAAGGCATTTCGAGATGTCATGCTACATGATGTCAAGGAAGATTGTAACCCGGTTTACTAGTCCTCTTGTGATTTTCTAAACGATCATTACGACAATATGTCGATTTACCGGTCGTCATCGTATGACTAGGAGAACGGTCATTAGCAATGATACGTCGAATGACCGGCACGTTTTTTTTTTTTCTCGATTGATGTTCTCGAAGAGTTGCAAAATTGTATATGTCGCACGTAAAAATTTAATTGGCATGTATATGCTCACAAAATATGATGATAAATATTACAAAATATATTTATCTGACCGTATTAGTATTAATGTCATACTTTGATTTTGATTTCCTAGGTACAATTCGATTCGGACCGGCGGTCTCGAGTCGAAACTGAGACATGCCACACCTTGATCTCTCCGTCGAGGCATCCGGCAAATACTTGAATCGTGCCGTCCCCGCCAGGGATTGCCGCCAGCGTCTTCACCGGCTTCCGATGACCCTCCAGAACGGCCAGGCAGGAGAACCTCCCGTCCGTGCCACGCTGCCAGAGCCTGACCGTCTGATCAGCCGACCCGCTGAGCAGCAAATCAGAGACGTTGATCAGGCACAGGATGGCCTTATCGTGGCCCCTCAGGGATCCAGTGACAACCATGTGGTCGGCGCTGTCCTCCCTCTCCCAGACCAGTATGGACCGGTCACACGAACCGGAGAACAGAACCGAACCGTCCGAGCTGAGCGCCAGGGCGTTAACCGCCGACCTGTGCTTCTCCAGTGTGGTTATCAGCCCGTGCCGCTTCTCCCCCGGCCGCTTGGCCCACACCCTGATCCTCCGGTCGGCAGATCCGGTGTACACGGTCCCATCTCCGGCGACCGCCACGGCGTTGACGGCGTCGTCGTGCGCTCTGACGGACTCCAGGCAGCGCAGGTCCGATCCCCGCCAGACTTTGAGGGACTTGTCCCAGGAAATGGAGTAAACCAGGCCACCGTTGACAGCGAGGCCGGTGATGGCGTCCGCATGCTCGATCCACAGCCGTCGTCTGTGGCGGCGCACGGTGACGTAATTCTTAGGGAGGGCGAAGCGGCGGAGCCGGTCGTTGAGGGTGGGGAGGGTGGTGGCCAGACTGTGCTGCTTACTCTCCGTCAGTCGCCAGATCCGGATCTTCGAGTCCTGGTGGGCGGTGAAGATCCTTCCGTGACAGAAGCCGATGGACTTGATGGAGCCGGAGGAGGAGGCGCCGGCGTCGAACGCGTCTAGGTGAGTGAGTGTGGTGGCATCGTAGACGTCGATGGCGTGGGAGGAGGCGGCGTAGAGGAGGTGGCCGTGGGAGGCGAAGCAGGTGATGGGGCGGGGGCCGCGGGGGCGGAGGGAGGCGGCGGAGAAGTGCGATACGGATAGGTCGAGGGACTCCGGAGAGACCGTCAGGCTCTGGAGGGAAGGGATGGACGGCAGAGTTTGGAGGGAAAGGCTGGACTCGATGCTGCTGCTGCTGCCGGCGGCTGTTCCACAAGACGTTGACGTAGAAGTGCTAGCTGTATCGGAGGAGGTGCTTCTAGAGGAGGAGGAGGAGGATGGGGGAGGGAAGGGGGCGGTGGAGTCCGCGGCGGCTGTGCAGCCGGCCGCGGAGCATGTGGCGAGCCATGTCCGGAACATCATGCCGGGGGTCTCTGTTTGACTAGGAGGAGAAGAGTGCTCCCAGGAGGGGGGGGGGGGGGGGGGGGGGGGGGGGCGAGAGAGAGAGAAGGCCCGACCAAAAAGAGAGCAGTGGAAAGTGGAAGAAGCTGCAGAATTAAATAAGAGACTTTTTTAGAAATTTAATTTATTTTTCGTATTCTTTTTATCTAATTTCTTTAATTATTTTTATGTTTATGAGCTTATTTCGTGTGAAAAAATAGATGAAAATATAGAAAAGATAAAGGAAGAGAATTACTGCTCTCGTTTAAAAAAAAAAAAAGGTAAACGCGGGTAGAGGAGAAGCGGACGAAAGGACGCAGCTTTGTCCGAGGTAACACCAGTGGTACGACAGCTAAGGAATTTCCTGTTTCCTCCCCTGGTTGGCTGAGGATTGGATAGATCTCCTCGTCCAAGCAGCTTGCCGATAAGCCTGAAGCATCAAACAGAAACTTCGCGTGCGGTCCATCCTTTTTTTGTTTTCTTTTTAAATTCAAACGAAAAAGAAAAATATTTAATTCGTGATCAGCTATTAATGGCCAGTAGTATAAGTCATGCTTTCATATAAAGGAGAGCTCTGAAAATTTAATCACGTATCGAGAAAGATAAAAAGAAAATTATGAAAATATAAAATAACTGAATAACATTACCTATAACAAGTTTACCATCTGCTTCTGTGTACATCGCCTCCTATATCCATAATGATAATGAAATACGACTGATCCAGATTCAAGACAAGTTGGCTTACTGTGGAGTAAAATTTTTCCAACACACTTTTTATCTATTTAAAGGACTTGAATATGAGATTTTATTTAAGGAGAAGAGATGTCTTATCACGTAGGTCAAGTATAACCTTTTTTTAAAAAAAAATATATACAGAGAGGACGGGTAAGCCTGCAACGAGATAGAAGGGAGAGGGGATTAAACGAGCGCAAGGACTCCTGTCGATAAGAGTTGAATAGTGAATGCGATTTGATAGAGATTTGTTCGAGAGCATGGAAGAATCTAACAATCTACAAATGCAAGAGGTAGTAATCACAATACCTTTGGCCCCATTAGGAGCAAGGAATGATCGCACAACTGCCTCCTTGTTCCCTCTAGGGCCCGTTTTCCCTCACAATTAAGACAATTGGAGCTGTCTCCCTCGTTGCTCTTTTCCATCACATTTTTCTGCTATTCATTAATAATTAGCTGGAAAAAAAATCGAACTATAAGTTGAAAAAAAATTACAAACCAAAAAAAAAAGAAAGAAAAAAGAAGAATTGGGTTTCTTTATGTTTTCGTGAGTGCGGGGATCCTCATCCTGTACAGAAATTCTTAACCGGATCGATTATACGAATCACGTGATAAATTCAATCAATGATTATTTAATATGTCAGTATGCTCGACGTATGTAAGAATACTTCGTATCATGGGTGTGTGAAAGCTGTCATGGTACGAGCTCGGTTCTAGTGTGATCATATACCTAGTTGGGTGTAAGATGGGAACGCATGTTCCGTCTGAACTTATCGATCGATCTGAATGGCCATGTACATGAACCCACCTCGTGTCCTTCCGGTTCTGGTGGTGCTCGGCACAAGCCGGGTGGGTGTCGATGGGATCCGGTGCATTAGTGTTGGTACTGGTGTGATGCACTGTGTCCAGTCAAGTAGGTGTACCAATTTAATAGCCGAGTCGGAACTAGTTACGAGGAAATAGCGAATTCTACGACAATTTCACAGGATGACTCTTTGCATGCTAATTGGAAAATTAATCGATTCTGATCTATTCAAATTCCAACGATCGGTTTTTTTATTTACAAAGACTCGAATATGAAATCACGGGTAAGAAACTCCGTGAGCCCGCTCAACTTGTCGTTCACATAAGAAAGGCAAAAGCAACTAAGAAAATTTGGCGGTTTGAAAAGGACTCCGTCGCTTGATCAATCCAAGTGGTTGAATAATCATACGATTAGACAGGGATGTTCGACTAGAAAGAGCAGAGCTGCTTCAATCGGCTGAAGCGACATCGTATCGAGACGTGCACGGTCTATCCTATTTGAGACAAAAAGAGGAATCATCCGGCCGTATCAATTATTGTTTTATTGATCAATTTACATTCGAGAAAAAGTTTCTTTTTTTATTTAATAAAATAATAGCAGCAATAATGGTATTTCATACACTATGGCTCGTATGTAATATTTGAATTTTCGTATTCAACTGCGAATATATAAGACCAATTGAATAACTAACATTAACATCGATCCTGTCAACTGAACACCATTAAACATCTGATATAGTTTAAGAAGTCGGAATTCACTAAGATCTCGACCCGAAGAGGCCCTTCTATCCAATTTTGCATATACTGCATAGAGAGGAGGATTCGAGCACTGGATCTTGAATTATGAATCTCTGCTTTTTGTTTGTATTTTTTTTTTGGTGTATGATGAAAATAGAAAAAAAAGTGTAATATATATATATATATATATATTGTAAAATTATTCAACGTTGAGATAGGGGATTTCGATTTCTGGGTACGCCTAAATTCTTGACTTGAAATGAAAGTGGTCTGAATCCGATTCTCATCAGGGGAAAGGACGTGAAAGGCCCGGCCCATTATACTCACTGGAAACCTGTCGGCGTATTAAGTAAGGTCGGGCTCGGCCCAGCAAGACACGAACGTTGGAGCGAGCCTTCATCTGTCGCTTCCGCAGTCTCCTCCTCTAGACCGTCGAGCTGAGGAGCAGCCGAGACTCGAGAGGATAGAAGCTTTTGGGGTTAGCAGTTGCAGGAGGCCGGCGATCGAGGAGGAGGGGAGATGGTGAGATTGGCGACCGGAATTGCCATGTGCGTCGGCTCGTTCCTGTTCATGTCGATGATGGACCGAGTCCATGTCTGGATCGCTCTCCACCAGGACGAGAAGGTTCGGCACCCGGCTCTCATCTCCCTCATCCGTCTGATAGTTCTCCAATTGCGTCTTATACAGCTCCATATTTTGTTTCACCTTTACGTTTCGAGAGTTCCGGTGGTTCGATTTTGTTCGGCTTCTAGCTGATAACTCAGATACTCTGCAATTTACCCTAATCAGCCCCCTTGGCTGTTATAGTTTGAATGGGATTTAACAGAATTAGGTCTTATAGCTGCATTTCGTCATCGGTAACTAATTCCGGATAAAGGTTGTATTTTTCGCCGATATTGCTACGACAATCCACTAGGAGATGCATCTCAAATCATTAGTGCTTTGCTGTTCAGATATAGGATTCGTGATCTCTCTGTTGGGCGATTCCAAAGGGATGATTGACTGCTTCTGTTTCTTCTCTCCTTGTGATTGCAGAAGGAGAGGATGGAGAAGGAAGCCGAGATAAGGAGAGTCCGCGAACAGCTACTCCTGGAGCAGGCCAAGCAAAAGGAGTCACTTGCTTGATCTTTCGAGCTTTCTTCTTGATGCTGTCCTTCTCGTTGACGTGAAACTTCATCAAACTATGCTGTTTTCCATAAGTTTCTCGAGACTTAATTTGTTAAGGATTTGCAACATTATTGTCATGTGAGATGGGCTGTATGCATTCTCGTCAGAGAGGCAGAGAAGTTGCCTTTGATTAACTGCTGCATCCTCAATAAACTGCTTTTCCTCAAAGTGACTGTTGCAATGCTTTCTTTCCATTGCTACCATCTCGTTTTGACCTCATTATTTTACCTGTACGCCTGGTGTCTCTGGTTGTGCTTCATCATCAGCATATGCTGGTTGAGTGAGATTGGGACGAATGGTGGTCTCGAATGTTTTCTTGGTTCCTAAGAAGTGTTCATCACATCAGGTGGTTCTTATATTGGTAAGAAATAGATAGAAAGTGTATACATCTCTACTCTTGCTTTATGTTCGTGAGCCTAGAGAAATGCTTTATGGGCTGAGTAGCTTTAACACGTAAGAGCAAGGCTGATAGGATTTACGGGGATGAGGTCGTGGCCTTGAATGTTTTCTTCTTGGACCCTAAATAGAATTCATCATATTCGGTGATTATTGGGAAGATGTTTGTGAGAAATAGAGAGAAGGTGTACACGTCTCACCTCGTGCTCTCTGTGTCCCGAGGTACATTTTCTGCAGAGCTGGTGTGATAACCAAAACTCTTTGCAGAGCCTGGCGACGTGCTTCATATTTATGTTTCCAGGGTGAGTAGCTTTGACGGGGAAAGGTGAGGCTGGTAGGATTTGCGGGGGCGAGTTGCAGCTCTTAAATCTTATGTATGATGTGAAAGAAGAAACTTGTCGTCGATGCTGCATCTCTTATGAGGAGAACTATTTTTCCTACAAAGGTATAACTCAGAAGGAGAAGTTGGTAAGGACATGTCTTGTTCATACATATGCTCTTAAGGCTGTCGGAGTTGAAAGTTCTAAGCTCCAGCAATGTTCTTATAGTTCTGTTCTGGTTTTGTCCGATCGATGAAGGATGACTCAGTATGCAGGGCGCAGCTTGACAAGGAGATGTCACAGGTGTGCACAGGGAGAATTGATTTTCGGTGGATAGAATTTTGAGTACGGTTCTCCTGGATCGTGTTCCTGGTAGTAAGGAGAAACATCGAAATAAAATTCGAGATTTTATCGATGACCCGCAATCTCTCGACGAAGAACATCGAGCATCGGCCAGAAAAGTTCTATCGTAGAGCTCGATAACTGAGAATAATGTGAAAAATTCCATCGATGAAGTTAGAATTTTCAATTGCAAAATTGACAGTGACATTATTGGAGTTTTGGGTACAAAGATCCATCTTTTAACAATAATGTTACAAAGAGCTGTTTAGGGAAAAACATTTCTTTGAATACCGAATCAAAATCGAATCTCAAGATGAGATTTTGCATATTAAAATTGAAATGCGACTTTTGTAAGATGGAAATTGCATTAGATACGGTTTCAGTACGGCATTAAGGGAAATATTTTTTACTCAATGTTTCTTGTAAATTAAAAATTTTTTATTTTTACCCGAAACTCAATATTATTGTATAGACGAAATCTTACCATGCTTTTTTAATTTTTTTGAACCCTTTTCCTTTTCCAAGAAAAGAATTTCTAGTTTTTTTTCCTTGAATTCCGAAGAAAAAAGGGTTCGAAATAACGTTTGCAACCGCCAAATAGAACTGTCTTCGGTTGGACAAAACGACTGCGCTTCAGTGTTCATTTTTAGGGTTTAACAGAGTGGCTGCCTTCCCTGCCGATCTCCCAGAAAAGAGAACGGCGCCAATGGAGACCGCCCGCCTCATGCCGGAGCCCTTGACGGCGTCAGGGCGGAGCTCCGAGAAGCTTAGCCTCCCGGCTCTCCAGTCAAAGATGAAGTGCGACCCGGAGGGCTACGAGTCCGAACTGATCCTCATCTACCGCCAATTCCACTCCTCCATGGACCTCTTCAAGCAGCAGGGTGATATCAGCTTCAGCTCCATGTCCGGCGTCGGCGCTGACTCCACCGTTGTCAAGGACCTCGCCGACCGAGCTTTGTTCCTCGCCCACGTCGCCCCGTTCTACCCCAAACACCTTTCTCAGTTTTCGAGTGAACTCGCCGAGTTCCTGGGCTCTAGCGCGAGGTCATTGCCCTCTGGGCTCAGGTGCCATGTCACTCAAGCACTCATTCTCCTCGTCAATCGCAAGGTTAGGTCTTGCTTAGTGCTCATTTCTTCAGAATTGGGAATTCCTTAATTTGGTGGTACAAAAACAAAACCTGGTGCCCGACTCAGTTCAATTACTTATCGTCGGTCACTCTTTAGAGCAGTTATCAGCTAGTCATACCGTCTGGGGTTGGGTATTTGTAAATTTGCTCTGTCTTGAAGATATTCTATCTGAGGGTTTGATGGAAAGTCTGAGTAATTAATTACCCAAAAAAAAAAAAGAGTCTTGAGTAATTACATTAGTAGAAGGGTTTGGTTTGATTTTGCAATTTGTGTTGTAGATGGTAGATCTACGGGAGACGCTTGCTTTGTTCATGGACCTGCAAACTCTGGGAGATCGGACTCTGAGGAAGCTTGCTTTCTCACATGTTGTACACAGCATTCGAAAAATGAACCAGAAGCACAAGAATGAGGCTGTAAATCGAGCTCTTCAAAATGTTCTGTTTCCACTGTTACAGGTGTTCACCTGAGAGTCTTTCTTTTCCTTGAGGCCCTAGACTACTAGACCTGTGGCTTCTGCTAATCTTGTTATATCTTCCATAGAATGAGGAGGAAGCAAAAGCTAAGAGATCGCTTATTACCCTGTGTGAACTTCATCGAAGAAAGGTGTGGTTTGATGAAAGGACAGCAAATGCCATTTGCATGGCATGCTTTCATCCATCGTCAAGGTAGCAACTTTTTCATTAGGATAATAATTTTTTCCCTTAATCTCCATGTTAAGTAATACCTATTCTCTTCCTATTAGGATAATGATTGCTGCTCTATCATTTCTTCTGGACTATGAGAAGATTGAGGATGATACCGATAGTGATGCTTCAAGCAGCGAGGATGAGTCAGCCAAACAGATACCCCAGGTTGTCGTTAGTAAAGAAGCTATCTATAAGGTCAGTTAGAATCAGTTCCCTCACCAATTTGAATAATAAACTGGTCGATGTGGAAATTTCATCTATGGACATCGTGGTTGTTGTATGCTTTGTTTTTTGTCCAGTTCGAGGTGTTTTTCCCATTCAAATACCTCATGCGTGAAATTATTTCATTCCTTCTATCTTTTGTCCTCACAAACACTTTTGCATTCATTGTAAATGAGCTCATGGATGCTGCTCTGTATTGTTGCATATTTAGCAATCTATCAGCTGAACTAATACTTAGAGTTGAACGTGCCTATATAATGCAGTGAACAATTGTCTTGCATACTTATCATTTAAGTTAATGATTTTAAATTGATGGTAAAAAAATTTAATGATTTTAAATTGGATGCAGGCTCACCATAAAGGCACTGCTGCGAGCAAGAAGAAAAAGAAGGCAAAGCTGCAACGAGTTATGCGGAACATGAAAAGACAACAGCGCATGTCCTCTGAAAGAAGCAGTTCAAATTATTATTCTCCCCTTAATCATTTGAAGGATGCACAGGTTCGACCTTTTTCCTATTATTTCCATTTTCTGGAGAATTTGTTTATGCTGTTGCTAATGTTGTCAATTATTTTTCAGGGATTTGCTGAGAAGCTATTCTCTCGTCTCCAGACTTGCAATGAACGTTTTGAGGTTCATTCTTCCATCTCTCACTATGAGAATATTTTATATAATGGCAGAAAAAGCTGGCATATATTTATTTTTTTGATTGCAGTTATTTCTCATAGAGCATTTTGCTGTATATCTGACGGTGCAGTTTCTTTTAGCCTGTAGCAATTAATATCGGAACTCTATTTGACGATGCTGGATTTTAGCTGTAGATTAAATATTTCCTCTAATTAATCCATTTATTTGCTGCAGGTTAAAATGATGATATTGAAAGTAGTTGCGCGTACAGTTGGCCTGCACCATTTAATCTTATTGAACTTTTATCCTTTTATTATGAAGTATGCGCAGGTATGTGACTGAAAAGCTGCACGTTTGTTTCTGTTCTTCTGAAAAAGTTTTGTGAGAATTCTGCATTTTACTGCAGCCTCATCAACGAGATGTCACAGCTTTACTTGCTGCAGCAGTCCAGGCCTGTCATGATATGGTAGATCTTGCAACTTCGCTTGAATGGGGGAATATCTTCAGATTCGATATGCTTCCACGTGCATAAGTTCTGTTGCTTTATGAAGTGAATTTCTTTTGTCTAGGTGCCCCCTGATGCAGTTGAGCCTCTTTTCAAACAAATAGTGAACCAATTTGTACATGATCGATCGCGTCCTGAGGTGCTGCTTTGTGACCACTTCCTTTCATTTTACCCTTTTGCTCAGTTTTGTTTTTGACGGGAAATGATTTTTGTCCTTTGATTTTCCTTTGCAGGCGATTGCTGTTGGAATAAATGTAGTGAGGGAGATCTGCATCCGCATGCCCTTGGTAACCTTTTTTAAACTTTTTTTTTCTCTGTAAATTTCTCCATGGAGATAATAAGTTGATCTGCATACTTTTAAGTGCATGGAGTTATGGTATTATAGTAAATAAGATGTATGTTTAACATATCTCAGGAGCCTTGATTCTATTCTTGAATACCAATGGGAATTTCACATATGGAATGTTTTGGCTGATTTTGCTCTCTCCTTGAATCTAAGTGCTTCTTCTGGGAAGGTTGCATCGTTTTAACTGCAGTGTCTCGTTTGTAGTTGATGACAGAAGATTTGCTGCAAGATCTTGTTCTGTATAGGAAATCACATGAGAAGGCAGTTTCAACAGCTGCTCGAGCCTTGATGTCTTTATTTAGAGAGGTATTTGGAGTCCTATCTGTTTATGTGCTTTATCTATAATCAGATGGTGGTATCTTTTATGTTTCTCACATCTTATATACTTTCCCTTTCACTCAGGTTTGCCCCTCAATGCTCGTAAAGAAGGATCGGGGCCGTCCAAATAACCCGAAGGCTAGACCAAAAGCTTATGGTGAAGTTAGTGTTGCTGAAGATGTTCCTGGCGCAGAGTTGCTTCAGCAAGATGTTGGTGACAGCAGTGAGGGTGATGACATGGACAGTGACAGAAGCATGGATGATGATGTGAACAGTGTCTATAATGAGCCTTCGTCTGGCGGATCAGATGATGAGAATGATGCTCTTAGTGAAGGCGAGGATTTAGAAGATGAAGCTAATGAATTGTCTAGCAATGACGACGATGACGATGGGAGCTTACATGAAGATGAAGCTGATAACTCAACTACTGATGAGGATATTGATGATGCTAGTAGTACTGATGAAGATGAGGACATGAACAGTGATTTGGATGATGATTATGAAGAAAGTGACAGTGACAAGGAGGATCATAAGGAAGCCGAGACATCTCCTGGCTCATTAAAGAACAGAACTGAAAACAAAACATCTAAAACAACCAAGAGGAAAGCTTCTGATTTTGATAGTCAGCTGATCGCTGGGGATACCAGTCTTCGTGCTCTGAAGAAATTAGCAGGAGCAAAGATGGGTCAGGCCGCCTCCAACTCAGAAGATGGGATTCTTTCTAATGAAGACTTCAAGCTTATTAAGGAACTAAAGGTTAGTTGTTTCTCCACGCTGCTCTTAGTTGAAATCTCAAGATGTCAGAATTTTTTATGCAGCATAACGTAAACTTATGTGAGTATATGTTGAGTGGTGGGAGCTTTATGATCACATGTCAGGCTAAGAAAGAAGCAAAGGCTGGTTTGACCAAGCATGGGTTGCTGGGGAAGCGTTCTGATGCAAAGTCTTCAGGTTTTAAGGTTCCTGATTCCGGTCAACTGAGTTTAAAGCGTGTGGATCCTGCAAAACTTGAAGTAAGCTCCCCTCTTCAGCTATGCTCTATATATGTAAAAAAAACCATTGTCTAAAAGAATCCCGACAAGGTAAGCGTATTTTAATGTATTTCTCATCAGGATAACATCAAGTACTCATACATGCCTGGCCTCTGTTTTGTTTCATCAGTGTAACCTTGTGGAGATCTGTTCTAACCTTTCCTGTTCGCATCAAATCATAGGCACATGTGAGGCAGAGGCTAAGCAAGGAGGAAAGACTGGCACTTGTGAGGGCTGGAAGGGAGGAAAGAGGGAAGTATCAGGCACGAACAGCTGTGAAGCAGAAAAAGGTAAATACTTATCATTTACATTAGCCCAGTCGTTTTGCCTTGCTTAATCTTCTGCCAGATTCATCTCTTGAATAGGATGGAATATTATGCAGAATATTATGTTGTGGGTAGTTATTTCCTGTCCATCCACATGTACAAGACGAGCTTTTAGTTTCTTAGAAAGAAGGTTTTGAGAGATTTCCATTCTCTCCATCCTACTGTGCTCTATGAAATGAATGGATCAATTGCTGGTTGTATGTAATGTGATTTTATCAGTACTTCACTAACATGCTATTGTTTCTCTTCTGATGTGATAGACTGGTGGTTTGAGCAATCGGCAGAAGGAGCACAAGAAGGCCATGCCTCTGGCTGCCAAGAGAGCCAAGGTCGCGAGATCTCGTCAAGAGAAGAAGAGGAAGAGCCGAGGCAAGCAGTTCCGTGGGAAGAAGGGATGGAAATAAAAAGAAGAAGGAAGATAGATACCGAAACATTGCACCCATGCGTAAAATACCAATGATACACTGAGCTTGGTGAGTGGTATCAATCACTTTTCGGGTATAGTATTTCCATGAGGCTTTGAGGGAGTTTTCCATTTTCCCCTGCAAGTGATGATTGAGGAGGTTGGCAATTGAGCAAAATTTTGCTGTATCTCAAGATTTTGATTTTATTATTTATTTGTTTTGAGAACAAAGCTAATGACATCCACACACTGTAATTTCAGAGCTAATCTCATCCATGTCCATTTTATAGTTTCAGGCATTGATGTACCACCCTTTTCTCTCTCGATTTTTCGATTTGTAGCTGCAATGGCATAGCAGAGGAGCACCCTGTCCAGTGACCAGTTAAAAGGGGGGGCAGCCAACCGGCATGAACTTATTATATCAAGAAATTCAATCAGTCTTTCACTACTCCAATATAAAATAAAATGAAGCAATTCCAGATTGATTTAGGGTTGAAATTAATTCTTCTAAATAAAAATGTTTCCATTTGCACTTACAGATTTTAATCAAGGTAAGGATTGGTGGGACAACTCCTACTACTAAACACATCATCTCTCATGTTGGTAACTGATATTTGCTATCTTATATGTGGATGAGAACGGGAGAGGAGGAATCTGAATATTATGATCTAAATTTCCAATTTTAAATCAAGAGCAGAGCTTCAATTCAACAAGGTGTCGTGGTGTAGTTGGTTATCACGTCAGTCTAACACACTGAAGGTCTCCGGTTCGAGTCCGGGCGACGCCATCCTTCTTTTATCTTCTATATCAGGTTTTGACAGAAACTGGGCTGTCACGTGTGATTGGGCCCCATTCCAATTTATTGGGCCCGCAAGTGCAAAGCCCAATGGGCCTTAGCCGTCATCCTGTGGTCCCGGCACCACTTGATTCGTCCCTCTCCATCTCACACAGACTCCGTGAGGCGGAAGACCCGCTCGCCCCTGCACACCTAAGCCCAGCATCATCATTTTTTTCTCCCGAAAATATTTTTAAATATTTGGAAATTCATTAAAAAAAAAAAAAAAGAGGAAGGGGCAAGTCCAAAAATCCAAATTAGCAAATAATTAACAAAATAAAACTAACTGAAAAAAAACGAAAAAGGGGAAAACGAAAATCCCTTCGGGAGGAAGGGAGAGAGAGAGAAGGGTCGTCTCCAGTCGTTCCTCAGAAAAGCAGCCATTGCAGCTCAGCTTAGATCAGCTCAAGGGCGAAGGCCACCGATACCAATCGATAGAGCAATGATGGAAAAGCCGGTGGAGATCGCTCCCTCCGATCGATTCAATCCATACAGCTGCCGCCGGGCTTGAGATGGCTCATCGAATCAGTGGCCGCCACCTGCTGAAACAGTCGTTGCGTTGCCGCTTTTGCTTCCAATCCAAGTCTGCCTCACCATCACCAACCTCCACCACTCCGCGCTTCTCCAAGCGCTCCCCCTGAATATGATCCCTTGCCTCCCTCGCTCTATTGGATCTCAGCCGCAGGTCCACCTCCGCTGTCGCCGCTACCACCCCCTGTCCTCTGTCTTCAATGGACCCTGCCACCTCTCGCCCTGCTGTCGTCATCGACAACGGAACCGGGTATTTCCGTCTTCCTCTCCCCCCTTCCAGCTCCCTGTGTCTCGTGGGGATGGATTTTGGTGAAATTCGTTGAGATTCTCCAACCCGCAGGTACACTAAAATGGGGTTCGCTGGGAACGTCGAGCCCTGCTTCATCGTCCCGACGGTGGTGGCCACGAACGAGTCTTTCCTCAACCAGTCGCGGGCATCCACGAAGAGCAGCAACTGGCTCGCGCAGCACAGCGCGGGAGTGATGGCCGATCTCGACTTCTTCATCGGGGAGGAGGCGCTCTCGAGGTCGAGATCCAGCAGCACCTACAACCTTAGCTACCCGATCAAGCACGGTCAGGTCGACAACTGGGACGCCATGGAGAGGTTCTGGCAGCAGTGCATCTTCAACTACCTTCGATGTGATCCCGAAGATCACTACTTCCTGTTGACCGAGAGCCCCCTCACTCCTCCCGAGAGCCGGGAGTACACCGGAGAGATCATGTTCGAGACGTTCAATGTCCCCGGTCTCTACATTGCTGTCCAGCCTGTCCTCGCCCTCGCCGCTGGTTACACGACATCTAAGGTTTGTGCTTAAAGTCAGAGACATCTAAAAAGCAGTTGCATTGCATCTCATGGAATCCGTTATTGTCTTAAAATTTCAATAATTCATCAGTCAAAGCTCGAATTTATTTAAATATTTATATTTTTTTCCTGATTGAGGATCTAATGAGCGAGAATGCTGGTGTTATAGTCAAATATAGAAGAAGCTGTTTTAGGGTTACTGCTTATTGCCCTGGAAGAACTTTTTGGGAAGTTGAGCTTGAATTGGAATTTCATTTTCGAAGACCTTGTGGACGCAATTATTGCTAGTTGCTTTTCAGCTTTTAAGAATTTTTCTCTCTATGTTGTGAAATAATCTGTGTGCTTACAGAGGTGATTCAGCAGAAGAATTATTGACATTAAGATGAGATAAATTTCCCATGCCATTGGTCTTCGAATCATGTTTCAGTTGGACTCGTTTGTGTTTTTTGATCTTCTTACCCTACTAAACATCAACTCTTTTATTTTAGGATTGACCGATAGTTTTCCTTAGTGTGAGATGACAGGGGTCGTTGTCGATGTTGGAGATGGAGCTACTCATGTTGTACCTGTTGCAGATGGTTATGTTATTGGTAGCAGCATTAGATCTATTCCCATAGCTGGTAAAGATGTTACTTTTTTCATCCAGCAGCTCATGCGGGTAATTTCTCTCTTACTCTTGACATAACACAAATTAAAATCTTGTACTTTCTGATTTAAGGAGCTCTTATTAGCCATTAGATGAAGGGATGTAATGTTATATCTAAGAGATAGCCACACCAGATCGTGGGTGTTCTGAAATTATCTCTCTATCTTTTACAATTTCCTTTTTTTAGGGGAAAATAAGCATTATAGAAATCCTGTTTTGGTGTCTCTTGACGATAATTCCTTTATCTAAAGTGTAAGGCTTTGTGGAAGATTCTGTTACCCTATATCTGTATCACTGAATCTTGCACTTTACATTGTTCCATGTAGGAGAGGGGTGAGCATGTACCCCCAGAAGATTCCTTTGAGGTAGCACGTAAAGTAAAGGAAACCTATTGCTACACTTGCTCTGACATTGTCAAGGTTTTCTCCCTCAAAACCTTTGCATGCAAGCTTTTTGAGAGGAGCAGACAAATATTTTCAATACTAAGCAGCTAGGGATAATGTGGTTTCTCAATTGCAGGAATTTAATAAACATGACAAAGAACCATCCAAGTACATCAAGCAGTGGAGAGGGACTAAGCCAAAAACAGGAGCACCATATTCTTGTGACATAGGCTACGAACGATTTCTTGGTCCAGAGGTTAGCTTTCATTTGCCAGATGTATAAATAATTAAATCAAGAAATATGCCCTGATTTATTGTTTGATGTTGCTCTATTAATTTTGTTGCTGTTGAGTTGCACTTTATTTTCTGTCTTTATGAAGGCTAACCTGGTAATTATGTGCTGTGTAGGTCTTCTTTAATCCTGAGATTTACAGCACGGATTTCACGACTCCTTTACCTGATGTAATCGACAAATGTATACAGTCTGCTCCTATTGACACGAGGAGGGCACTGTACAAGGTGCTGTTAAAAACTTTCTTTGAATATATTGCTGATAAATGCCATCAAGTGGAAAGATTTGTACTGTACCATGTCTATAGTTCTGTTTCTTGACTAGAGGATGGAGGCTGTATGCCAAGAATAAGGTGGCCTAAGATTGGTGAAGTGCATTTTAAATGATGGTTGGAATATGAGGTTCAAATGCAGTTTGTTTTGGTGTTTTTAACTGATAGAGGTGCGTGAGAAAGATCATCTTTAAATCTTCAGGTTTCATTTCATTTTCTTATGAATTCTGACCCTCAAGTGCTCAACTGCTAGTTAGGCAATGCTTACTTAGCCAGCTTCATATGTCTCTAGTGATTCTGAGCCCTCATGTCCATCCGTAGCCATCTCAATTTGCAAGTGTTTGTGTTCAGCTGAATCGACACACTAGTTTCTGTGACCATTTAGCACCCGTGGGCAATATTAGCTATGGCTTTTGTGCTGCTATACTGCTGTCCTAGTATGCAACTTTCTCCCTTTAAACAGAAGCTTAAAAATTCGTGTTTTTCTTCATAAATGCAACTCATACCTTACCTTTTCAGAATATAGTGCTCTCCGGAGGCTCAACCATGTTTAAGGATTTTCATAAGAGGTTGCAACGGGATCTGAAGAAGATCGTGGACGCTCGAGTTCTTGCTTCTGAAGCTCGACTCGGTGGGGAAATAAAAGTGAGCCTGTGAAATACAGCTGTGTTTTCTTTACTTATTTGGCTTTCATAGTGAAATTGTATAGTAGCTGGGCTTAAAAGAACTTCTCATTTTATTGTCCTCCCGGCAGGCACAACCAGTAGAAGTGAATGTTGTCAGCCATCCTATCCAGAGATTTGCAGTCTGGTTTGGTGGCTCTGTACTTGCATCTACACCTGAATTTTTTGAGGCATGTCCTCCTCCCCTTCATACCAAAAATTCCTTATACTTGCCTAGTTCTCATGTGACTCTTGAAGTATATATATATTTTTTTTGGTATGACTCATGAAGTTACCTTTCAGAGATTTCAAGCATAATTCCATTGAAGTTAGAAGTTCTAATGAGAACCCCAGCATGTTCTGGTCTTCACTAGATTAGATGCGTCAGTGGTACGATCTTTTACATGAAAGTGGCATGACATCAGCTGTCTTGAGCAGTTCATGGGCCGTAGTATTGTATTACAAAAACTCATGATAACTGTCAATGCTGTTGCGTCCTTTAATCTTAATACAGTGGTGATAGCAGTAGTCCGGTAACATAATTATATGCTTTCCCATTCTTTGGTCTGAGAATTTCATGTTTTATTTGCAGGCTTGCCATACAAAAGAAGAATACGAGGAATACGGAGCTAGCATTTGCCGTACAAATCCAGTTTTCAAGGGAATGTACTGAACCGGAAATAATACTCTAATCATCTGGCAGCATGCTCGGAGAGAAGTATTTCGAAATGCCCCTGGGCATTTGCACCCTCCACCTGGTTCCTCAATCTTACCTGCAGCAGCCTGTCCTCATGTCCACTGACATGAATCAATGAGGCTGCCTCCCGAGGTGGTGTAGAAATACGGAAAATTTTGTTCCTGCATTTGTAAGAAATGGATTTCTCATGTTCATTCTTTGTCAGGAATCTAGGTTTTTCTACCCTTGGCTGGGGAAAAAAAAAAAGAATAGTAGGATGCTGCAACTGTGCAGCCAGAAGGGTCGGCAACGGGACTCCGGAGCCAGATTCATAGTTCTCATTCAGGTATATTTAGGTGGGAGCTGAATTGCAATTTTTTCACGTTCATCCATAGCAGAATAACAACAGAAGATTTTCCACCATTTTGCCATATGTTGATAACAATTCCAGAGATTATTTCGGATTCATTTTGATCATTGATGGAAAATCTTGGTGTCACACCCACTGCTTAAGGATCTGGGATGAGAATTCCGTCGGAGTTTTGAGATTCGGGATCTTCAGTTATTTTGTCCCAGAAGGGAACCTCTTAAGGGGCCTTTTCTTGAGTAGGAGAGGGAGGTTCCCTTTTGCCACAGGCAGTGTAAAAACACGGATATGGCGAGAGAGTGTCGGTGTTGCAGGGTCGAGAGAGCAGGCATTGTTTCATCCGTGGAATCCCCAGGGCTGTCCTACATCTCATAATTATTGGAAAAAGGAGAACCTTTTCCATAACGATGCAACATCATTGATTGAACATTTGCAAGAGTGTCCGGAGAACTATGTAATCAGTGAACACCTTTATTGAATCAGAATATCGGCTTGGAACGTCGTAATAGAACGACAGGCAACCGATCAGATTGAATAGCAGAAAGAATACATTCGACCATTATTATTAAGGATGATATGGTAATGTTTAGAAGAAGTATCCAGCGACTGCAGCCACTACTCCGGCGACCGCAGAGACCTCGAGTGCTGCAGCCCCGTTGCTACCTGGTGTTGGAGCTGGGGCGCCTGGGGGGTAGGCGCTGGCTGAGATAGGCCCACCAATGGACCCTGCCTCGACATTGTCATCTGCAGAGGGAGCGCTACCCTCATCGATCGCACCAATGGTGGAGTCGGGGGCCTCGGCCGAAGCAGAAGGAGAGACGGCAGCAATGGTGCTATCCGGGATGGCAGCACAGGCGAGGCCGATCAAGGCCACGAGGACGGCGAAGAGGACTGCAACCTGACGTGCCATCTCGCAGGCGATACTAGGGAGATGAAAGCCTCGGGTTGTTGGTCGAGTTGGTTGCAGATGCGCTCTCTCTTAGGAATTGCAGAAGAGAAACACTGCGCTGGGAGAAAGGAATGGGGGGAGACTTATGAAGGAGACTCGGAAGGTTGGGATGGCTAATTTGCAGGAAGGGCTCACCGTTTTCTGAGGGGGAAGGCACAAGCGAGCCAGGCTTGCAATTGCCAATTACCTGTGGTTTGGAAATAGGAAGCCTAATTTTAGATGTGGCCCAAGCTAGAAATCTTTCTTGGGGTTGTCAAACAACGGAAGACCCGATCCCAATAAGCAAAAGAAACTGTTGAATTGTCCTAAATAGCGCATCATAGGGTAATGCCATGGAGGGACAATTATCATTCGAAGTCTTTATGGCTATGCTACAGACAGCATCATATCATCGTCGATGTTTAGTCGGGACCGGATAAGATCATTAACTCTCTGTAACATCATGGAATGATATCCGGAAAAAGTGAAGAGGATGCTCGCCCTTGACCCCATTGCCGGTCCGTCCTTATGGCTCAATTGCCCTAACGATGCAGCAATTGGTCTGTTCCATGACTGCCCCAGCATGACACAGACAATTTGCTTCTCCTAGTCTCTGTGCCGACGATTAAGGAGTAAATGCAGGAGCTAACATTTATGGAATGGGAATGGTCTTTCGGTGGCCACTTAATGGCAGAAGCTGCACATGTCGGAGACATGATCTTCAATTAATGTTTTTCCTTCGGCTCTGTTCATGTCTGTTCCATCGGATCATTCCAGAGTCGATTCAATAAAAAATTGAACCTTGCGGTTGCCAAATACGTTTGGATTTCAGGCGTGATATTTGGAAAGTTCAGCATGCTCCGGTAACCGGTTACTCGATTAATTTCAGTGTATAACCCATCCAAGTTCGAGTTTCTCTCGGGAACGATGAACTAACCGGGTTCCATGGAACCGTGCACAAGGTTGGAACCCGTAAACATAGTGAGGGAAGACATTCCTAATGCCATATATAATTACACTTGCCACCATTGACACGCACATATGTATATCTGGCTAGCATCGCTTGCCCTTCTTGCAACCGAGCGCACCCGCATTCCCCGTGATCGAACCCACCAACGAGGACGGCCTTGCCCCTAGGCTCGATGCCTTGGCATAGCTAGAAGATGAAAACGCCCCGGATGTCGTGAAGAAAGCACCGTTCAGCAACAGGTCCCCTTCTGACCTCCAGTTCCAGTGCTTCCACTCGCTTTCCGGCGCATCCTCGTGCTTGGTCACCTGATATCAGTCGACCGCATTAATTTTCCATACGAGTCATGGAACCAGAAATTGCTATAAGGTCATGACAGTAGTGTCGATAAAACCCGACTTTGATGGGGATTGATGCTGGCTAACCTCTTTGTTGAATTGGTCATTTGGAGCAAGGAATCTGTTGCCTTGACTGTTGATGGTTGGAGCTGCACTGCCACCAATTGCATACATTTCCCAATGGGTGTAGTCATTATTCACCACATGGAAGTAGCCATGTCTGCACCTGCAATAACGATTTGAGAGAAATCAAAATGAGACCCGAACCGAACCCGACCGAGACGATTCAATCTGTTTTAGGTACGTACCTGGGCATCCTCTGCACGAGTCCTTCCCCGAAATGGTTGAAGGCGATGGTGACCTGCATGTTCTTGTCCTGGCTGTAGGTATCGCTGTGTCCCAGGAGCATGACCTTGTTGTGATGGGTCATGTAGTTGTTCGAGATGGTGATCGCAGTCGAGCCGTGGATAGCATCGACCAGCCCATCCCTGCAGTTGGAGAGCGAGCAGTGGTCAACCCAGACGTGGGATCCCCCGAATATCGACACCCCGTCGCCGTCCGACAGCGTCCGCCAGCCGTAGTGATCTGGCGAGTCCCTAACGTATGCGTTCCCGCCCTGCTTGCAGTCGTGGATGTTGAGACCGTGGATTATGATGTTGGTCACGTACTGGACCGTGATGCAGGGCCCGCCAGCGATGTGGACGCTCGCTCCCCGGCCGTCGATCGTCTTGAACGAGTTCATGATCAGCTCCTCCTTGAGTTTGATCACCATGTCCCTGGCGAAGATGATCCACAGCGGCTCGTCCCTGATCACGGCGTACCTCAGGGTGCCCGGCTTGGGGTTCACTGGGTCGTCATCACCGGAATCCGTCACCACGTAGATCTCCCCGTCCCGGCCGCCGATGGCATGCTTCCCGAACCCGATGGCACAGTCAGCAAGCCTCTGGCGGTTCTCCTCCCAATCGGGGTCACACCTCCAGCAGTCGTCGATCGGGTTCCCGGTCCCACATGAAAGGAATCCAAGCTTCCTCCTAGTGGCATTTGCAATGCTCCTGCCAAGGTAAGATATAACGGATTGCAAACCATTAGATGCTCCTAGGAAACCTCGCTGGACTGGCACAGTTATCGATAAAACCAAGCAGGACTAAGAACTAAACCGAGACGAGCTAGGTAAAATCAGAACGGGTTTAACTCACTCGTGCACTTCTCGAACGACAGACTCGGGATCTTGAACTGCCGAGGAAGGAACAAATGCAGGAGCTGCAACTGCAATATTGAACAGTATGATAATCAGGAGTACCGGCGGCTGCAACCTCGCCATCAGTCTCGCTCCTCTTCTCAACCAATCGGCCTCGTCCAGTGACAGGCACGGAACTGACACGACTCCTGTCGAGGATGATACACGTTTAACGTCGTCTGTGCGTGAGGAAGTTGAGATAAAGGACGTGGGAATTTATAAAGACAGTGAAGCCGTTCACAGAAGAGTACTTTTCAATCCAGCAACTGTTCACTCGGCCCCAAAGGCCTCTATAGTTTGTCGCCATCGACATGGCTCGCTAACTAACTCTTGCATTTGCTCGTGTCACGTAACAGATGGTATCAGAGCCGGTCTGTCCAGATAAGACTTGGGCCCAGAACCGTTGGTGCTGTAACCGGAAGAATCGGACCATATGATCGGTCTTACATTTGTGTTGTGTGTGAGACATAAGATTGTTTTGGAGCTTGGACGTGTGAGGACAATGGTTATTAATTTACATTATGCAAGTCAAAGCACACGCCGACACTCTCCAAGACTGTCTTTCCCTTGCTGCACATTACACTGACTTCAAGTGTCTGCACTGGCACGGAATAGGAGAGAACGGAGAGCTCAGCGACAAGAATCGAATTCAGAAACTTACCGATCTCAAGCTGAGGGTGATACCACAGTATCAATATCTCGTTCCTTTTCGCCGCCAAGTTAGGTCGGAGGCTTTTTCCCGAATTGTTGAATTTTTCCATTTCCTTCCACAGGAAGTTCACTAGTTAGTTCATTCATTGTTCATCCCTCCACATTGATTTTCCCTGTCCAGTATTACCAAGTGTCACCGCATGAATAAACTGTACCGCGCACTTCGATAGCAACTGGTAGTTATTGCACGATCGACGTGCAACTAACGTACCCGACTGAGCCGCTGCGACAGCACGTCGAACATGCCATTTATTGCCGGGGGGTCGGAGCTCCGGTCGGAACCCTAATTTTCTTGAGGTGGCCCCCTTTGAATCTATACAGATGAGGTTACGTGGTAGAGCGTGGTTACTGGTTTTAATGCATCTACTATTTCTTCCTCTTTTCTCTCTTCTTTGTTTTTTTTTTTTTTTTAAATAATAAAAATAAATTATTTTCACTTTTATTTATTTTGACATCCAGATTTCTACTGGAAATTAATGTATTCAACTGTTGGCGCCAAAATTAAAACTGTGTCAGGACGACAGACGAGAGATATGGGTTCCCATTTTCTCACTTTCACACCAATTCTCTCTCATTCGATTTCGATCTGAGATGAGATCCACAGTGGATGAGGTCATGGATGCCCCGACGAGACCTCGTGCCGAACCGTAAATGTTCATTTCGATCTCCAATCAACGCTCGGATAATATGTCAGTTTCTTATCTCGGGTGCCGATTGAACGCACTCGTTTCTGGTCGAGACTAGTCCCGGCCGATGCACTTCTCGTTCTTCTCTCACGAGCCGTACGGGCACGGTGACCATCCCGAGCCCTGGTGTCACGACTGATGCACGATTCCAACTCGTGGGCAATCTCGGGAGCAAACACGCCGGCAGCCTACATGCTGTAACCGGTTCGGGTGGACTGCGTTCACCGGAGAATCGGACTCGCATCTTCAGCCTTACCCGTGCTACGCACGGTGCATTATCTAAATAAAATTTATTAAAAACATCCATCCATGCATGATTGAACAAAGTAACTATAAATTACGTGACGAATTTACGATTATGATCATATTTTAATCTAATATAAGAATCAATAAAATTCCAACTAAAAAATTTTTAAAAAAAGAAAAAAAATGACACCCAAAAAAAATGCCTCATCGCCTGACCTAACGTAGCAGTGGTAGATTAGTTCGTAAATATTCTTACGTATTTTCTAGAATTTCTTTTATCAACTGTCGGGAAGCTGACGTGGCATCCTTCGTGCCACGGGGGCAGGGCACGTTCCCCCATGTGAGCATTGTTCCCCCGTAGAAGATTCTTCGCGGGCCCACCAATTGTCCTGGCTGGAAAGCCCTCTCCCGTACGACGCCGTAATGAACTTGCTCTCTTTGGGCCAAGCACAGTGCGTGGGGCCTCTGCCCACGGCCAACATAGACCACGAGACCTGCCATTTCCCCGAATTAATAAGTCTGGGTCCCCACGTACAATCTCCAAAGCCTTAAAAAGTGTAAAAAATGGCGCACAGAACCGATCATACTTGAGAATTTCTTCGCTGAGAACCGCAGTCTTCTGATCTTGCCGTGGATCCAGTACGATTCGGTCGATCTGTATCACCGATCCAGTTCGTTGCTGTTTTGCACGTGCGATGTCCTCCCCGCTCCGGGGGTCATCGCTCGGTGCATCCGTGTCGTCGGCCCTAGTTGTGATTTACGGGGGGAGGAGATGAATGTGAAGGGTGCAATTAGTCATGCAAGCAATCGATCCAAAAGGCACGTAGCTGCTTTTCATATTGGTTGCACTACGGTTGTCTTCGTTAAGTTCATAGGATCACATGGCATAGTCCCCACCAGTGTGGACTTTCCCATCGAGGGAAAGACTCCCCTTCTCTTCAATTTTTTTTTTAAAAGAAAACATCGGCATGTACTTATCAGATTTATGAACAAGTCGAGATATGGTGACTCGGAACTAGCTGTACACTCGACTCGACTTTATCAAGGAATGTGCGATTCAGAGTCACAGTTTGGTGCGCTCACCTTAAAATTTTAATTTTCAGGATGGTTATTAAGATGAAATTAATTTCTTAAAAAAAAAAAAAGAAGAAGAAGAAGATACAAGAAGGGGGATGAAATCGTATTGATCATGCAGATTTTCAGTTATTGTGAGAAGGGGAATTAGAATTATTGGCATAGAGCCACGTAAGTATAAGATGATAAGGTGGCGACACGTACACAGATGATTCCATAAGACGTCCATGGCATTTTGCCATAATTCTAAGCTTCCCTTTCCTAACAGGGGAAAAAGCCATAAGAATTATTACTGAGGCATAGTTTTTAAAACCGGACCGGGCCGGAAACCGGTCAAGGTATGGGTTTTTGGGTTCTTGGGTTCAACCGGGGTTCGATGGGTCTAACCGGATTTTTACAAATAATACTTATAATAGTATAAAATTAGTAATATGAATGTAAAATTGTTATATTCTATACATTAATTTATAATTTCAACTTTAAAAATAAGATTGCTATATTCTATACATTAATTTAGAGCTTAGGTTTCCTTTTTTTCTATTTTTGACTCTTTTTTATTTTTTTACTTTTTTTTATTTTTCTTCATTGACTGGTTTCTTGACCGGTTCGGTGGAAACCAGATCAGACCGGCCGGTTCACACTGTCCAACCCGGTCCTTGATGCAAATGGAGCAATTAGCGAAACCGGACCGGGCTGGTGTCCGGTTCCCGGTCCGACCGGCCGGTCCGGTTTTTAAAACTATGTACTGAGGTATGGAAAAGTTGATAACCATGGGAAAAGAAAAAGGAATATCCCGGAAATGGCAACAGGAAAGGGGAAAAATTTTGTGAGATTGCCACCGACAAAATGGAAGGATTGATCTGGATCACAGCTCCGTGTCTCTGTGTGCGCGCGCGCGTGAAGAGGAATTCCTTCATAACTCTCTTTTCTCCTTTTTTTAATATCGGTGGTGTCTAGAGCCGTGGCAACCGACTTACGGCCCGCCACTAATTTTCAAATACTGGCCTCGGGAGAGTCGAATCGTGAATATGGTCTACTGCATGTTGTCAGTTTACCAGCGAGTCTACCTTCTCAGTGGCGGAATTCCCTCAGTACTTAAAAAAGCTTTAAGTTATTCCTGTCTGTTGTGCATTTATGAGACTCATGTGACTGGCAGAAGAAGATTGAACAGAACCATGCAGTTCAAGTGCCCAATACTCCAAAATTAAAGAACATATGTGGATGGAAATCAATGAGAAAGCCCCCACCCACCCCTAGAGGTATGCATAAGAACCCGAACCAGAGACCCTAGGGACGTGTCATGTGGAACGATTCAGTGCCACAAGCCTGTCAATGACATAGTTGCTGGTGTCTCGTGTCATGCACGGGCCATATAAGTTCGTGCATGAGCCTCCCTCGATGCATCGTGGAAGCATGTCTGCAATGCAAGTATGAATGAACTTCTCCTGCTGGTGATGGGGTAAGACAGTATGAGCAAACCATGTGATGTGCTTATCCTCCTAAAGGCCTCATAATAGAAAACAAGTCGACAACGGGTGGCCATTAACATCAAATCCTATAGCTTTCGGGCATTTTCTGATGCTCGGGCCCCGGGTTATCCAAAAACAGCAGACACCATTAACCAGGAGATGGCTTTGGTGCAGGTGAACTGAGTGGTAGCTGCAGTTCTGCAGTTTATGCAGAATGAGCAAACTTCTTTGAAGTTGAGAGTCAAGAACCCGGTAAAAGAAACAAAAGATAGGATGGTCATGATGGAATTGAATTTACCATAGTTTTTAAGAAGATTAATCCATCAGAAAGGTGCCGGCTATTCACGGTGGATGGGTGGGAGGACCAGTTAAATGTCAAAAGTTTCTAGATATGTTGTCCGACAAACCACGAATAGGATGCTGCTAACTCAGGTCAATGTAAATCCGTCCCGGACTTCGCCGCTCTACCTGCCCGTGGAAAAGCTTAGCACCCAGCTGGCCATTGTCTCCTCTGCCGAATGAAAATAGATTCCCCGATTCTGTTAGGACGATGGCGTGACCACACGACTCAGCAGTGTTCGTCAGGCTAGCCTGCACAACCCGCTCCTTCAGCGACATCACTAGCTTGGGGCTCAGCACATGGGGTCCCAACTCCAATTCCTGCAGCCAGATTGGAATAAATCCGGTCACTTTGATATGCCACAAACACTGAAATCCAGGATACTGAATAGTCACTGGGTATCGAGTGCACAAACAGGAAGTGTAAGACAGACCTGGTCATCGGCAGGAGCAGCAAATTCATGTCCGAGATTACCCGACCATCCGGCTCCAAAAGAGTAGATATCTCCGTTGTCGAGCACCACAAAGGTGGTGCAATCGCCCGCAGCAACATGTACAGCCTTGCCATCTCCAAGTCCTTCGACTACCTTGGGAGTCACTCGGAAGCGCTCGCTCCCATGTCCTAAGCAACCGAAATTACCCCATCCCCATGTGCAGACCCGACCATCATGGCCCAGTACAGCAGCGTGCCACATCCCAGCCGATATAGCTATAGGCTGAATATTCAAAATTTGAAACTGCTTGATTAGCCGAGGCTGCCTTTCATCAGCTACGGCATCATGACCCAGCTTTCCTCCCCTGCCGCACCCAACTGAGTACACCGACCTGTTATTTTCACAAAATGAATCGATAATACCTACTGAATATAAAAAGAGATATAAGTCACCCAGAACCATTGTTGAATAATACGACCTCTGATTCATCATGTTCTCACGAATATTCAAATGCTCGAGTGGAACTTTGACGTACAGAATGCAGATTTGACAGGATAAGCAAAGTTTTCAATCTCATATATCTAAAATAGGAAATTGTACTATGTAATACTTCATTTGGATTCGTAAAATACTGCCTGCACATCCTCCTGGTCATTAAAACTAGGCAAAAAACCAAGAAGACCAAGTGGATTCAGTGTGGATGCAAATTGGAAATCTTCCGGTTATCATGTCAATGGGAATAGAATCCTGATGATAGATAGTATGAGAGAAGCTCACATGCCACTGGGCTGAAAAGCCAGAGCAAGAAGGTAGCAATACCCCGCTCCAATCTGAACCACCGGCACATTCTCTAGTGCTCCATTCAGAGGGCGCGGTTCTGTGTCCTCATGATCAAGCCCATGCCCGAGCTTTTCTTCTTTGCCCCAACAGAATGTATACACCCTGCCTTCCCTCGACAAAACGGCTGTAAAGAATCCCCCTATCACTGCTTGAACCACAAATATTCCCTTTAATGATTCCATCAGTTTTGGGGCAGTGACCGATTTCATTGCCGGAGATTCGACTAGCCCAAACCTGTCTTTTCCAAAGGCATACACTGAACCTGAATCGCTCACCAGCATTGTCCATTCGTGGCCAGCTGCTGCTTGGATGATCCGGATGCCCTTCAGAGAACTGCAACAGAATAGCACTTCATTACTATCCCACATTATTTTCTCGTGTTTTAGATTCCATCTGTCTCCTTGTAAATGACTTTCAGTAAAAATATTTTCATTATCCCAACATTTGCTCAGAAGAAACTTCAAGGTAAATGGAACGCTGTTGCAATCGGCATTGAAAAACATAGCCAAAGTAACCAGGAAATTACTTATCTCAACATGATCCACTTGGAATCTTCGGATTCTTTTTACTATGCTTACAATTAAAAGCTGGTCAGTATCTTCGAGTTCAATTATTACTAGAAAAATATGCAATTTTTGAAAAGAAGTATGTTTTCCTGATTAAACTCCCCCTCAAATATCATTTAAACACATCAAACTGACTGCATATATCTATTATCATCTTGCTTTGCACCGTTTGAATATCACTAATTTCTGAACATAGACTGCATGTATCAACCTGATCTTTTGGGGCTGGCATGAGGTATTGGTTGTGGAGTGCCCTAACTGTCCGGAGTTGTTGAGCCCGAAGGTGTAGACATCCCCTCCTGATGTGACTACAACACTGTGTTTGTCACCAGCTATCACCTGTGACTTCTCCCTTCTGTAACATGCTTCTCCCGTGAGCAAGAACCTAAGGACAAGTTTCCATGAGCCGCCACACGTTTCCCTCAATTCTTCCCGTTCCTTGGGCTTCATGGACTTAAATATTGCTCTCTTCTGGCACATTTCCAGTGCTGCAACCTCGGACAAGGACAACTCAAACTCTGGTATGAAATTTGTAGGCTGCCTGAAGAAGGAACAGGTTGCCTGCAAGCACCATGAATGTTTGAGACCATTCGGCATCACCATCAGTTCAACAGTTTATGTTCAATCTGCAATATCAGATCCAAAAGTAGTGTAGTGCTTGCCTCTAGCATTGCGAGATCAAAAGGGTCGAGATTGTACGATGTGAGAATGTGTAGAACCATGGTAGGGATGGATGCCAATGGGAATTCGCCTGGCAGAGAATCCCTGGTACAATGACGATTATCCTGTTGAGGTTCCAGCAGCTGGTTAAGAATGTTATTGAACTGAATGCTCGGAGCCTCTCTCATGGTCACATCCATTTGGCACCGCAGCAATCGAGCAGCGCCCGAACCAAACTTCTTCAAAGAGGAATAAAGTGCTGGAAAATTGAGATGAAAAGGACACAACTTTAGCTACATTTGCACATCCCTCCACCATAAAATAATCAAGATAAACACCTCGATTTTCAACGTTTCACCAACAAAACTCAGTTCCACAATCTGCTTTTTGAAAGCATAGAATCACATAAAAAGCATCAACTTTGTCTAACGGCCATGGAAGATCATCGATCGTCCATATAGGGACAGCAACGAACCCAAAATAGCATCGAGAGAAAACAGTAATTCGTGTAAAAGAATCTATCTTTCGGCTCGACAGGAACGTAAATTTCCAAAAGCAGCAAATCACTATTCAACAACAGAGCGTCGACCACTATTGTCATACGTCTCCATTCACTAGATGCACCAAGTTAGCAACTTTCGAGATGCCCAGATGGCTAAATCGTAACAGCAACGCCTACACAACAAAAGGAAGAACAATGGACGGGAACAAAGACATCTACATCGTACTGAGAGGAATAATTTGATCATCGGCTGACAATGATCGTCGCCCGCCCGACCAGAGTAGCTTATTCCAGGATGGCACTGCCAGCAGGGCAAAGAGACCTAACGATGCTCGATCAAACCCAAAGTGCCTTCATCAACCAAGATGGCTCGGTGGTGAATTTCAAGCGTCTCGGAAGTACCACACTAACAAAAACACATGACACTGTCCCTCTATATATGTGCGAGGGAGCACGACCGAGCGTCGGATTCTAAATTTGGTAGGATATTTTTTTGGGGGACGATCTTCTTAGAGATAAAAGTGGGATTTTTTTCATCTCCTTTCTTTTTCCCTCCCCCTTTCCATGGAATTTTTTGAGATACTCTCACGTTGACTCAACCTCGGTATGCATTCGTTGTGGGTGTGACAGTGCTGTGGATAAGTCTAAGGAGTTTGATTTTTTTAAAAAAATCATTCCAGCTTCAAACCACTTTAATTATGACTTTTCTTAGTTCATATGATTAAAAAATTTGAAATTTTACTTGAAAAAATATCAAAATGTCTCAATCCAATCTTATTGGTTACTCTTCCTACGTACATTTTCCTACATTCAATGGCTCGACACATTCGTCTAAAAACTTGAACTTACAAATAGTAGTATTCAATTCTTCTTATCAACTAAAATTTTTTTAATTATCTATTTAATATGATTTTGTGTTAGCTGCAATGTAGGAGATAGAACTTGTGCCTGTGATCAGGTCCAGGAGGTGGCACATGGTCTGTTACATCATATCGGCAATGGTCGATTCCGTCATCAACAACCCGACCCCATTTGGATGCAGTTTCCGGTTCACGAACCCATTCGAATTTCATCGAGGATGTTTTCAAATGTGTAACGAAAGGTACATTCACGAGCTTTCCTAAAGTCATGGTTACTGTGTTACATCAGTGCACCTTAGCTTCTGGCCTCTGGGTCGCTAGCGTAGGCGCAAGTGCGATTGGCGCAGTTACAGGTTCGATCCTTTGGATATCTGACTTGGCCCATTCAACCCGGCGACATGGGCCCACTTCACGAAGACGTGCCCGAGGGATGCTACATTTCGCGGCCTTGCCGCGGCCGAGAGCCGCGATCGACGGTGCAATTTCAGGATTCAGGAACAGATGAGTACTTCATTTGTCAGAGCATGTTGGCTCGAGCGCGGTTGGGTTCCGGCGAGAAATTCGTCCCTGGACTCGACCTACCACGTAAGATACGAACCAAACCAACAGAAAAATGAGTAAACAATCATTTTATACCCGAAATTTGTACTCGATCAACACTTCAGTTCCTAACTTTTTTGCTAACAATTATGCTCAAACATCCATGTTTTTGCTAACAAATTTACCCCGACCGTCAGCTTGTCCTTAAAAATTCAAGCGTGGAGTTCAATGTGTCACTTACAGTATTAGATTATACATTTTTATTGGCAAAATATTAAAATGACATCGTTTTGCCCAATAGAAAAGTATAATAGTTGTTTTATCATTAACTATTGATAATATTTTCAACGAATTATATTGGTTTAAAAATAAAGTTCATTGAAAATACGATCAATATTTAATGATAAAACAATCATTACATATTTCTATTTAATATTTTGTTAATACAAAAGTATAAATCTAACATGGTAAACGACACATTGAATTTAACGTCAGTATTTTAATGGTAAGTTGACGGTCAGATCAATTTGTTGGCAAAGATATAGATTTTTGAGTCTAATTATTGGAAAAAAAAAGTTAAGGACTGAAGTATTCGTCGAGTATAAATCTCGAGGCCAAAGTGAGTGTTTACTTGAAAAATAACATGCGTGCATTGTGTCAACTGTTGTCCTCTTATCTATTACTACTTTAATAGAGGAAGTATCCTTTTAATGTCCCTTTTTTTCTTTTTTTGCTTTTCCAAAATACAATTAGTTAAAATTTTGCTAGCCCTTATATTAGAATAAAATAAGATCGTGATCGTAAATTCGTCATGTATAACTATCCACATTCCACCATTTTCTCTCTCACCTAAAACTTTCCTCTCATCTTTACTGTATTCCGTTTTTCTTCCCGATAAATTTATTTTTATTACTCACTATTTTGTCAGCCATCCGTAGAGGTGAAAATTTTTTTAGCATAAGTAAAATAATGAGTTTCAAAATTAGTACCACTTTATAGCACTTTTCAAAATTAGCACCATTCTTTATATATTCTTTTTACTAATTTTTTTCATAATTTCCTAAATACCCTCCTCATTTTTAACCCAACTCTCCCTCTCTTCTCTCTCTCCCAACCCCCTCCTCTTCTTGTTCGCTCCTGCCCTGCCTCCTCTTCTTCTTTCTTCCTTCTTCCGCCACCTGCAGCACCGACGCCTGACACACCGCCCCCTGCAGCACTAGCGCCTGACGCACCAGTGCCTGACGCACCATCGACTGATGCACCATCGACCATTGCCCGACGCCTGTCGCACTGTCGCCCGTGGCAGCGTCGACCATCGCCCGTCACGCTGTCGCCCATCACGTTGTCGCCCGTCACACCGTCGCCTGTAGCACGTCGCACCACGCACGAGCGTCAGGTGCTGCTCGTCGTTGCCGGCACCGGTCCGCTCCCGGCCATGAGGTGCCGAGGAAAAAGGAGAGGAAATAATGGAGGGCAAAAATGACTTTCAATATAAAACGGTACTTATTTTGTAACTTGATATAAAGTTGTGTTATTCACAAAAGAGAGAGGAGGAGGGGTGCCACTTTTCACCATTAACACGCCAGCCGTATATACAAATTACAAATTTCAATTTCACTTCTACAATCCACTGTTATAACTATATAATTTAAAAGTTAAGCAGACAATGTTTTTACTTGAAAAATTAATTGCGAATAATTACTTCCTTCAACTGTACATAATAGATGGGTAAGCCTCTAGTAATTTCTATCGGACCCTAGAATTTTCAGAGTTTTTAGATGTGCCCCAACCCCAGCCATCCCCTCCTTCCACTTGTACAGTCTCTTCATCTTCTCCCCTCTCCTTTGAACAAAACCACTCTCTCCACCCTCTCTCTCCCCTATGCCCGACTCAGTCTCTCTCTTTAGTTAATCCCTCCTGTCTTCCCCTGCTCAACTCCGAAGAAGACGGCTCCGGCAACAAAGATTGGCTTCCCTGCGGCTAGAGAGAGGGAGGAGATATCTCATTAGTCGGAGATGGTTGAAAGAGAAATCACTAAGGTCGGAGATCGGAACTCTGGTAAAGACAACTCCGGCGATCAAAGTAATCAGCTCCTCCACCACTAGAGAGAATAAGTCGGGGAGAGCGGGTTCAGGTATCCAATATTATTTTATGGTACCCGGATCACATCATGTGTAACATCATTTCGTAAATCTTAAAACCAGACTCTATCCTATCAAATTTTGGAACCAAACCCTACCCTGTGAAATTTTAAAACCGAACTCTACCATGAAATCTATAAGATACTACAGATCCTGGATACCCTTATTATTTATTTTTTTACCTCTATGATATGAATTATTTCAATATTTTTCATAATAATAATTATTTCATATATTTTTCAAAATCATATATATATAATTTTTAAATATATTTTTATTATATTTACATACTTTCTATTACTAATTTTAAGTTATAATGATATTTTAGACATAAAATTTCATGAAACATGCATAATTATTATGTCAAATAAAGTATGTCAAGTTAGGAATGCAATGATTTAAACGGTTCTGACCGACATAGACCGAGTTGAGGCCATTGGAGGCAAGTTCGAATGCCAGGACCTCACCGATGCCGGGAATTATAGTGCCTCATGAGCCGTAGTCTCGTAAGTCCTTGGGGACGTGTACCATCTTTTCACCGTAAATGCATAATGACTAATTAAAACTGATTTAAGTTAGATATACGAGTGACGATAGAATTAAATTTTCACCTAAGTAAATAAGTAACGTACTGTTAATATTTACTCACCCAGAGACAGAGATGAATCCTACGGGCCACGGCAGTAAAACCGTCACAGCCCCACAGCATCATCAATCAATTGAGAAAATTCAACCCAAAAAAAAAAAAAAAGAGGATCGAGAAACAAAATCGTGACACAGTGGCCAGCCCGGCCAGACAGTGTACCAGGCAAACCAGAGATGAGATGTTTATTTTTCTCCCGGAAAAGTCGTCAGAAAAATTTCAATCAGTTTGTACTTTGAAACTGTTCTTTTGGGCCCCGTGGACATTTGAATTTGTCCTATCCTATTCTGAAAATTAAATACACATATATGAAGTCAGTAGAGGCTCTCTCTCTCTATATGTGTGTGTGTATAGGTGAATTTCTGTGACTTCCTGAGTTATATTCAGTGTTGGTCAAAGCAATTATAAAGCCATGGTCTGCCCAAGATTATTTCTCCTTGCAAGCTTTTATTATTATTATTATTATTTTAATATAAAGTTATAAAGAATTCCGTGAATGAAAATCGAATATAAAGTTTCTTAATCTCAAATCGATGATAATATAATCACATGCAAGTCTTGGCTGCTGCTTCAATTGCGCTCTTCGATGATCATGTAGATTCGGGAGTTTTCGGAGTTCTCGAGGCAGGGCTGGATTTAGAGCGGCGCGGGGCAACTCGAAAAAACTTATTAAGTTCTATGTAAATTTTACTGATTTTATCTCTGTTTTTGATTAATTATTTTATTTTACCCCCATGAATTCCGTCCCCCGACTCCATAGTAAGTTTTTCCCATGGTCAACCGGGGCTTGTGGATCTGTCCCTGGACGAACGGAGCAAGAGAATAAAGAAGTGAGCAAGTCGTAGTAGTGAGTATCAAACGTAGGTGTGACGACTCTTTGTCTGTTCGTTCTTGAGATTCACTTCTCTTATATTAAATTTATAGATTTATTGACATAGCGAACCCGAGACCTCTCGGTTACTCACTAGACCACACTATGGGAACTCCTGGCTCCTCTTTTATATATATATATATATATACACACACACTGTTTAAGAATCACAGCAAAAGCAGTGTCTCAATCTTACAATTCTCAGTGTTCTCCCAGTGAATCTGAATGTATACTGTTACCAAATTAAATGTTGGCTTCAATGCTACTGTGCCACTCTGCTGCTGCTGAAACATACGAAGAAATTAAACTAATAATGTTCTGTCCTAATCATCCTTTTTTTCCTCACCAGCAAAAGTTAAGGAAAAGGAAAAGAAATTAATGGAAAAAGGTTAAAAGATAGAGACAGAAACATAACAATCCTTGTACAACACTGCAAGGTGAATTCAATTCTAACCGGTTACAGTGATGCCAACAAGTCCTCGGCATACACGCAGGTACGAGAAAAATCTTGCACGGCCCTTCCTCACAATAATATCGTGAGAAAAGGCGTTCGTTACAACTTAATTAGTATTTTCTCGTTACAGAGGATGATATAGGATTGCTTAAGAATTTCTCGGGTAGCGATAGACTTTGGAGCCATAAATTACAGGTTGCTGTATAGCAGCGAAGGCAATTTATGAGTTTCTGTGTAGATTACAAGTGACAACGTTGTTCTTAGAACAAACCTTGCTATAAAGTACGATGTCCAGTGAAGCAACATGGCTAGTAATTTGACAACAATGTATGAATACCACTCACCTCAGCAACATTACCAGGTGATGATGCACCAGAAGCGATATATGAGAGAAGACGATGCGTATCTAAGTCCTTCCAAACGATCCTACGAATTGGTTTTCAAGGAGGCGACTTAGCCCTCCTCTTGAGGCCGAGTGACAGGCGCCAGGAATCGAGGAACCTCTCAGGGGCCAAGCGTGCGAAGAACCATTGGACCGAGTGCGACCAGTAGGGCATGCACTGTGCCTCGTACCCGATGTGACGGATCGCTGCTTCTGCATAGTCCTCAGGCGATGGCACGAAGATGGATGACTTCTCAATCGCCGCTACTCGGGATGTCATCTTCGTCGCGATGTAGAGAGGTACCTGTTCATCGTCAACGAAACATATGGTCGTGTCTGTTTTTGCTGTTTCACATCATCTTCAAGCTCTCAACCTCGTATTACACCGACCAAAAAGATGAACTCACCTGACACTGGACATCGATGCCATGGTGCTTGTATTCTACGTGAAGGGATCTCGACAACTGGTCCACGAATCTGCAACCAAATTTAAAAGAAATAACAAACCCTAGCTTTAAAAATGGCTAGCAGTCACCCTTGTACGACAGAAAACGGCTCCTGAGCACTCATTGATACAAAATAACACTGGTTGATGAAGTCGATCGAGGCCAAGTTGGATTAATTCACAACCCCAAGTAGAGTAACTCCTCGTCATTGCCGTGTCAATCGAATAGCTGCATTTCGTGTGGTCCTTTACTTCTCCTCTTTCCGAGCTTTCATCTATTAATTCACTATCCACCGACTAGCTCATACTACCGTGAGTTTTCAGTTCTTGTTGTCAATTCTGATTGTGTACGTGTGGTCCTTTCGGGTTTTGAATTGAGGTTTCAGCAGTATATTAATAGGGTTTCGATGAATAAGGTACGTACTTTATGGAGCAACATGACATAAGGACTGGACCACGTCTGAAACGTGCCAATCAAGGATGGGCCGGTTTCGTCTAGGCCCGGTTTCTATTTCTGCCTGTGCCGTCACTGTCTTTTTCCCAGTATTGTACGTGAACCCTAGCTAGTGGGTATTAGGAAATTAAAACCCTAATGCAATGGCAGCTACCAAATGTTATCAACATCTACACACCGGTGTAATTAGGAGTCGGGGACCAAGCAAATTGGGTTAGAATTCAATTCGATTGAATTGAATGTCCAGTCTGTATTTCTAAAGTTCGAAAATTCGGCATGAACAAGCTGTAATCCTATCCAAAAATGAACGTGCCGTATTTCGTTCAGTCACATGGAGACATGGATACAAGTAGGAGAGGGTAAAGAGCAATGAGACTCGGATACAAGAGTTCTTTTCATCCAGGCTGAATTCTCGATTTATTGGCATCGAGAGGACTCAATTTTAGTATAACCAACAAGCAAGCCATGAGGGTTTTGAGGGGAAAGAGCAAGACCCTTCAATTTTAATGAGAAAGTCGATAATTCATATGGTTTTTTTTCGATTTCCATCATTAAAAAAAGTGTCTTGTTGTGTTTTAATCCCTATATACATTACGTTTCTCCTCGATAACAAACCAAACTCATGATCAATATGCATAGATACGATGAGAGAAAGAAGTTCACAAAACCTTACATACTCATTCCCAATGTCCACACGGTGCTCAAAATTTCTCCTCAAACCCTAAAATCAATGAATTGGAAAATAAACACTGTTGATTTATGTATGTGTTTGTATATATCTATATCTTTATACGTGAATGTATATATGCATAAATAATATCTATATTTGTCTAGTGATACGGTCCATAGTTTTACAGAGAACTGCAGACTGGTGGATTCCTGAGTCGATCCAGTTCGAGGAACCATTTGCTTTTGTCAACCTAATCCGACACAGGTTCACATGCAGAAGATCTACCACTCACTTTCAGTAAATCAACCTTCTATTTTTGGTGCGTTACCTATGGACAGTAGGGCCTGAGCCTATTCTCGGAAATTCTGAGAGGACCGATAAATCAACTTTCCGGCAGTTGTCGGATAATTTGTGTGTGTTTGTGCGGGTAATATTATGATAAAGTATAATCAATTCCTAATATGGAGAAACTCGAGAAGTTCAGGGAAATTGATCGAATTGCGAATTAGGGGGGGAATTAAAGGGGGATGTGAAGGCTTACGCTTTGGTAGCAGCATAGACTGTGAAGAGAGGGTGCGAGGGAACAACAATGGATGCTCCGGAGCCTAAGTTGACGATGGCACCTCTCCCTCGCCGGACCATCCCCGGCAGCACGGCCCTCGTGACCCTCACCGTGCCCTCCACGTTAACCCGGACGATCCTCCTCCACAGCTCCTCCTCGACTTCGTGGAAGAATCTCGCCGCCGGGTAGGTGACCCCGACGTTGTTTATCAGGACGCCCAAGTCCAGGTCCCTCGCCATCTCCTCGATCTCCCGGACCCCATCAGAGATATCCCCGGCGAAATCCAGTACAAGGATCTTCACGAGGATAGTGCCGCCGCTGATGGCCAGGAGCTCGCCGGATAGCCGCTTGAGCTTTTCACGGCACCGGCTGACGAGGACGAGGTTGAGCCCCTTCTGGGCGAGGCTGCGGGCGAAGGCGCGGCCGATGCCGTCGGTGCACCCGGTGACGATGGCCCAGGAGCCGTACCGGTGGCGGAGATCCCTGGGGGGTCGGAGGAAGGTGCTGGCGAACCACCTGGAGAGGGAGATGAGGTGGCCGAGGAGGGTGAGAAACCCTAGGGCTGAGATGAGAGGGATCCATGGAAGCTGCTGCTGCTGCTCGTTGCATGAGAGAAGAAGCATTGTGATCTTCTGATATTATAAAGTTTGTCTTAAGGGTTTGCTTATTGCAATGATGGAAATGGTATTTGTCTTCTTCGGTCTTTGTACGTATTTAAGGATCAGAACTTTAGAAAGCTATATATATATATATATATATGTGATAGTATACATATTTCTTTTCTCTAAATTCGAGTTGAATCAATAAGTTAAAGAGTAAAAATTCCATTAATCATGAATTTTTTTATTTACAAAACTCGAATTTAATAACCATTTAAAGGAAAGAGATGTAGAAATACCCCTTGACCATTTATACGAAAATCCGTTGGTTCTGACTTATCTAAATTCTGATGGCATTAGCTCAGTAAAAATAAAACTCTATTATTGTAAATTCCATTTATGAAATTCCAACTGAAAAAAAAAAAAGAAGGAAAGTGGGAAGGCGGTCGTTCTCTTGTTTCACGTGAAAGTAGAAGATTTGCATTTAATTTTTACGAGAGAAACGGATCTAAAAAATCTATTTAATGAGAAAAAATTAAAATATTAACAAAAATCTTTTAAAAAAATTTTAATAAATTTCAAGGTAGAAAATCATATGAATCGACGAGTTGAATGTTGCTCCCACAGAGCTCCTTTTAACAAGGTCTATAGGAAATAATGGGTATTTTTGTATCCCTTTATTCATTGTTGGACCGGCATGCCAATCGTTGCGAATTAAGATTTGCTCTTGGAGACAATGTGTACGAGGCAACCGAGGTTGTGGACACGGTAATAAGACATCTACCTCCCCTTAAGTAACGTACCGTATTTGAGTCTTGTGAATAGAGAAAATTCATGTCATGTGAGTTTAATCTCTTAGAGGTCTGACTTGACTCGAATATGAATTAATCATGATTCACTAATATCCTGAATATCGGATGATACATATATATGTGTATATATGTATATATATATTGGGAAAAAGAAACCACCGATATTGAATGGTCATCTCTAATTAAGACCAAGTTCCCACACACACAAAAGACAAAATAAAGGAATAGTATGAATAAATAAAGTATCGGTTTCGAGTCTTGTGAATGGAAAAAATTCACTATAGAAAAGTCTTATCCCATAATGAGCCCTCCTGACTTGAATTAAATTAGCCGTGATTCACTGGACTTCTGAAAATCAGTGGTTCAAATCAAAAAAAAAAAAGAAAAAAAGAAGGAAACAACAGTACTATGTTGTGTTTTCATTCGATAGATGGCATGCATACCAATTAGTGGCCGAGCATGACGACAACGAACATGCCATATTTTTCGTAATCATTCGGTCAAGGCATGGCTCTTTTGTTTGGCCGTTTCCACCTTTGCTTTGATGTGATCGATGTGAAATAACGTGCATTCCTTCCTCTTTGTGTTCGATAAAACAGTCAAGGCTGTCGGTGAATTTTCTATCCCTATCTTATTGAAAAGATTACATTACGAAATATGATCGCACTGAGCGTGCGCACGACGGGGTATACATCGATTGACTGAGCCCGACGACCGTATTCCAGCGATCGAGGTGCAAGTAGTCTCCACCGGCGTGCTCGAATGACGTTTGTTTCCAGCGGGAAGTTGTCGGCAAGCACAGAGTCCATTGAGAGGTTCGCGCACAGGACATATTCTCGAGGACGTGTTCATGGATGGAAGAGAGAGTGTTGGGAGTTGACATTCCAATTCCATCACTTGGCACACTGGACAGTGAAAGGGATACCGATGGACAAGTTCACCCGAATCGAAATTGACTGATTGCTAATCGGCAGCCACATCCCCCCCACTGGATCTCGAGGATAAGCCTTGTAATAATTAAATCGATGGATGTCCCGTGATGTGATGATCGACAGCATGATTATCGTCCGAAAACCTTTTCCGGGACAGGCCGGGCGTTTTGGAAAATTTCTTAAATAGTCTTATTACAGAGCAACACGATACGACAAGGTCAGTGGAATCCGGGTTTTATAAATAAGAAAAAACTACAAGCGGAACTGTGCGATCGAGGTCGATCGCTTAATACCGGACGCAGGCACATCGGCACGGGTTGTCGGGGTCGAACTGGGATATTGCTAGAGCAGGGAAGTTAATGTCCTAAATGGGCACTAGGGCACGATCAACGACCCGACATCAGTGCCATTACGCACAACGTTATGGACATTAAATCAGAAACTCGCTCGGAGGAGTCGGACGAGGAAGGAAAGCGATTGGTTGGTTGGCGAACGAGAAAATGACACAAAAACATTCAGAGGACGGGACGCTGTTTAACGCAGAATGAATGACGATGAAGGGGGGAGAGAGAGAGAGAGAGAGACCAACTGCTTGGAAACAGGTGGAACGGTTGCTGGGAAATCGCTAACAGTATCACTACATCGAATTCTCTTTCTCGATTATGATAGATAACGAGTGCCGTGTTACCGAAACGGGGCGGTAAATAGTTCTATCCATTTATTATGTACGTACGCACCATCTGATATATAGAAGTCAAGCAAATTGAGTTACGTTTATTTACGAGGAAACGATGTCGAACTGCCCAAAATCAATAAGAAGGGAGAAATCAATGGCATGGGTTGAGGTGGTGGATGGGGACTATTTTTAGCGGGGCAATGAATGGGCTATTTACCGGTCCCAGAGAGATTTCACGGGTCCGTGCAATTTGGTCCCGTCGCGTAGTTGAGTAACAGGTATAAGCAACAGCGATCCAGAAGACCGGGACGAGAGAACGAAACTGGAGAAAGAGTTACGTGATGAATTTCGGGGAATGGAAATAACATAATCTCGTAAAAAAAATTGATAGAATCAGTAAATCTTGTATACGAACTTGCAATACTTTTTTCCCGAACATTCAAGAGCATCCCCCGAAAAGCTTTCCTGCTGGGCTCCACACAAATAAAGGCAGCATCCATTGCGTACGCAACCCTCCGCTCGTGCCGTCCACTTCAATCAGCTAGCCCAAGGCTATCCCCACTAGCTCGGGGAGCCATCTCGATATTCTCGATACCATCTCCCCGTCAACCCGGCTTCGGTATTCGGATATGGGTAGCTTATTTTTTCATGACACTCAGACCTGATCCTATATGTATAAGACCGATTCCTAACTTTCGGATTCAGACACTATCTTGTTAAATATTGGAACCAAATCCTTACCCAAAACTGGTAAGATACCACAGGTTGAGTATCCTGCTGAACCTGTTTATTATTTATTTTTACGTTGAAAATATGGATTACTTCAATATTCTTTCATGATTATTATTATTTTATATAATTTTTTATCGTAATAAAATACATGTAATTTCAAGTATATTTCATTATATTTAAGTACCCGAAACTTGTAAGATACAACAGGTTCCGGGTATCTTGCTGAACCTATTTATTATTTATTTTTGTCTCGAAATTATGGATTACTTCAATATTTTTTCATAATTATTATTAATTAATTATCATAATAAAATTCATGCAATTTTAAGTATATTTGTAGTACATTTAAGTACTGTTTATTACTTACTTATCAAAAAGTAATGTTTACTACTAATTTTAAGTTTTAATGATACTTTATGCATCAAAATTCATCAAAAATATGTCAAATGAAGGTTCCTTGAGTTAGGAGTGCACGGTTTAAACAGTTCGTGCATTGAAGTTCAAACGAGAAAGTTACGAACGTTTAACATTAACCGCCCGAATAAGTTGACAGGTTCCGATTCCGGTTCTGGGTAACCGGTGTGCTGGAATCGATTCCTTCACTCGCAACTCAGAACCTACCTTATTTTTATTGAAATTTACCCAAAACGTACCCAATATGATAGGCTTCCACCGTTTCCGGGTCTACCCCATACCGGTACACACCTCTAGGACTTATCGCATAGACTGGGATGGGCCCGCAGAAGAGTGGGGAGAGAAGGGTTATGACCGATTGTCATTCTCCCAAACCGATCGCGTTTAACGAAGGCACCCCACATTCAAGGGTACGTTGCGAATTGTCCTAAGAAAGGAAAGTCCCACACGCCTCTTAATTGGAGAAGCGGGAGGTTGCAGAAACTCACGTGTTTGTTGCTTTCTCAACCACCATGGCTCTAAATCGCATGTGGATGCGATTTTGCCATTCGGCGCGGTCCTTGCCGATGCAAATTAATGCCTCCATTGATGAATAGAATTGAGCCAAGATCAAGAGTAGGACAATATGCAGAGAAAGAGAGTCCGTATCACAGCAGCTGAGATCTGAGCCGGATCTACGTCACTGCAACAGGATATGCCAAAACCGAGGAATTAAGGGGAGGCAGCAAGGGCCAAGCTCGAGTTTGATTTCCCTACCTACTGACTCGCCAGTCCTTGTGAGACACATGGGATTAGTCGGGTGAAGCTTGGAGCACCGAGCGAAAGTAAATCTCCAGATTTTCTTTCTCAAATTCTACTGCATTTCATATCAGTTCCAGTAAAAATACAGACAAGTATTGCACATTTAATGCTAAGCTAACTTTCTCATCTCATGAAAGGTGAGGACTGACCTTATACGGTACTGGACGAGTTAAGGTAGTCTTCATGGCAGTGTACCTGAAGGAGCTGTAGCTCGTGGCCCCTCTCTCTCCTTGCTAACCGTGTCTTTTACTCCCGGTCTGGTTTTCTTTGTCCGTTATTTGCCATGCTGCTCCTTCGGATTAATAACCTGTTCATATCTTTGCAATCGAGACTGCATCTGATTGGGGGCAGATACGATGCTGTCTTCGAACTCAGCTGGGATGTGAGTTGTTGACATTGTTGTCAGAGCTCTTTGAGAGATGATCGTGGTGAAAGGGATTGTCAAAACCATGGACAGCACTAAGCCTCGGGGAGAAATTCCACCCTGACAATTGCTCCAGCTCATGACCATTCGTTCTCTTGCTTGTTTCCTCTTTGAGCTTCAGGAAGAACATCGATGACCAATAATCTCTCGCCAAATTCTTCACAAACCGTAGAATATTTTATTTAATGAACAAGAATAATACAAAATTAAAAACTCTAGTCCCAGAGAATGATCATGTACTGTACGAACACTTAATACGCAGTATGGAAGCCGAGTACATACCATCTTCATTAACTGCAGGAGCTCGTTTAAAGCGTTATCGAAAAGATGAGGATCAACGAGATTTGGAGTCGTCAGAATCTCCTGCCTGCATCGATGAGAGATGTTCACCTCCATTACAGAACCTGTAAACATCCTCAGTTGATTAATAAGAACTGAATCAAATTACCCGATTCAAAGACGGAATGAATTAATCCTTGAAAATTTTGAGAAGTTTCTCTAATCCCATTAGAACTGTCAAAAAGAATGCCAGAATAGACTAGTACTAATCTTTTCACTCTCAATACTAAGTTGTCTCAGCACAAAATCAGCCATAAACCACATCTCACAAGTTCAATTGGTCCAAGCTCTAACACCTGCAATTATGTATTTATCGATGATATCTCGCGCCATGTAGATCCTTCGGATGGAGTCATCGGCAGGAATTTTACCAAGCTCATGGACATCGTCATAGAAATGCACACTCTCCCCTGCCAAACAGCTGCAAGTGAAATACCAAAATGAGGCATCTTTCCTATCTCCATTAATACCATAGTAGCAAAATAGGTGCCAAAAGAATTGCAAGCTCTCCTTTTCTGAATATTTTGAAATTGCGCAACAAAGTAGACCTAATCTAAAATTATCACCATGAAGCTGGGTGATTGATTTCGGGGGCAATGTCTGCTGAATCAGAGCATGTGCGCTCAGCAAGAACATGACCTTTCATGGAGAGGATCTAGATTAATTTTTCCAAGAAATGACCACAAAGAAAAGAATTACACGAAAAAGGTTTTCAGTTGAAGACATAGCACATATGTGCCCGAAAGAAAAACAAAAGAGTTGAAGCACCGACCTATCAGCAAATGCCATGAAGGATTGACGGAACCTTTTGTTGGGAAGAAGCCTTTCCAGAGGCTCACTGGGATCTATCGTGGGATTTGCCTCATTTCGTACTAGAAGTCCACTGTCTGGTATGCCAAGAGCTTGACCCATTGTCTTGCACCTCAAAGGCTCCCTTTTCCTCAAACTAATTTGTGAGAGGAGAGGTTGCGAACTTGAGATGGAGAAGAAAACAACAATAAGAACACTCGTCTGTAGATCAGAGATCAGGATAAGTACACGAGCAAGCTTAAAACTGCATATGGTAAAAACTATTAACCCAGTCAACAAGAGAAAAGTAGAAAACATGGCATACCGTCACTAAAAGCAGAAACCTGGACAAGACTTGAAGCCATCCTATTTCCTCGTGAACTTCATTCAAAATGAAAGAAGCAATCCATACACCTGCAAAATTGAATGGCAGTTCACTTAAGAAAATAATTCTGACAAAATATGCCGTCAAAGTAATGAAGCCTACAAATTGTGATTCTGGAAGAGCCAAAGCTATCAGACTGCACTAAGAATCATAGCAATAAAATCTTTTAAGAGGTTGAATGAGACAATATATCTAGTCAAGAGGCAAGTAAGGAGTGGAATCTCTGCAGAACTGCATAGTTGCGGGGAAAGCCAGAAGCAAGAAATATGTGAGCTTGATCTTAGATCTGAATTAAAACATACAAAACGTTGAAAGCACTGTCGAGAAGAAACAGACACATATTATGGACATTATTGATTCCCAACTTCTGCAAATTGTCACAATGCAGGTATGCAAGATTTCTCTCTCTCTCTTTTTTCATCATGTTGTACAAGAATCTATTATTCCCATGAGCATAAAAAGTTATATATATATATATATATATATGGACACCTACGCATGAAACACAGAGAGATCAAAGGGGGAAAACCTCTCAGGATTTGTATAAGGTTTTGAAAGAACTTACCTATAGAAGATGCTGAGACAAGAATTCCTCGCCAGAGATCTCTCAACTCATTAAACCTGAATTCTATATGGCGAATGGCTCCTGTAAAGGCAACCAAAGTGCCAACATATAATGCATGGAGGCAAATCACTGGGATGATCCATTGTGCCCTCATGTGACAGCGGTGATTTAGAGGTTTCCTAATCTGTATTACTACAGCACAGACAAGCATTCTCATCAGAGACAAACACGTGCTCTAGCCAAGTCAATAAATCTGAAATTTTGGCCCTTTTCAATGTCGAGTTCTAATTTCAGTTACTGTTAAAGACATTCAAAATTCTACTATTACATTTCACATTTTACTTTACTATCCAAAGTGATGGAATGACAAGCCAGTATTTAGCAATCAAAGAAGAGACATTCACCAAGAACTTTATCATCATATAATATTTGGGAACAAGATAGGTTCATTTGCATTCATTAGATAAGGTTCAACAAGAGAAGATCCTGGAAGGATTCTTACATGCCGCCCCAGCAAACCATGGAAAAAGGAACAATGGGAGAGAAATATGAGACCTGAGTGGTGGTAGGCGTTTCCTGAAGAATTAGTAGCAGCTTAGTGGCCAAGGATACAAAACACATAGCACTTGAAGCATGATGCAGCTTAAGATATATAGAAAAATTTAAAATGGAATTTCTTTCAGGCAGATAGGAGACTAATGTGAATCGAAAGCAAGTTTCAGATTTTGACATACTTGCCAAATATGAAATATAATTGGAAGGCCTGCACTATGCGACAGCTTAGAAGCAAACCAAATCCAAGCGGACCTTCAATCCAAACTGGAAGCACAACATGAATTCTGTGATTAAGATTTATAAAACTTAAAATAAGAGTGAGAGATTGAATAATTTACAGAAAATAATTCGAAGGCCATTTTATAGTTTACCTGCCCAGACATAGCAAGACTGCCACCAATGCCTCTTTTTGAACTTTAGGAAATTAATGGACATCTGTATACAAAATGCCTAGTCATTCTCATTTTGATTATCATTTTCTAGTGTTTATAAGCCACTTTGAAGCAACCTCAGTTCTCATAAGCATGAGAATAGCATAAAGTTTCTGGTTTGTTTACCACGAGTGATGATACAAGGTTGATGCTTGCCAGAACTTGAATCATGGGAATCCAAAAACCACTCCCCTTTTTACGAGAAACCTTGTGGACAATCAATGGCAGAATTGACCGGTAAAGGAGCCTGGAATGAGAAAATCAACTAATGAAAAGCCAGGGAAAAGAAAATAAAAAATATCCAAGCACTAATCTAGTACTAGTTAAGGGGACACACATGAAGTTTTGAACCAAAAAAGCATACAAGAACAAGAACATTGTTTCCAGCTTCTCGCGGAATTGTTTCCAAAACAAAAGCGTTTGGCTTCTTCCAGCCTAAATCTTGATACACGTCGATCGTTACAGTCTAGTATGCAAAGAGAAAATATTACCATAAATTTGAAAAACATAGGTTTCAATGATCCAATTCGAATCAGGCAGGTGAGAATGATCAACAAAGAACAGTTTTCAACAATTCCACAATCAACCTATCATTTTCCCTACAAAACAACAGATCGAGATCGATATGAAAAAACCGATGAAAAATTCACTAGCTCGAACCTTTGGAACAATAGCCTACGATCACTTCATGAAACCACACATAAGAAACCTTAAAAAGTTAACACTCGGCAGCCCAATAGCGGGAAGGCAACAATGAGAAAAACTGCTTCAACGAACGACCTAGTCAGCGTAGTAGCGTCTAGAAGCAGGGAAACTCTGAGACATAAGATGAACAGGAAGAGGGATCAGGGGATTAGCAGCGGGGAGTTCAATCGCACTTACAGAACCACGAAAAGCGCAGAGGTGGCGACGGCGATGTAGTCGGTGGGACAGCCACCTACGACGGCGCAGCCTGCCATTGCATTCGGGAAGGGATCTCAGAGCCGACAATGGACGGAGGAAGAGGGTGGCTGGCGAATCTGGAGGGGGAAGATCCGTGATCAGCAGTGGTCATTGCTGAGCTTTGGGATGAGAAAAAGAGCTTTCGTGGGGAAGCGGGAGAGTACGAAAGTCCTCCACTTTTCCATGTAAGCTTTGACCGCTCGCGGGAAGGGACGCTGACAGCTTCCCCCTGCCATTTTCTACTACAAAGCTACACTGGATTTAGAGAGATAAAAAAATAAATTTGATTATTTTGTTTTTTTAATTTAAAAGATGGATCGAACCAGAGAAAGATATAAAAGAAACACAGTAATTTTATGATGATCTTAAAATTCGAATAAAGTTATAGTTTTGTGTGATAGTATTGTGAGACTCCATGGTTGTAACCTTGTGGTGGTTCAGTGATTTAGTGATAATCAAGCAAATGAAGACGAGTGTGGTTACATAATTATCTGATACGAAATTATGGCGTGTCCATGGTTTTTATTAAGAAGTTACGATTTATATTTTTATCCAAAAATTTATTATCCCTCTAAATTCTTCCAAATTGAAGGAATTAAAAAAATGAGGTTTTGAATGATTCTTTCAGTCCAAGCAAAGTGTTAACACAACTTTTTTTTGAAAATAAACTTAATATAGGTTGATTTGCATGAGAAAAAAAAAAAAGTAAATTATATGAATGGAAAATTTTCATATTAATACATAAATTATTTTTTTGTTGCATTTAACTAAATTAAATTTTAAAAAGGTTTTATGATGGTACAATATGCAACATTCAATGTCGACCGGCTCTGACATGTACAACGACATGTCAATTTTTTGATAAGGCGAGCGATTGCTGTTGAAATACCGATTTCGGCGGGAAAATGATAAAGAAAGAGACGATGTCTTTTCACCTTCTCTAATGTAACGTGTCGCCAGATCAACGAGAGACAAATCGACAAACAGAAAGTTTGATTAACGAGAGAGACAAATCGAAGAAGAAAATCAGCGAGTTCGACCAATGACTTATTTGGTGAGCGAGTGATCGATGAAGTAACCGGCGAGCAGTGCGGTGCCGTGGCGAGTCTTTTCGACTGATTCGCAAGGTTCGATAGGTTTCGGCGGAGCCGACTCTGTTAGTTGGTTTAGAAAAGATTACGATAGTCCCCGATTACGGTGAGTAATATCCATCCCCTTCATCGCTCCGACCATGATTACCTTCAGTTCGGGAAGTTTTCAAGATCGAGACCTCTTCACAGTGGCGCACATTGGCAGCACCGTGGCTTGCGACTCCATTGAAGGCAGCAATCGAGGGCTTCTAAGCATCCGAGAGAGGATTTGATGGAGGACAGAAGATTTCGACAAAAGAGGGGCAAGGAAGGAAGAATTTATGGTTTTCGAAAGGAAGGGGCAAGCAATAATTTCTTCAACAACGTCCACAATTTAGGGTTTTCGACTAGACAAGGTGTTGAGCACCGTTCCCCATCCCAGTCATGTCAAAAAAACTGACACCTTGGAGAGTTATTGTTCGATTTTGAGCAGCGGCATGGTAGCTCGACCATCATGACTTGTCCTATAATAGGTGTACACATAAGCTTATAAGGAGTTTACTTCACCCTTAATCCCATCACATACCTTTCGAATAGAGAGAGGTCGAAATTTAGGTTCAACTCTCAACGAGAGCATCAATGATGCAGATGGGATCGGAATCACTGACATGAAAGACTCTATCGAGAGTTATTGTCTGAACTGGATAGTGATGCGGTGGCTTGACTCTCACAATTTTACCTTAGAAAAGACATTTCTCAAGGGAAGAGAGGTACTCATGAACTTATAAGGAGCTCATTTTATCCTTACCTTACCTCTCCAATGTAAGATTAGTCCCCGATGGTATGTATTTTCAAACCATTGACAAAGAGGCATCTAAACACCTCCAATTATGCATTTTTCAGTTGTTAGCATAAAAAGAATTGGGCATTGCTCCCCGAGGAGAAAACACAAGAAGTATTCTAAGCTCTTTCCTGGAAAAAGGGAGATAATTCAGGAAACCATGACAAAGCATTCCTAGAGCTGGGGATCTTCACATGCTATCCTGAGAAACATCTGAACCAAGTCACTATAAATAACCCCCAGCTCTCCCACTCCATTCACACAAATCTTAAGAAAAAACCAAAGCAATAAGGCATTCCTTATCAAGAAAACAAAAGGAGAAAAAGAAAGAAGGGGAAGAAGAAAGAATGGCAAAGGCTTCATTCATGTTCCTCCAGGCCGCCGTCTTCGTGCTCGTGCTGACAGTCTCCCCATCGGACGGCCATAACAGGAGCCAGACGACCAACATATACAACACCAACGTGGACATCAACCTGGCCGGCGCCTTCGACACGGTGTTTGCCTTTGGGGACTCCGGAACCGACAATGGCAATGCTCGCATGATGGGCACCCTCCAGAACTTTGTTGGTGCGTGGCTCCAAGGTATTCATGGTGCCGGCACCGGTGGAGCTTCCGGTTCCAGTTCTGTTTCTGGTTCCATGAGCGGCAGCTTGGGATCAGGTGGCGGCGGATCGACGGTTGGGAACGGGCTGACCAACGGGAAGCTGGTGATCGACCACCTGTGCGATGCTCTGGGGATATCACCGGTGCCACCGTACCAGAACCACTCGGCCAACTTCTCAAACGGGGCGAATTTCGCACTGGCCGGGTCCACAGCGCTCCCGGGATCCTTCTTCCTTCACAACCACAACAACCTCCTCGCGCTCCTGTGGAAGACCGTGCCTCAGAGCTTCCACCTGCAGCTCGAGTGGTTCAACAACTTCATGCAGAACCTCGAGAAAGGCTCGAAGCCTAACATGGACAGCACACTCTTCTGGCTCGGCAGTGTCGGGGTGAACGACTTTGCCCGTATCCACAGGGCTGCAGCCTTCTCCTCCGAGTGGATCACCCAGAATGCTATCGAGCATGTGTCCAAGCTCATCCAGGTACAGTTACTTGGAGAAAACTCAAAAAAGTTAGAAATGTTTGCCCGGATCTTATAATGATGCCACTGCTCATATGCATCAGGGAATGGTCAACCATGGGGCTAAGTACATGGTGATACAGGGCCTGCCACCGATGGGTTGCCTGCCTTTAGACCTGATCTTGGCCCCAGTGACAGAGCGAGACCAGTATGGTTGTGCTGCGAGGATCAACAAGGCAGTGATGAATCACAACGAGCTCCTCCAGCAGAAGCTCGGTGAGCTGCAGAAGATGTTCCCACACTGCGTCTTCGTCTACGCTGACTTATGGAAGGCCTTCATGAAGGTGCTTTCAGGGTACCACCAGTTCGGTTTCATTGAACCGTTCAAGGCCTGCTGCGGATTCGGTGGTGGCCACTTCAATTTCGATCTCAAGCACCTCTGCGGTTCCCCTCACTCATCCATCTGCGCCAAGGCTGCCAAGCATATGATCTGGGATGGGATCCACTTCAGTGCTGCCATGAATAAGGTCATTGCCAACCTCTTCATCCATGGTGGCTGCACCCATCCTCCCTTGCCGAACGTCATCAAGCTCAAGATGCACCTTCTCCACCATCTTATCCACCATCTGTAAACTGACCAGCCAGGCCGCGAACCATGGTCCCTCGAAATCCTGTGATGAGTCCGATCAACCCCCACCCTGAGTGGCTGCATTCAGGTCACCGGGCCTTTCTGTTTTTAAGCTTCTGCCTTTCTCCTTCAATGGTAGAGTGCAGGCATTTAGATTCTTGCATCACTGCCTGCTTCTGTGTAATTCGGTCGATCTCCGATGGCTGCATCAGCCCAAGATTTTAAGCATCGTATAAAATAAAATTACTATTACCTTTCACTTGGCACTTTTACACAAACTATGAGCAATGCAACTCAGTTTATCCATATATCAAGAAAACCAATGGCCTGTTTACCTATGCTCTATTCTGCTGACGACAGTACACAGATTAATATAAAACATCAAAACATTAAACTGCTGACAAAGATCAGATGAGAAATGCAGATTATTCCTCAGACTTACTGTTTACGAACGACCATAACTTCTTGTTTTAATTCTATGTTTGCGAGGAAAACAAAACTCGACACTGGAAGAAATATTTTCCAATGCCAACTATCAATATTTGGTATTGCTTGCACTGTGATAAGAAATGTTGATAGATACAATGAAACCGAATTAATCGATCTGTTAACTCGGTGGGTGCCAGACTCTATCCACATTCGGAGGTCGGCATTTTTTTAAACGTTGCTTCTCAAGCTGTACACTGAATCTTGCTCCAGCTCATATTAAATACTCATAGTATACCAAGAAGAGAGCATCGGGGCCATCTTTAGGCAGGCTACTTATGTATAGGTAAAACCGGAGCAAGTCCTCCTTAGAAACTGTCTCTGCATCGACCACATCTTCGTTACAAGTGAGCACCCATAAATCTTCCGACTTTACTCTCTTTAAGCTCCCGCGACAGAAAGGGCACGACTCTGATTTCATGTTCCTGCACTTGGAAGCCAAATGGAATATCATGAACATGAGCAAAGTGTGTGGGAGATCAAGTCTAGAGGTAGGGACTTCAATTCACCAGTTGCGGTAGCATTTTATGCACATAGAGTGGCAGCAGTTTGGCAAAACCATCTTGGTGCAGGGCTCAAGGCAGATTCCGCACTCATCCTCCCGGTCCAAGTCGATGTTAGATAGCCTGTAATCTTCCCCAAGTTTCTTCTTCCCCAAAGGCTCTAAAGCGAGATGCTTTCCTCCACTACGATCTTCGTCCACCTCTTGGTCAAAGTTGCCCTGCAGTCTCTGAAGAGATGGCAATATAACAGCTGCAACTCAGAAAAAACAGGAGCTCTTAATTTCATAAAGACAGGTCTGAGATTGAGCTCCAGCTGGAATGAATCAGTTCCAAAACGGAACTATAGAAGTTCATACCATAGAAGTCCCTAATTGATGCCTTCCTACCATAAGAAGAAATGGTCGGTCTCCCATCAGGATAAACCTGTCATCAATAAAAAATCAGAATCTTACACGGATCATCAAGATTACTAGGCAACAGATTTTCTTTGGTTTGTAATTTCTTTTGGGATTGTCTTAAGGGGATTAAGCACCGACCTTATAGATGAGAATGTGAAAGAGATTTAAGTATCTAGGAAGAAGACATGCGCAGGAACAATCCATCCACTGCAACAAGAACAAGAAGAGCGGAGCCAAATGATTGTACACCAATTTCATCTGAAGCCGAGCACCGCCCTTTGCCCTCGGAATCGCAGCCGCCCTGCAAACCCGAAAAATTCCAACTTCAACAATCACCCAAATTTTCAAGCAACATCAAAATTCCCACACACAGCAGTATGCAGTTCAGTCAATCCAAAAAAAGGTGCCCCTTTTACTAAAGTTATCATTTCCCCAAGCTCTAAGGCTTTGTTTGGATGGAGGTGGAAGGAGGGTTATGGAGGGTTATACTTAACCCTTGTTTGGCAAAACAGAAGATTTATGGAGGTGTAAGTTCAGCCCTTATTTGAAAAATTAACTAGGATGGTTGTGGAGGGTTACCCTCCATAAACCTACTTCAAGCGAATATTTCAACCCCAATTTGGGTTACAGGGGTTGAGAAACTCCCTGTAATGTCTGCCTTTAAAAATAACATTCCACCTCCATAACCATTCATAAACTTCCATAATCATCCACCTCCATAAACATCCTCACCCCTCAATCCAAACAAGTCCCTAAAGCCCATTTCTCCCTTTATCAGAAAAACTGAAACTTCCCGTCAGCCGATCATCAAGTTCCAAACTTCCAGCAGAATTAACACTTTTCGCAGGACGAAATGTAGAGCAGAGGAGACAAATTGAGTTGGGAAGGCCAAAAAACTGAATACAGTAGCCAAGCACAAGCAAACACGAAAAAGGGGCAATTTCAAGAAGAAGAAGATGCTTACAGAGCGTTTGCATACTGAATATCGGCCTCCAGGACCTTCAAGGAGTCCTGATATGAAGACCTCCCCAACTGGTAATACATCATCTCCATCCCTCTCCCCCCTTCTCTCTACACACGAAAAACAAGGAGAGGCAGAGGAAGTAAACACAGAAATAAGAGATGAACTGCTGAAGACCGCAACCGGGTCTGGTACAGATTTTGTTGGGGGACCTAATCACAACCAAAGACGACAAAGGCAAGAACTTTGAGGCGAATCCAGAAGAGGGCTTTTATTCTCTCCCACTCTCTAATCTCCACAGCTTCTCAATTGGGGCGGCCCTTGATTGAGACTGTTCCTTTTTGCTTTTCTTGTTTACGTGTGTTTTCTTTAAAAAATTGAACCTCCTCCTCCTATTTTCTTTTGGTGGTCAGAAATTGAATGCTCTTCATTTGAATTCCAAGGCAGTGCCTTTTTCCTGTCTGGAAGGGTAGGTCTGCTCTAGGTCAAATTTAGAGTTTGATTTTACCGAGATAGGCTATCTAGAGATTAATTAGTAGTTGTTTCAGATCGTATAATATACTGTCATATAAATTAATCGATTATTATAATACCGGATATTATCGATATTAAAAAACAAGAACTCAATGTTGGTGATCTCTACTATCCCTATGATGGCTGCTTGTTCATACCCACGGTTAAAAATCTTTGCTTTCTGGGGATAGTGGATTCCTTTGTATAACGGGTCAAAGCTCTCTTGATCACAGCTTTTTCCTCTGAATTTTCATTAATAATTACAATTTTGTTTCTCATTATTGTTATAATTACGGTCATCTTCTGACGGAATAATATAATATTTATGGCATTATTATTAATTTAAAAAGATTATTCTATCTTGTCCGAGGGACAAGGAATTGTTATACGGTGGCGGCTGTTGGGTTTCGTGTACGGCCCCTCCTCATGTAACCTGGAGAAAGTCTTCTACACAATAATATTATCATGTAGTAATATTAATCAATAAAATTTAAGTATTCTTTTTATTTTTTATTTTATTAGGAGGATTTTAAAAATAATTAAATTTTACTGTTTAATTTTATCGTATTAATACTATCACGTGATGATACTATAAAAATCAGATAAGAAGGTGTGATGTGTCCATTTCCAGAAAAGATTTGGAAGATACCTTTGTGCCGTGAAATTGTGTCCATCAGATACGCATTGAATCTGATGTAAGTAAATATCATTTAACTGAAATTAATAATTCCTAAATTTGATTTGTTAACATTTCGATTTTTGCTTTGATATTATTAGGGGTATAAGCGAGGTAGACGAACGACTCGAGCTTGAGCTTGAGCTTGAGCTTGATCGGCTCGGGCTTTTGAGTTACATAAGCTAAATTGAGCCCAAAAATATTTTATTCGAAAAGTTCGCGAGTTTAAATGAGATTTTAATTTATACTTGAATAATAATTGTTATTTATTTTTTATAAAATATAAAATAATCAAATTTTGTATCTCATCTCACCATTCTTTATGATCTTCCGACGGTCCACAAGATTGGGTGATAACTTCCAACGAAGTGGAGTACGAGAAGAACTGTCAACCCCGACATTTATCGGTGTTGCCCGAGACATAATGACACGCTTGCCTAGCGGTACTATTTTCTAAGGTCGTCTTAAATGTCAATACGAATCAAGGCCCGACTTTTTTTTTGTTTTTTCTAAAAAAATTAAATTATTTTTAAGAATAATATAAAAAAAATAAATATTAGGTTTTCTTTTTTTTTTTTTGGAACAAATCAACCATATAGTAATCCCTAATAATGAGGCCCCTTTGGTTAGGTTATCCAACCAATTCCGAACCCTGGTGTCCAAGACACCATTTAAGAATTTCCACACGACTCCAAGGACGCCTTGGACCAGCCATTAATTCCAATTTGGACTGCATAGCATGGTGAGCATGTACATCGATCCCTCCCTCTATTCGTTCGATTCCCATGTAATAATTTCGTAAAAATTTCCGACAAATTCGTGGATGATTTTGCGGAGAGAAGAGGCCGAACACTAACTCCGCATCGCGTTTGCCAGGGTTCCGAGGATGGTTCACTCGAAAACGTTCTCCTCGGTGGTGTTGGCGTGGCCTGTGGAATGTCCCAGACATCTTCTCTTTGCTGGGCTCTCGTCTTATTGTCTTGTCCACTGTTATGGATCTCTCTTTCACGGGCCTCTTAACTATTCGTTTATGGGAGGCTCTCTAGCCAAACCCTCGAGCAAGCCTGGGATGAGTGTCACTCTTCTGTTGTGTGGATCGAAACCACTTAATAATAAAGATCATACAGATTCCCGTATCCATCCATCTACAGTTGATGAGTGACTTTCGACCAATATTCGATCTGCCGTGTCATACAGCTCTCGGTTTTAAGATAGCGATGTGATTTGACGGATCCGATAACACGGGCTCGATGCGACCGGATGGGGAGCACGAAAGGGAATGCTGTGTCACTTCTCCTTATCGCATGCGGAATGAGCATCTGGCAGTCCTATCACACCTCCAGACATTATCATTTCCATGGAAGTGCTGTGGGCTCCTTATCAGGAGAAGCCTAGGAGGGTATGCAAGTTGTGATGTGTAGCCCATCGCAGCAACACTTGCCAAAAGCAGATTCAATGTCCATGATTTGCTGACCACCCGGTCTTCGGTTTTCTTGTGCCGGAAGCTACGAGCATAGGTCCGGTCGGGTTTGGTGTGCAGGCAGTTCGGAATGACCTATGTCATGCCATGTAGAGTAGGATAAGTAAAGGGAGAACTCGTTTTGGTTCAATTTTAAATCGAGTTTCGATCCACCATGACAACAAATCCGTGCTATATATGATACCGGTTTATTCCGCAGCATTAACGTGAAGTCTCGAAAAGAGGCAAGTGTACAACATAAACTGATCGAGCCTTTCATAAGTCCGATCCCAGTTTTACAGTAACAATATGCTAGAATCGATTCTGGCGTAATTTCCCGAAAAAGACATCCTCGGCTCTTGGTTTTTCGGTTTGCTGGGGACTTACCTACCTTGCCATAATGCTTAATCAAAAGCATAGTATCCCCGAAACAAATGCATTGCATCAGTGCGTATACGTATCTGAACTCGATCTTTGATGATTCCCTCTATGCTAATCTCCTCCTTCCTCATCCCGGAAAACGACCTCTCGAACCCAACTGCCATATGGGGCAGCTCATTTTCACAAACTCAGACAGCGATCAAGACCTGCCATGATTAAGGTTGGAGAAGGTTGGGTCGGAGATAATTTCCAGCACCTGGTCCAGACAACAGTTGTTCATTAATTAATCGATCGATCCAAAGACAGAGCCACTAAAAAGCAAAGCTGGTGCCAAACTTAGCGCTTTGCATTTGGCATATTCTCGCAGCAAAAAGCCCCATTTGCATGGTTCAGCATCTTCTTCAGGGCACTGGTGGACTTAAAGTGGAGGGAATTATGGAATAATTTAAGAAATAATTGGTTTAATTAGCAAGTTGGAAAGTTGAGAAAAAAAATGAAGGAAAAGACAAAAAAAGACAAATCAACATGGATAAGTTAAAGTGATTGTCATTCTAACAAGGTCTCGACTTGAATCTTATGAACAGAGAAAGTCTATTATCAGGATACCATATTTGAATTCGGATGAGTCGAGATTGGTCATTTTTATGAACCCTAGGAGGTAGAAACAAAGCATCATGGGAGAGAGAATAATTTTTGTGGTGAGAGATTAAACTAATAAAAGGCATACACTCCACTAGAAGAAGTTGCATGGCCTTAATCCTTCCAATTTTGTTATAAACCAATCATGGATGATCCTTTTAATTAAAAATAATTAACGCAGTTTCGTACAATCACATTATCATTAACATCGAATGAAGAATTATCGAGGAACATGACTTGCTGCAGTGGCATAAGATCTTGTCTCACAACGTACTGATTAAATATTCGATTTTCATGGTGACAGTCACGTGTCCATATAACTGAGAACCATTAGTCCGATTCTGATCGATGAAACTTTTTATGCCCATTTTTTTTATTTTTGTTTTATATCTGTGTTTCTTATATATATATATATATATATATATATGGGGGTTAGTGGGCATTTTTCCTTTTGGAGACAACTAAAATTTTTAATCAAATTTTCCTCCCAAAGCCACTCTCCAAAGTTAATGCCTTTAAAGCTTAACATGCTGTTATTGACCTTATCTTGTCAAGCAAAAATGAAAAAAAAAAAAAAAAAAAGAAGGGGAAGGAGATTTGAAACAATGGCATTACTTACTTTTGATTTGGTACTTTAAAATTTCAGATTCGATTTTCACCGATAAAACTCTCTGTACCCCTTCATTTTTCTCTTACCGTTACATCTTTCAAGTTCACGGAATTATTTTATAATTAAAAAAACAAAGAAATTGATTGGACCACATCTAGAATGTTGAGGAAAATTGGGTGGATCCACCTATGAGAGGCTTGACCTTAAAGAATTAATTTAAAAAGCGATTATTCGACACATGTTGTTATGGGTCTTACTTAAGGAAGATGCCCCCTTATCTGCTCTCCTGTGGACCAAAATGGTGCACTTGAGGCCTCGACTTCCATTTCTTTTGGCTGTAAAGGCGGGGTGCCGTGGCGGCGGTCGACTCCCGATTATTTAAATCGGACGGGAAAGTCATTCCTCTGCTGTTACGTTCCACTCGTTAGATGTCGATTCGTTAATTTCCTCCTATATTAATGGGATGGCACATTAGAAAAAAAAAAACACTTACTACTGACTCCATTTCAACTTTGTCCTTTCCAAAAAGGATCAATAGCCAGAGAGAAAATTGCACTTCCCTTTCATGTTGTTCTTTTGTGCCATAGCCATGCACATAGACCAACTAGTCTTATAAATATTTCATATAAAGTTATTTCCAAAATAATAACCTAGAGTAAATATTCTATAAAACATTTTTATCTCTTAGATCAGAATAATATATGTATATATGTGTGTGTCTATATATACATATATATATATATATAGAAATACAACCTTTTGGAACAGGCCATTGACGGTAAGGACTTATGAAAAACTGAACTACAGTTACGAAGGATTGCTACAGACTTTTTTTATCTTGGTTTTTAGAAATTTACTGTATCTTTTATGCGAAGTCAATTCACACCAATTTACACATTTATTTATGGACCGAATCTCTATTCGTGTTAATCGAAAAGGATCCGTGGAAAACATAGGGCTCACCTGTAACAATTAAGACACATTTGGAACACCTAGATCGAAGTAACATGCTCTGACGACGCACCGGTATCACATTCTAACCGCACGAAACCGAGAATAATTAAGCTCGTTTCTCACTAGTGGGTCCCTCCTCCATAGTCTCCCTCATTATGAACCCTTTTGTGATGAAAAAAAAAGTCTATTAGCTAGATATTTATGCGCGCGCATGTACCTATGTATATATCTATATATATATACGAAAACTTTACCATTTCACGGTTAAACAGAGAGGACAATCGAGCCTACTCAACATAGCGATCTCATCTAATGACAAACTTTACAAGGTACTTCTACCTTCCTTTTAAAAGACGGTGTCGAATCTCCTGTCCGACATTGGACGTGGATGGGACACCCGTTTTAAAGGACGGATAATTCTCCATAAGCCATTTTAAAAGTCTAATGATTTCATGATTGAGGCACGAGGGAAAGTATTGATAGGGGATGATGTGCGTGTTATCCACGCACCAGTAAGATCGAGACAAATGTATAATCCTTTCAGGTTCTTGTAGATTTTCACCTGATAGGATGGATCATGGATGCCTTGAGCGAGCAAAGGGCAAAAATGTCACATTTTATTTGGAGGAGAAATTCCCCAAAAAAAAATTTAATAATTTTGAAAAAAAAGCAAAATAATAATATTTTAAAATCCCATAATTAATATTATGCACTTCCAGTTTTGTACGGAATTTGAAATTCAGCATGTGATTTTTAATTTTTTTTTCCATTGAAATTCCGTGTTTAGCGCGAGCTATCGATAGAGTGCACGTTGAACATTCGATTTTAAAACAGTACTATGGAAACAGTTTGAAATTTACACACTTGGAAACAAAGCTAGTGGACAAAATTAAAATCAATGATTATAAATTCAAAGATTTTTATTTCATTGACCGGAATCGAACCGACCTTCTCAGTTATAACAACTATTTACCCTCCAACAACTAAAATAACTGCATTAAAATTACGGATAAATTATCCGGGTCGGACCTTCTCTTCTCGAGCTTGAAGGGTTCTTCTACGCATATAATATCACGTAACATACAAGTTTTCTAGAAAATAATTTAAGGTTAAGACGATTTAATTAAGCAAATAAAGCACAGGCGTCCCTGTGCCCCCACTATTAGGAGTGTAAACGGGCGGTACAGGCCGGGTTTTTCCTAAAATTATCGGGTTCAGGTTGTTTTTGGTCCAATTTTTTCAAGTTAAAAAACCGTACAGATAACCGCTTACGGGTTATGAAAATCACCCACTTCGGGTCCGGTTTTTTTTTTGGTCGGTTTTTTCGGGTTTCAACTTTTATTATAATAATATATTAAATACAAAAATAATAAAATAAAATTCATTATGATAAATGAAAAACACTAATTGTAAATATTTTAGTATATTAAGAAATAAAATAAATAAATATTTTTAAAAATATTAAATATATTATTTGATTGTCAAAATCTAACAATAAAATAATTTATTACATATAATATAAATTTAACATAATTTTCGGTTCGGTCTCAAGTCCCGTCGGGTTTTTCAGTTCAATACTTGAATTTTTTTTTTTCCGGTTTTTTCCACATTAAAAATCACTTTGAATTTATCCCGGAACCCATAAATCCAGCTTTTTTCGGTTCCAATTCGGTCGATTTTTTGGATTTCCGGTTTTGAGTTTACATCCATGCCCACTGTCTCGATTGTCCGAGTACCATCGAAATTCAGAACCATTTATTTTCAAGTCAAAAACAATACTGGTCTTTCAAGTTCCTGTACTCGCACCCGAAGGGTTTTTTTTCACTTGCCCCGGCCTTCCCGTTGGACTCCTCAAAGTGCCTTCTCTAATGTGGTCTTGCCTTGTGGGCTTTTTATGATTTGTCCAGTCACTTCCTCTGTGTTCACGGCCAAGAAGCTCTGCAGATTTTCCTGTCCACGTTTCCGGTCCCGGTCTTTAAATGATCGTCGATCCGTTCGGTCTGTATCTCCCTCCAGGTAAACCGGAAACTCAACAAGTAGCAAGAACGTCTTCGAGAGATGTAACTGCGTGACTGCGATTCCCGGATACACCTGGGAGGCTTTCTTGCTTGCTTGCTCGCTCTCTCAGCTACAAACTCCATGGAAGAAGGAGCTGAGGAGATGGATGGTGCTGACAAGAAAAAAGTCGCAGTAAAACTATGGAAACCCTTTCTTCTTCTTCTTTTTATTATTATTTTTTTAGGTTTCATAAATTATACCTCTTGGAGATCTCCACCAACTGCCGGGCGGCAGGTGACAACGCAAGGACCAAGCGGGTCAAACAAATCATCATGTGCAGTTCAGATCAAAACCATGGGAGACAGCTTTTCGTGTCGGTTCTCTACGGAGAATTCTATTGGCTCTACGCTTGTCATCCTCCTTTCAAAAACATCATCAATTTTCTCGGTTATATCTGTGGGTGTGTATATACATACATACTTACATACATTCTTGATTATAAAAGAGCAATGAGTTTATGAGAAGATAAGAAAATAGAGAATAAACTCGTACAAGGAGTCTCTCTAATTAAAATCTAACTAAGTTGAATTCACTAACAGAAAGAATACAATGACATTCTATATTTCTTTTTATTTTTTTCTATTTTCTTCTGTTCTCCTCTCCTTAAAATAACAACAGCAGCAATAATAATGAGTCTTGTGATGCTGCATTGACAAGTCCGATATTAGTATACCGGTTATTCAATTTCTCTGATATGTTCGCGGTTAAATACAAAAATCTGAATATTATGCGGCGAGGAGCCACTGTTGTCACCGTTCTTTCACTTATAAAAAACAATAAAAAGATTTACCTAATCTAAGAATTAAAAAAAAACAATTTACATCTTTTAACTAATAAAAAACTAATTTTTAAAATGATTCTATCTTACTGTGACGCACGATCACTCATTGTCACAGAGACCGTCTCCTATAATTCCTTTGATTTTTTTAATATAAGAAGGGCCCACTAGCTTTTTTTTTCCCCACCTGATGCCCAACTCAACCTATCCATCCATCCCAACCCCACCATTGTTTTACTTTCTGGAAGAAAATAACGTAAGATGATTGCAGCTTTGATCGTAGATGATTGTGTAGGTATAGTGTACATCGTTCATTTACCAGATTGTTTGGCATAATTGCTATTTTTATTTGTTAAACGATCTAGCATTTGAGTCGTTAAATTTCCAATCTCAATATTGCATATATGACATTGTGACATCCCAATTCCAGATCGGTTGTGTAAGAATAAAATCTTTGATATATATATGTAAGGTCTAATGATCCCAAGAGTAACATCAGCTGGCACTTTGGGTGATGGGTCCGTGGTGTAACATACAGTGTCAAAGTCGATTTCGGCCCACAACTATAGGGGATTGCAAATGGTATGTTAGGCTGACCGCGAGTCGAAACAGTGGGGAGTAATCTGGATCACGGTCCGAGTGGCAAGAAGTCATATGAACCTGGCCCGAGAGCCCAGTAAGGATGCTGGATCTTTAAGAGGGGAAGTTTGTGATGCATCCATCTCACATCACATGTGTTAAAAAAAAGATATTTGATATGTATATATATATATGTATATATGTATGATTCAATAACCTCAAAAACATCAACAGCTAGCGTTTTTAGATGATTAGCACCGAGGCTTATAGAGTAGCGGAGAAGTTAGAAAATTGAGTATTTTTAGTAAATATTTAGAAAAATATTAAATGTATTAATTATAATAATAAAAAATTTATTGAAAGTACTTCAAAATTGTTATTATAATTGCAAAAAGATTGACTAAAAGTGCACTACAATTTGTAGAAATTACAACTTAATAATACAAAAGTGTGTGATGCAATTTCAAAATTTGAACTACTACCAATGTTTAAGAATGTAGTACAGTACTTCAAATGGTTGATATAATTTTAAAACATCACCGTACTGAAAAATATTGTACGACTTATGAGTTCTGAGAAAGAATAACAATATTTTAATCATCATTAAACAAATAACTGAAAGTTGCCGGATTTTCTCCTAACTTTTTGGAGAGAAAAATAAAGTGAAAAATTATGAGGAAAATCCACAAGGCCAAGGGACAAGTCGACATTCGAATGAGTAGATAAGGACAACTATTGTTTTTATCAGAAATGATACATAGAGTCGGGAAGAAGTGAAAGAGGAAGGCTAAAAGCCGAAGTGGTGGAAGGTGCTGGGATTTAGTGCAGTTGCATCGTTCTTTATTTATGTAAAAGGCTTTGTTTTAATTTTTATCGGTAAAATTATTTTATTTTATTTTTATTTTCTTCTTTTTGCCATTCTTTAATGGGAAAAAAGAAAGAAATAAAGGCCTGAGAGGGCTTAGACAAAATGCCCCACAGGGGCAGTTAGCTTAGCCGGCGCCAATATTCGTTAATCCCTTCTCTATCTCCTCTTCCCCGCCTCCTATTCTTTAATCCTTCGACTTCTCTCAGACCCAAGACGGAGGAGGAGACCCCTTCACTTGAATCTCTCTCCCCAGGCTTGTCATCGGGCCATAATTGGACAACCCAAGTGGCCAATTTCTCACATGGGTCCCACTTCCCAGTTCCCTTTGGCGATGGAGACCGGCTTCCCTTCACCGAGGCACGACGTGTTCCCCGCCGGCCTGCGCGTGCTTGTCGTCGACGACGACCCCACGTGGCTGAAGATCCTCGAGAAGATGCTCAAGAAATGCTCCTACGAAGGTCACTGTTACTTCCCGTGCTTTACTCTCTTGTCGTTGCCCTGTTCCTAGCGGCACGAGCTCAGGATTCTATGCCAGCCTAAAGTTTGGAAATTTGATAATCTTTTCTCAAGTCTTGAAATTAGAAGATGCATGATTATACTGGGTTTGTGTCTGATTGGAATTTCATTGAGTATTGCCGGTTCGTTTTAGCTGAAGTGTGCGGTCGGGAGAAGAGGGGTACATAAACTTGTAAGCCTAGTATAGGCCAACATCTCTGGATCCATTAAGAAACATTTCTGTCTGTTATGGATTGGAGTTACGTGAGATCTATCCTCCAAAGAGTCACCCTGGTTGTCCTTTCTTGTTGAAAACTTCGAACTTGCTTCAATCCGGAAAAAGAGAAGACTGTGTTGTCAAGTCTGCCTTGCAAGAATTTTGTCTGCGAATGTATTTGAGATGGACATAGGGTTATGTTGAGAGTAGGAATCAACTGATGGCTGGCTACTTGAACATGTGGGGACTGGGGACAACTCATGGAGATGTCTCCTTCAATACACCTGGTTTAACTGTATGCTTTCTTATGAATACAATTTATCATCACCTGATAAGCTTGTTTGTATTTCTCTTGTATTTCAGTGACTACTTGTGGTCTAGCAAGAGACGCTCTGAACTTGCTTCGTGAGAGGAAGGATGGATACGACATTGTTATCAGTGATGTCAACATGCCCGATATGGATGGGTTCAAACTTCTCGAGCACGTTGGGCTTGAGATGGACCTTCCTGTTATCAGTTAGTGCTCTCTCATTGAATACAAGTCGTCAAACCAGTACAATTGACTTAAGGTGTTCCTTGACCTTTCATTTATTATCCTTGGAACTCATTTTTCTGACAAATTTATATTTCTCGCCATGATACAGTGATGTCTGTTGATGGAGAAACAAGCAGGGTGATGAAAGGCGTCCAACATGGAGCGTGTGATTATCTCCTCAAGCCAATAAGAATGAAGGAACTCCGAAACATATGGCAGCATGTTCTGAGGAAGAAGATACACGAGGGGAAGGATATTGACAGCCTCGAAGTTATTGATGGGCTACAGATGAACCGAAGTGGACTGGGTCGGTCTGATGACCATTTCTTTAGTGGAGAAGACATTTCCTCGGGAAAGAAGAGGAAAGAAGTAGAAACTAAGCATGATGACAAGGACTGCGCTGATCCTGGGACCTCGATGAAGAAGGCTAGAGTGGTTTGGTCAGTCGATCTTCACCAGAAGTTCGTAGAAGCTGTAAATCAGATTGGGTTTGAAAGTAAGTTTTGTATTAACTTTTTGCATTCAAAGTTTGCTCATCTCATTTCTGAATAATTAGCCTTTCGTGTTACTAATTATAACGCTGATGGAGAAGTAAAATATTTCTTGTATTTTGGCAGAAGTTGGTCCTAAACGAATACTCGACTTGATGAATGTTCCACGGTTGACACGAGAGAATGTTGCTAGCCATTTACAGGTAAATATCTCTCTGTCTGCAACTGCAAGCTTAGTTTCTTGACCGGTGGTGTCTTTTTCATAATCCAATTAGCTATTTCCTGAGGTTGGAATAAAAGAAAAAAAAAAGGGTGAAGCAGAAAAGACCGAGAAATGGATGTTAAAACTATTGATCGGTAAATGTTCAAGGTAAACTATACCCATAGACACTTCAATATTTACAGTTAACGTCCGTCACTTACTTATTTGCAGAAATACCGGCTTTACTTGAGTAGACTGCAGAAAGAAAATGACTTGAAAACTTGTTTTGGTGGGACAAAGCATTCAGACACAGCCTCAAAAGATCCCTCCGTGAGTTTTATTACTCAAACTATCATGCCCCAAGAGGATGTGCCGGATAGGAACTTTGGAGTTTCTAGCAACAAATTACTTGCCCAGAATGCAAATCCCAAAAGCTGTGACATTGACCCACAGGGTGTTGTTGCAGTGCCCAGAGAACCCAAAAGTAATTTGACTGTTGAGATTCCTAACCAACAGGAGAGTAGGGGCATGGAAACCGGGTTGAAACAGTCATTTGTACCATTTGATCCTGAAGAAAGGTATACCGCGTTGAATTCCAACATCCCAGCACATTATTCCTGGAGAGGAGTTCCTGAGATCTCATTCAAAGAAGAGAGTGATCCTCGCATTCATTTAGAAGATTCTGGCAGCTCGCTGAAATCAATAAATTCTCGGCTGCCTCTAGCAGAGGGTGAAGGGACCAATTCCATAGACTATAAGCCTCAGTATGCTGACCATCGATGCAATAATGTATTCCAAGCAAGTCCTTCGAGGGTGCAGGGGGACACCATTGTTGTTCAAGACAAGGACAATACAGTGCATTATCAAGATTTCCACCCCATTTGTTCCAGTCCACCGAACAGCATACAAGGTCAGTGCTTTGACCTGATTGGTTCTCCTGCTTTACAACCTGCTCACAAAAACCTTTCATCCATCAGTAAATCATCCTTTGGGCCTTCAGATGAGGATTTTCAAGTAGGATGGCTACAGGAAGATCCCTTCTCTGCTAATCTCAGGCTTCAAAACTTGGGATTCATAGGATACAGTGACCCTTGCTTTGTTGCAGAAGTCCCGATCACTCTGTATGATGCCCTGAGGTTCGACTATGAGCAATTTGTGGACCCTAATGAGAACTCCATTGCCGATCACGGTGTGTTTCTGGTGTAATGCTGGAACTTGGCGTTTGTTAAGTTTGTTTCAACGTAGAAAGGTTGATTAGTAGTTTTGTTCAACAAGTTATGTAGATTTTGGGGTGGTGAAACAATGTATCATATTTAACTCTTGGCAGCTGATAAAGCAGAGTGAACCTCTGTTGCTCCTTCTTGTTTGACACCAAAAATAGAACATTTAAGAGTTTTGACAACCGAACTAAGTGAAACAACATTTTCGAAACATGCAGAGCCTTTGTAGTGGAAATGATCAAACAGATGAAGAACTTCACGTGATATTTCCTGGGAGGCAAATTATGTTCTCCAGGTTCACCATGAGATGCAAAGGAATCAAGAAGCAAACTCGAGCAGCTCTTTATCACGGTCAACAACACTCCGATATCGTATTCGATCAAGGTCTCCCAATCTTCAATGCGTCCATTTATAAATGTTTTCCTTAATAACTCTGCAGCTTGCTACAATGATCGAAACCTGTTTCCCCCACCCAAAGTTAGCTTTTACAGAATGGTGATCTGCACCAGCCAGTGCAGTTGTAGAAGTGGATAATGGAACGGATCAACGTCAGCGTATGCATAATTGAAGCAGGCCAAGTTGCAGAGGAATGAGTGGACTTTTTTATACTCCTTCGATGTCGTCAACTGCAAGGAACAGGGAAAAGGTAACATCCATACTGCAATGGATGCCGACTTGAAACAGATACTCCCAGCTGTTTAAGATTCAGATTCGTTAAGCCTGCAAGATAGAGAGCGTACTAATGGGGGCAGGGACCAACCTCTCTCTGCTGTCGATAAGCTGTCAGTCAGTGTCTTCTCTTTTGAGATAAGGCTTCTAATGGAAGTCTGCGATTTCTGTCATAGAACATTGTCATAGCCATGGGATGTGAAAATGCCATTGCCCGACCAAACAGCCAAATTTAAGGTGTAGACCCTTTTGTTCGTTCAGTTGACAGGCAAAGTTCCAATTCTTTAATGGAAGTCAATAAACTCGACAACAATGGCTTCCAAATTCTCTCGCTCTTTATTTCTCGGTTTAAAGTTGAAATAAACCAACAGATTCTTATTCAACGTTTCTGTTGAGCTGGCCAATTTATGGATATATGATCAATGGCGATCTCCCATACCGGTCTTTCGCTGTCCTCTTCGGTTCAGTTACATTGATATCTTCACCTGGAATACATCATGCTACTATTCACCTGGACTGCAGAGCACACACTGGCAAGGCTGTTGTACCACTTCGATTGGGCTTCGCCAAGAAGGATCTGACGAGATGATGTTGACATGGACGAGACATTCGGGCTTGCTACAAGAAGGAAGTCCCCCTCGCTCTCGTCCCAAAGGTTCACAGGGGATCAGTAAGTAGCTTCAGAGGAGATGACTGCAAATGCAATTCCAACACATTATAATCTACTAAATCTATGACCTGCAGTGCCATCCTCTCGCACCCCATGAGTCAACAGAAGTTCTTCTGAATCGAGCAAGGCATGCGAAATGAACTTGCTTAGACCTACTTTCACCTGAATGAGCAGTTTCTTAGGCATAGTGTTTTGTTTTTTGCCAAGGAAGAAGTACCGAATGTGAACATCGATGTCAGAAACATAAGAGTTTCTTTCATCAAATCAAACAGAAATAATACACAGATGAGGATCTTCATGTGAGGAACAACCTTTTTAGAAGCTTAAGCTACTAGTTTCTTTCAAATTGACAGAGATTCCTGACAAACTAATCTGGCTGGTAGAGTAGTTATGCTCGGCCATCCGATATGTAGTCTCTGAAGCGATCTTGATCAGAAAATGACTTGAACCTGCTTCTCTTGTGACTTCTTCATGCCCTCAGCCTTTAACCCTGATAATTCAGGATGAATATAGGTGAACACTTACTTCAAATCTGGTAACTTTATCTTGATACCAATGAAGAATGAAGAAAAACATAGAAGTTTACAATCCCCAACTCTCGAAGGCCGAAACAAACTCACTTGGCCTTCTCTGTTGAGCTTTCCTCTGACTCATCTGAAGCGTTTAGTGCCGTTATCTTCCCAAAGGATTCTTTCGCATCCCCAAAGAAGTCCTTCACTTTGTCAAGCACTGTCTTGAGCTGATCCTGTGTTGGAAGCTGAATTCGCCAAGGGAAGGACAAAATCGTGATAGAAGTTAAACCTGACAAAATTCTTGATTCTAAATGACAGCCCGAAGAATGCCAAAAAGGTGCAGAATACACGACTAACCTCGATGACATCATTGGTCGAAACTGCCGCTCTTATATTTCCATTTTCCTGTGAAAACAGCAACCAAAGTTATTCTGGTAATCAAGAACCTCCACTTAGCTCAGTAGAACACAAATTACTACACATCCACAGTCTGTAATTGGAATAGGAATATTACGACAAGCTTGTAGCCGTATCTGAACTCAGTAGCCTCCCGCAGTGTTCGGTGCTGCTTGAATGCAGTCTTCTGAATCTCCTTCTCATCCTGTTCAATAATAAGCTCCGCCTTTAGTAGAATGCAACTCTAAATGCCAACCAGATGTGCCAACAAAGGACTCACTCGATAGATAACTGCAGCCAGATTCCTGGCGAGCGTGTCTTTGTAGATATACTTGCCCAGGAAATTATCTTTTGCCGCCACCATTATCTTTGCAGTGGTGCCTCCCGTTACTATACTGAGCGGGTACCATAGATTCACCTGCGTAGATAAGCAACGCCGCCTCAACAAACACACTCAGAACAGCCAGCTCTCTTCATCCCGAGACAAGGAAGACGCTGACAGACAACTTCTAACATGATTAGTCAGTCAAGAAACAGAGCAGTCCACGGACAGCAAGAAAAGTTGTCAGCGCTCTTGCCCAGAACTCGTAGTGCAAGCCAATAGCTTAGTATGACACTGGCAGCAATCAGAGGTTCATGGTGAAATTCGAGATTTAGCGGATCATTTTAGTCATTCTTTCACGAACCTCGGCTCGTCCCGATTTCATTTTTATCCCCAATTCCATTCCTACGGCTGGAACTAGCACGGCATTAAGATACACAGATTGAACCCGGAAAAATGAGCAATTTCTTGGAAAAATTGAAGGTAGAGAGAGGGAGAGGGAGAGGGAGAGGGCAAACATTGGCCATGCGAATGAAAATGACGAATCTGGGGTTGCCATCGTCCTCAATCTTGGGCAGGGAAGGGACGGGGGGCCTCTGAAACTGACGAGCCTGCATCCCTCTCTTCCCCTTGGCCTCAACCACCAGAAGCGGCCGCCCCTGCTTCTGTCTCTGGGCGGTTGTGGCAACCGAAGAGCGCGAGCTGAACAGTGAATGCTTCACCAGGCCATCTTCGTGCGTCCCCCTTGAGTTGGACGGGGGAAGGCGAACCAAGGCGTTTAAGGACATGCCCACCTCCATGGATCCTCGGCTGAAAACTCTTTCACCTGGTTTCGAGAAGAACAGTACGAGTTCTGTCCTGTTACTCGCGTCACTGTTGTGGGGCTCTGTTCTTCTGGGATATTTGGGAGGTGGGCGAAGAGACGGGTCATCAAGAACTAGAATTAGCCATGGCGTCGCCTCTTATCCGCATGATCGGAGGACTCTACTGCCATACACGTGGCGCATAGGCCAACCCCTGACAGCTCCCGGTTCCAGGGTCCCACCCACCAGCGGCAATGTTGTCAACCGCAAACTCCCATAGGACGGTGCGTATTTGAGGCCTCATCGCGCACGTTGTTTGGTCTGAACATAAAAATGCAAATTTTTGGCCTTAAGTGGAAAAGTTTGCAAATTTTTTGTTCTAAAATCCGGGAAAGAAGGTGCCAGATTATTGTGAGATGATGTTTGTAGATGGGTCGGAGGATTTGCTGCTAACATAGACATTACAATCTCAATTTCAGTAGAAAGATCAAGCAAACTACTTATATATATTGACACCGTGGTTACCCAGTAAAATTTAAGCTTTTCAGCCCCGTCTCTTTTTACAACTTCATTGGAATCAAACGACGTTTTTCTCTCCCTAGTGCTAAAGTTTGCACCTTTTGAAGTTTCACGGCTGGACTTCATTTCATCAGCTGGAATTTTGTTCTTCCTTTTCCCAGAAAAGCAGAAAAATCTTCTTTTTGAATCGATTCGGGCATCGGATGAATGAAAACCAAATCGTTCAACACTTTTATTGCAGTGAAGATGAGTAAGAACTGCGGCAGTTCCACCCATCTCCATTGTTCCAAACAAGCACACACAGAAATTATAGAAATGCATAGTCCAATGCCACGATGCTCCAAATACCCTGGTAGCAGTCCATGAGAGTCTTATTCTTTCTGAAGCAAATACAGATTAAGTTGTGAAATAAAAAAGTTGACAGCTATTGGAGCTTCCTGTTCTAGTTGCACTTCCAGCAGGAAGCTGCAATGATGGGCTTCAGGTTCCAACCTAGAACCAAGCACCCTTTCTCTTCCACTATGGTGAACCCATCCCAGGCCTTGGTGTTCCCCAGCCACTGCTTCGCCTGCGCCAGCATCTTCATCGGTGCAGGTTGGAACCCGGCTCGGCTCACCCTCCTCCTCCACTGGTCGACCCTTTCATGCCGCTCCACCCTTGCAGGCCCCTCGCAGCTGACTATGTTCTTGATCTCCTCAGCAAAGAAGAACTGCTCTATCTTCGCCCTCCTGGTGTCGTACTTTGGCAGCATTGAATCCAGTGAGTCGAAGATGGCAGAATAATAGTGCAATGCCTCCATGAACCTCCCAAGAAAGAAAGGCCCATTGTGGCTCGAGTCTTGCTCCACTAGAACCAGAAGTTTCGGGGTTAGCTTCTGCAGCATCTGCAGGACCGAGTTCAGCGCTCCCCGGCTCTCCTTCACGACACAGTGGAGATGAAGAATGCTGTTAACCACCAGAGCTTGCCCTTCTTGGATCCTGAAATCTTCTACTTGCAGATTCTCAAGGCTGTTTTGCACTGCCAGAAACTCGAAACTCATCCCCAGCTTTTTCGCATAACTTTCTAGCTCATCTCCTATTTTGCTCAGGCAGTCTCCGCTGTTCCCGACACCGGTGATCCTGAGCTTGTGCGGTGGCCCACCTGGGCGCTGAGCCAGGCTGTGGATCAGGTCCTGCCATTGGAAGCCATGGGGCAGACCCAGGCTCATCCCCAGGTCCACTACGTGAACCGAACTCTCTCCCTCAAAGGCTTCCATAATGGACTCATTTGCTACAAGGTGGCTGAATTGGATATAGGGGCAAATCTCATAGACAAGGCGGAGGGCCTCCTCTCTCTCGGATGTTACGTTCCCAGTTCCGGGCACGGGCTTCTCTTCCGATCCCTGTACCACAGCACCCCCGAACCCAAGGGGATGGACCAGGGCAAGTCGGTCCCAAAGAGCCTGTACGAAGCAAGATGCAACCCGCTGGAATGATGTCCCAAACACAAGGGCCTTGGCTTGGAGCTCCGACAGCAGTGTCGAGGCATGGGCCTTGTCCCTGCAGGCCACGGCCTCGGCTGAAGCAATGAGCTGGTGGACGAGCCTCATCTCATCCTCGCCCTTACTTGTGTCCTCCCCGGTCTTGTCCACCTTGCTCCTCAATATCATGGCTGCCGCCGCCTCTTCCATGGCCTCAACTGCCAAGAACCGCTGCATATAGGCCCGAACATGGTCCCTGAATTGGAGCCGAGGCAGGCTATTCAAGCTGTCACTGCTCTTGCTGCTCCGGATTCCATAAATGCTCCCATTATTGCACTCCACAGATTCTTCAACAACATTTTCAAACTTGGCCCTCTTGCAATCCCTGGCTTCTTCCGCGCAAGTGAAGTTCTCAAGCTTGGGAATGAGTGGGAAAGAATAGTGTCCCATGCTCGAGAAGTTAAGGTCGAGCCCACTAAGCTCGTTGTCGTCATCATCATTCTTGCACGACAAGTTTGCCGAGCACAAACCAGATCTCATGATAACCCACACCAAGTAGGAACTTTAAAAAGGGAAAAAAGAAGACGTATCAGGGGACTGCGGACCTATTAAACTTGAATCCTGTGGTCCTGGGAAGACCTATATACTGGAGCTCTCTGGATGGATTTCGATGTTTTCGAGTAATTCAGTTGTTCCCAAGAAAACTTGTCCTGCTAAGCATACAGCAAAGCACATACATAGATCAATCAGAATAAAAGAAAATTATTTCCTGTCATTGTCTATGAATTCCGAGCCTGCCGGAGTATATACTCCAAAATCATAATTTCTCTGCGTACTCTTATCTCCTTCGAAGCTCGATCGAGAAACCTTTATCTGTATGCGGCTGTCTTCTTCCACCTGGCCCTACTTCTTCGGCGTTCTGTTCATAAAACTCTATTTTATGCTCATTTTCTCTTCATCATGTCCGTTGCCCTAACCTCTGAGAGAGTCACAAGTTCACCCATCACAGGAAATGTTGCCATGCCGGGTCGACTTGAATGTTCCTGGGATCGGTCCTTGCAGAACAACGGCCTCTGCATCCCATGCGAGCTCCTGTTCCTTGAACAGAGGGGTCGTCCATCTCATCAGGTGACGACTGTTTCTTTGCTGTCCTAGGATTGTGTCCAGCTGCGGAATTTAGCTGGTGAGTTTCTCGGCTGGTGAATTGAATGACTGCAAGAGAAATATTCCAGGATGAGTGCATACAAGTTAGATGGATATTCCGTTGTTTGTCTTCATGAGGTTTTTCTTGGAGCCTCTAAGAAACCAAAACATTCTTTAAGGAGAAAAGGGCGGCCTTTTGTTTCAAACAAACAAGAAAAAACATTGTAAACTAATAAAAAGAACACAGCAAGATTGAACTCTTTTGCAATTACAGGGTAAAAGTTATTCTCAAAGGGCACGTCATGTTTCACCAACTAGAATTGAATCTAGAATCTTTGGCTCGGGCGCTTTAAGATTCAAGCCGGTGCAAATGAATCTGTTTTCCACCGCCATGAGCTGCAGAGACAACCTCTTCCACCACAGATCCAACTAACCCGTGTGGATATTCCCTCTCATTTGATCTCTTCTGAAAGTAACTTGGCGATAAAACCGCGATCGGTGACATAGCTTCGATGACTGGAACATGATCCACATGACAGTTCTAACCATGGAGGAACAGATTCACCCTGGACTTGAGGGAATCTTTCGTTGCTGTGGAGGTTTGCACGCAATGGCTATGGAATGTCTCTTATGGCTGCCTTTCAAAAAATAGAGGATCTGGTCAATCCATCAATGCGTAAAATCTCCCAATTGCGAGAACTTTTCTTCATTTGCGGCATTCAAATCGGGGACATTATTTAAGGAAATGAAATATCATATTATCTCAACTACCTCGTATTAATACATCATTTGTCTTTTTTTATTATTTTAAATGAATTCCTACTTTGCCATGTCAATGGATGAAAATACTTGCATTGTGGTGTCATTCATTGAACTGCAGAGCGGCTTAGAGCCCACTGCATTCGCGAAAAACGGCCCAGAGCTTGGCCGCAGTCTCAATTGCGTACCAATTTCCAGTGAATCCACCTCAGAGGAGATGGAAAAAGGCAAGGCTGGCTTGCTCGATCCCTAGACTATCGGTTACGTGCCTGGGACGATTCCTAATCGAGCTCAAATCAAAGGGGAGCGAGGGAGAAGTGATGAGCCGGCATGTTCAATGGCCATGGATTGGATCGGTGAGCCAGCCACTGAAGAACCTGGAATTGTTTCTCGACATAGAGTCGGAACCGAGGCATGTTGTTAGCAAGCCATCTCCATGGCCAAGATTTCTCCAAGTTCAAGCATCCAAGGCTGGGCATGTTCTGGCACCAGAATTAACGTAAGTTTGGTCTCTCTCTTGTTTATGCATGCACGCATGTGCAGACGTACCAATTGAGATCTATAATTTATTTACCCTAATGAGAAAACAATTGCAATTAACCAACCTCAATTTTTCAATCCAATTCTTTTTCGAGTTACAAACCCATTGATTGATTTAATTGAGAAGCTTTTACCTTTTTAAAATGATGAATGTTTCGAGCTATATATGAACTATTTACAGAGGTTATCAAGTTTGAAAGTCCGTATCATTAAATCCTATATCGACCGGGGGTGGGATAACCGTGCGTTCATAAAAGATGTTAATACCATCACCTAACAGCTTAAATTTCTTGGTGAAAACATACTTGGCCCCTCATGAGACCACCGGTAATAATAATACCATAGTCGAGGATATTAACTCTGACAATTTCTAACATAACCTTAACCCGGAACGTGTTCATTCCGAGAGAAATGGGATACACTCGAAGAAGACGGCTTCCTCGAGTTGAATTGCGAAGCCGCCCAACAATCGAGGGCATTACCAGTACACAGTTCACTGGTCATCGATAATTCCGGAAAATCAAGGATGTCTACCGCAGAACTCTAGGAATCATCTTAGGGAGATGTAAACACTGAAGCCAATGTCTGATTTGCTCCAAATTCAAATCAGGAGTGACCCAATTAATTGATTTGGACGGTTCGATATCTTTGATCAACGAACCTGACGTGGACCGTCACGGTTTATTGATTTCACATGTCACACATCAAGATAAGAAAATTCAATAAAAAGGGGGAAGAGGAAGGAGAAAGGGAGCGTCTATACAGCATAACTACAAGGAAAAGAAAAGGCCACGATTACACACAAGCGATTCGTTATTCATGTTTACAAACGTTACACCAACCCCAATATCGACAAAAACAAATCAAAACACAAAAATTCATGCGATGAAACAAAGAAGAAGCATGTTGGAAAAAAATAAAAAGGAAATTGCAACAGGTTGATTCTACAGTACAGAGCGCATGGACCCCATGTCCGTGGTGATAGGAAGTAGGCCCGACTCGTTCGGAGTCACCAGGTGATGCTCGGGTTCAGGGATGCAAACTCGAGCAGCTCCTGGTCACGGTCGAGCTCTGCCATGTCCGGGATCCTTAAGGTCAGCCACACCTCGATGCCCTCGCCATCCCTGGCATCCATTAGCACCACGGAATTCTTGAACTCAGTACTCTCCATGGCCACCCAGATCGGGTTTCCCCACCCGAAATCAGCTTCGTAAAACTTGAACCTGGTCCAGCTACTGCAGTTGTAGAAGTCTATGTTCTCGTCGTTCATTAAGCTTGCGAATTTTGTTCCGGCTTCGAAGACCGCTCTCACGGCACTCTCCCGATCCTCTTGTAGCCTCTTAGGGTAGGTTTCCATGTACTCTTCCGAGCTGGCCCTCATCCGGCTGACCAGTTGGTGAAGCTCGGTGTCAGGGTCATCATTCGGAGGGTGGAACGACCCAAGGAAGTTCCCGATGGCATGTTCCGGTAGAGGCGGCATGAGCCTCCGGCGCAGGTTGACTGCCTGGGACAGCACAGACAACCTCAACGGAGTTCCTAGGTTTCTCCTAGATGCGTTTGCCGCGCATTTCCATATCAAGGCCGACACAGCCTCCACCCGGGTCGGCTCTGGCACAGCTGCACTGGCGGCTTTGGCCCTCAGTGTAGCAACTCTCGAGGAATCGAATGCATACCTCCTTGTGATGCATAGACCCTTCGGCAGCTCTGCCACGGGAATGTCGACCAGGTGTTCCAGTGGCGGGAATAGAGCCGACATCGAAAAATCCGGGGCTAGGACTTCACCGGACCCACGGGCTGTGCCGGTCCATGCCTTGACGAATGAGCTCATCGTCGAACCATCACATAGCTTGTGGGAAATGGCGACCCCGATCGCCAGCCCGCCGCATTCAAAGAAATTCGCCTGCACGAGCAAGAGAACCCCGGAAGCCGCCTCCGTGGACTCCATACTGACAGGGAAAAGCCTCTTCAACACCGAGGGCTCGGGCTTCCCGAGGACGTCATCGAGAGTGCAGCCGACCTTGGCCTCGATGTAGGCAAAGCCTTCATCGTTACACTCGATGGAGAAATTGTCCCGGATCCTCCCGGCGAGCAGGTTATACCTGGTCAGCACGTCGGACAGCGACGACTTCAGCCTCCTCAACTTATTATCGATGCTCCCGGCTCCGCCACCGGGATAGAACAGAAGCACGGTCACGTAGAGGGCCGGGGAGAGCTGATCGAAGAGCGAGAGTTTGATGGCTCCGTCGACCTCCTCCTCCGAGGTCGGCGAAGACGGCTTGATGGTTTCTCTGGAGACCACCTCGACCTTGATTTCAGTAGCCATCATCTGATTGAATTCTACTGCAACGAATTCCGCGACCTGTAAAGGAAATTGGCCGTGGAAGACAGGCATTATATAGTGGAAGGTCAATGTTTCATCGGACAAAACCTTAAATCCTCGGAATTACGCAGTGAGAAAATATCGATCGAATTACTTCGATTAATAATATTTATGATAATTGTTTAAATAATTAACATCATAATTTAATCGCCTTTCATAATTTGACAGACATCTTCTCATACCACATGATGAGATAAGAATATTCCAGAATTTCCGGGTTTGACTTTTTTGGAGAGCTGTCCACAAGGCGACAGAGCAATGGAATTGTGCTTTCTGGGTTACGTCAAATTCGGAAGGGCACATGAAGACAACTATCGTCTACTGTCTGAGACATTATAAATTCTTCCTGCCCAGAACTTGTTCTTCATTTGTCTCAGACGATTAATTAACTTATAAATTCCCGTTGAAGATTCCATTCATTTTCTTTTGTTGAGATCATGATTATGGGACCCAAAAAAAAAAAAGAAATCCTTTAGCAAAGTCTACTCCTACATGAAAAAATAAATAAAATTTTACAAATATAAATTTGTAAATGGAAAAAAAAAATCATAATGGGAGGTGCTTAGCACTCGAAGAGCGAGCTTACAAGATAACCTGTTTTAGTAGCATGTATAATTACCAGCGAACTTGGAAGAGGTTGAATCCACACTCACTTAAAACGTTAAACAAATTGATGTTGGTATTAGATTCTTTTATGTTTCATGATTCTTTTTATTTATTTTCCGATGTGGAATTTAACCCCGACAATCCGATTCAATCCTTGACAACTTTGCCCCTTAAATGGGTCAATCGAATTCGAATCTAAATCAATTGGACGTACGCTAGACGGCAAACGAAAAAAGAATATGAAATCAATATGAAAGTCGTCGAAATACATCAGAAGACAGCTACTAAACTGGAAAATTAAGAAACACAGCAGACATAATTCACTCAAAGAAAGAATTAAATAACGCACAACAGAAGAATTCTCAGAAAATAATTTATAAAAAAAAAAAAACGAAAAAGAATGGAGAAGGGCTTACCTCCGCCATCATACACGACAATCTCAATTGAAGAGATTGGTTTACAAATCATGGATCACGTGCTGAATTAACAATGGAAACGTGGGAGGAAGCTGCCTGCAAGGCCAGCAAAATACTATCAGAATCCCAATCAGAATCCCAATCACAATTCTTCCTCTTTATGGAGTCTTCATTCTGTTTGTCTGATGGGAAAAAAGAAAACCCTAATTTCGTTGCGGGAACATATTCTAAATAGGATCACGAATTAGAGATTTGTGAATAAAAAAATATGCAGTTGAGAGAATTTACCTTAGCATATATACTGATCCAACGTGAGCTTAAATTAGTCAGCATAGATTTTATTTTTATTTATACGATAAACGTACATACATACATACATAAGATGAAATGAACAATAATTAATCAAATGTCTAATATAATTCACTGAAGTTGGCTTTGGCCAAGCCCAGGCCAAAGAGCAACTTCCAGCAAGTATTTTGACATATATGCACAGATGAAATTTTGAACCGAGGAGCAGAGACCTACTTAATCTCAATCAAATCGAATAATTTATAATTAAATGCTGTAATATGTGGCAAAGGGCACATTATCAAGAGAAATCACATTACATTACACCTTACACCCAAAATAAACAAAATTATTGATTATTTATGTGATGGTGTATATGAAAAAAAATATAATTTATTCGAAAAATTTTTAATGAGATGCGACCAGCCATCCTGACGTGTACTTCTATTCAATTTTTTTTAAAAAAATATATCTTATAATAATAATAATAATTTTATAGTAATTTCATTCCACTGGGTGGAAATTTGGCATTGGTCCAAAATCGTATGAAAATGTCTGCGTGATCAACATTACGTCGAACAAATACATGTAGAGAGTGACCCTCTTGCTAATAAAATGGCCATGATGAAGAAAGCTCATGGATACGCACTCGTCAATGGAATTGGGGAGATAAACGCAAAACAATTCCAGTATTTCGCCGGAAAAAAAATGAAGTAAAGCATACACGACTTATCGAACACCTATCGTCGGGATCTAAGACTTGCTCCACAGCTATTACCTTGGAGCGGCACAACTATGCATGTGACATCGATCTGGTGCTCGGGGTTAATTTACTGAAAGCGAATTCTAGAAGTTGTTTTTGTATGATCGAGCACGCCCATGCCCAGTTGGTTCCACTCGAAGTCAACCAGGCCGGCTCGATCCGTCCTCCACCTCCAGTGTCGACCAGCACGGTGGAGTGTTTGAAGTCAGGCCAAGACCGAGTTCTAACACTCGGTATCGAAAGCTTGCACCTGCTGCTGCAGTCATAGAAGCCATGGATGACTTGGCTATGGTCTCCTTCCCACTTGATATCGCTCCTTCTGTTTTTTTCAATGAGACACGAGGAATTCTTAGGTGATTTTTCCCCTCGTATACGGTCGCAAAGGTTGTTGTTCTACATGTATTTATGTACATGTATGTATGTGTATACATAAACATGGTAACGACTGATCGTGTTTTGTCTGCTCTGCGATGAGAGAAGGAAAATCTGTTGCCATAATTGGAAGCAAATCCATTATTTTATGTCAGATTTTGTTCCCGTAAATGACCAATGATCATGGATCACAATCACATTCCCCATAATCAGCAGAAACATGGAGCTCAGATCACTGCGAAGGTGTCTAATATTTAAAAAGGGTTTACGAGAAAAGAGAGATTAGTGCAATTGTACAATTTTTAATTCAAGATTTAGAGGTTCTAAATTTAATTATTATCGGTGAGACTTTTGGCGCTCCTTCTTAACCTAGATTCAAAAGATACTGATCCAATTCTCATTATTGAACTCCTCAAATCGATTTGTTCCAATCTTTCTTCTATCCCTTTATATGTGGCCTTATTTGTAACCCATATATATATATATGTATGTATAATAAGATGGAGAGGTTCATGAGAGGAGTTGATATAAAATTTTTGTAGATCCGATGAAGCTGCCTGAATTAAGGCAGCGATTAAAATGTGTTTGTGCCCTCGATTAACATGAGTGCGGCATCTCTGTTACATTGTCTATAGTTGAAATCTCATCCTCGTTACATTTTCTACCTCAACCTTCTGGCAAAGATCCTTGATTAACCTCTACATGCTCTTAGCACACTGATTTTCATGCCCATGTAACAGGTTAATCCATAAAACGATCGGGATTCAGTACGACACTCACTTGACACAAGCAGCGTCCTTTGATTATATATGAAAAAGGGTGAAGGATGGAAATCGGTTCAGTTTTTGCATGCCCAGAGAGGCTTCATTGCGGGAGGACAACTGACAAATCCTGCACTTTTCCAGTCCCTAACTGAGGAATTCCTTGTCTTCCACAAGCTCCGGACTTGAGTCTCTCATATAAAACTCGCCAAACATCGAAGCAGTTCACCCTCCTGTTGAGGATAATTGGTTATCGCCATCGCCTGCTGGCTTCATTTGAATTAGACATAGACCCTAACGTCTTATAACCCCGGCACATGGGCAAGGAGAAGATTGTAACAGAGAGGTTTGTGCTTGTCGGCAAAGAGTTTTGACTCTTACAAAATCACTAGTAGGTGTTCCTTCCAGTACTAGTTGAGTTGACAGTGACACAATCCTGCCGTGGAAGTCTGCCATGGCAAGGAGAGAAGGGGAAGGGCGACCATGTCATTTGTTTTAAACTGTCTAAAGAACCTAAGGCGGAGAACTGAACCACCATTGCCTGCTGGAGATCTTTCATGAACCCGCAGCAACTGGCATGTACACAAGGGCGAAATGGAGAGTTCAATGATTTGATGAGGCATCCGAGGAGCTCAACCAGAAAGATCAATGCAAGGTGTAAAGAAGAGATTCAAGGAGATGGCTGGCTGGTTACTCAAGGTACATAGAATTTGGGAGTTGGTGGTCCGGGGAGGAGGGTTGGACTTTTACAGATCAGAAGCTGCACTAGTTTCCCATTCTATGAGGATAGTTTTCGGGTCCAGGAAACCGGGCATGGTTTTCATAGCTGTCATGCCCATCAAGGATGTTCTCACATTAATGGATACAGAGTAGGGCAATATGCTCGAAATGGACACGGCCAAGTTTGAAACTCACCCTTGGTTGCACTGACAATCACCCCCTAGGAAGTGTTCTTGATTGCTGTAACTAATATTCATTCATTGCAAAAGCAATATCAGCAGCATCAAACACGTATAACAAATAGAAAGAAAGAGGAAAAGTAGTGGAATCCATGGATTGGTCTATCTCTTGGTGTCACCGTTTCAGCAACAGCAGCACGAAAATTCAACACATTCAGCATCAAATCTAAGTTGGCAAAGATCATACTGCCAAATGCATTCTTAAATAATGAGCCTATAAGTTCATGCTTTTTGGTGCAAAAGGCATCTAAGATGTCCCAAGACACGGATCTATTTCATGTAACGTTTGCAAACTGCATGCAGCTCTTTCCCTAATAACCGATATACATTTCGGTCCTAAGAGCATCGAACCCTCCGATGCATGCACGTGTATGATCTGATATATCACATCCAATCCAAAAAATCAAAGCCGGCTTCGAACTACCAGTTAACTAACCTGAAAAGGTTCAGGAAGACAATCTTGGAGTGGGGACAAGCACAGCTTCGTTGCTTGTGGCCTTCTTGGCAGCTTCTTCTTCAAGACGTCTCCATGTAGCTTCGCGTCTTTCTCTTATCTCGTCTTCCTTGGCTTCATCCTCCTGGAACTTCAGTGAGCATTCCTTGAACAGATCATGGTCGAGGTCGTAGAAGATCTTCCGCACGTTCAAGGTCAAGCTGTGGACGGCTTGGTTCCAGTGGTTTCTGGCATTTTTCTCGAGTGCAGGGAAGATGATTGGGAATATGACTTTACGGTTCTGTCTGATTAGGTTCTCGATGTGGTCATTGTTCCAGAAAAAGAGAGCCCTCTCTGCCACCTAGAAAGAAGGAACATGACAAACCATTAAATAAATTAAACTGCTACTGAGCTCAAAAGGGAAAAACAGCCTAAACTCTATTATCTTTTCCATAGAGTTCAGGTAACTTATTGCCAGGAGCACATATTTTCTCATAATACAACGCATTCATTTCATCTTTCCCCATTTGCATTAGCTCGATGAGGATCTAGCTAGTAACGAAACCCAGAAACTTAGGAGTTGACGCATTGATGTCCACAAATAAAACTCAAAGTAATTTTGTCATTTACTGTTGAACTGCGTCATATTACACAATATTCAAGACGATGTAGCGTTGAGTGCAGCTTCAGCAAATGGAATACATGCATCACCTTAATGGTACAGAGAAGTGAAATAAAAAAAGAAGCTTAGTGACCTCCCCATAATGACAAGAAAGAAATACAAACCCGACACAGAAATTTCAGAAGTTCAGAACAATGTGAGGATGTCCCGCTCTTGTCAATGCAAATAATTAAGGGACTGGAGGAATCTAACAGACAAGCTTTTGCCTTACTAAGCAGAAGAATTGCCTAGAAACTACAAATTCAGTGCTTGACCAGATAATCAAACCGATACCCACAGCAAGATTTTCATGCTGGGTAATAAACGTCAGTAACTAGATGAGAACTCCAACTATTACCGTAGGTAATATAAGATAAGCATCACAAGAAGATGCAATAGAAGATGATATTCATAGAAGGAACAAGGATAGACCACATGTCAGTTGAGGACGGAGTTGGAAAAAGGCAGTCTCTTCAACTACAGAAGCGGGAAATGCACAGAGATTGGAAACATTTCAATTTCTTATTTTACTATGTTCAACTCGAAAAAGGCGCTCAACCTACAAAAATTGCTTATAATATTTAAAGAATGCGGTTCTTACAGAATTTTCTACAGTAACAAGATAAAGTAACAGAGTAAAAGAAAAGAAGAGAGAACAATATAGTAACGAAAAGTTGTGCCGAGCTATATGTGGATCACTCTTACTCTCTTTTCTCTCTTTCAAGTAAGAAAATTGATTCACTGATTACTTCCACTGACTGACAAAATTTATTTCATCTAACACAAAGCCTTCAAATGAGTTTAAGCATCTTAAAGATAATTAAAAGAAAAGCCAACTAGGTAACTGAAGTTCAGAAGTTTATTTTTAAGTCCTACAGCATTGCAAAAGCAAGGAGCACCACTAGTAGATGAAAGAAGAGTACAGAGAGAAACTGACATAGTTACGATTAAAAATGCTTCAGATAAAGCAACAAAATGAAGCAGTTCAAATTGCATATTAGATCGTGCCTACAAGGAATTTAATTACGAGCCCCATCACTTGATGAGTAAATGTAATGCTGCAGCAGAAACATACCTGAAAATGGGAGCTGCTCAGGCAACGGCCAACTTGACAAAACAATGGAACCATGCAGCGTTGGAATTCTGGAGGCTGAGTCGCTTCTAAGACTTCCTCCAATTCACCTAGGAACATCACTTCCTTGGAACTGTTCGTGACGGGCCAATACTTCAGCAAGCCCCTGATGACAGTATCGGCGAGCTTGCAATCTTTCTCCACAAACTGCGTGATGCAGTATGATAACTGCTGGTGATACGTAGCCAAGCACTTGGGCTTGTGCAAAGGAATCAGAGCTCGGCTTAGGAACAGCTTGTGCTCTTCCTTCAGTGGCAGTGCAAAACCATTAATAATACTGCCCAGTATCTCAAGAAGTTCGGCAATCCCATTGTGCTTCTCAGTCTCAAAAATGAAACGGTAGAAAATATTGTTTATAGCTTTTCGAATGAATGGGCGGTGCACCATGAATTTTCCATAGATACGATGGAGAATTGTCTTCAAGTAATCCCTTTCTCGATGATCTTCCGAGTCAAATAAGTCCAGCAACTTGAGGATAAAAGAGTGGTCAATGTACTTCTTGGCAAGTTTAGCATCGGTCTCAGAGGATGCAACGAACCTCAAGGAGAACTCGTACACGAGTTGCAAATGGGGCCATGCTGGATCCATGGAAGGCTCCTCTTCTTCCAAGTCAAAGGCTTCTATTTTGTTTGCACGTGGTTGAGGGGTGAGTGCACGGAATAAATTGGCTGAAACCATCTTTATAACCTCTTGCATTATTGTTTCTGTGAATTTTCCATTAGCAGAAGTCACATAATCAACGAGCTCAGATAATGTCTGTCTCTTGATCTCCTTCTCCCTGAGGCTCTTTGTCGGATCAGTGAAGTCAAAGGTGACGGAACACATGCTCAGCTTCCTGATGAATAAGTTCTGCTTTTCCGAGCTGGGGACATCTTTGAACCCAGGCAATGCTTCATAAGAAGAATACACCAAAGGACCATTAAACTTCGAGTTAGCTCCCCTTTGGACTTTTCCTCCCTGATTAGATCCCACATCTGAAACATGATTAGAAGCTGAATTCGAGGAGATGTTCAAGCTCCCTGAATTACTGACTCCGAATTCGCCGCTTCTCGGATTGATAGAAGAATCAAGGTACGGATAAGAGTTTCTGCCATGGTCTCGACTCTCACTCGACTTTGAAGATTTGCGAGGAAGCTTGCTGAGTATCTGTTTGATCATACTTCATATAAATTTAAGGAAGTTTCACCTCCTTTAAAATGCAACACTGATTCCCGAAATTTCGCAAGCACCAACACAGTGTCAGTCAGATCCCATCGTGGAGCTTTCTTCTCTCAACCCAGGGCTCCAGACAGCACAGTCCAAAAGAAAACGAAAAATATTCAACTGAGAGCGTTTACTGTCTCATGTTAAACCTACTTGTGCAAGTACCAGTCAGTGCACAGGCCCTAAAATCACCGATCTCGATCAGCTCCCACAAACCCTCGAACACACTTATGCCTTCGCAGATCGAAGCACAAAGGTCCCAACTCTGACCCAACCGCAAAAACCTCACAAGTCAAGAGCTGCTCTGATCAAAGAACGTTCGCTAACTTCAGATTCAAATCAACCAGAACAGAGAAAGAACACACAAATTGACCAACAACCATCGCATTCCTAAGATCAACGGGAATCAACACGACCCAACAAACAGAACATCGAACTCGAAGGATGCATCGAGCCGCATGCAAGCTCGAAGCAGTGTCGGAGTGAACTGGCGAGCAAAAGGGGAAGAAAACCCAGATGAGGAAAAGGACAGACAGTGTCACTTACAGAGAAAAGACTCGAACTTTGCTCAGAGCACTTCTGTCAAATTCCCCCCTTCTCGTAAATTGTTAATGTTGCTGTTGTTCGCGAGGACTTACAGCTTCAGAGGGAGAGAGTAAAAGATTTGTTGGGGGGAACAATAATTTCTCGTGATTCAGTGGGTGAAAAAATTCCCCCTTTTCCTGCTCCAAAGCCATAGCTGAAGCTGATGCTCGCCAAGCTGCTTTCGTAAAATTTTTATTATTATTAATAAACAATTCAAAAATTACGAATATCCATTAAATTTGAGAAGTAATTTTCAGTTTTTCAGAAAAGGTAAATTTTATATTTTTGAAAATAAAAATAGATATTAAATTTCAAATGTAATAAAATGCTTGAAAGCCGTTTTTATTTTTTTACTTTCAAAGAAAGTAAAATAGATATTCAACTCAATTATGCTAAAAAAATTAAATATGTTATTCAATTATGTTAAAAAAATTGTATTTTTTAAATTTTTTTAAATGTGCAAATGCCCCAATTACTTGAGTTATTTACTTTTTTAATATATTAGACTTATTTGAGCCCAAATTTATACCGAGAAATATTAAAGTTTTCATTTATTTAATTTTTAGACAATCTAATTATCAAGTCAACTCAGAAACCGTAAACAAGCGAATGGAACTCAGAGACAAGACCGAAGGACGAGGAAAGTAATCGTACGCGTTTGTCTTGAAATTATTATCTTGTTTCTTTTATTGTGCTTTTTATTTACCGAAAAATCCTTTTTTCTTGTGGTAGTTCTAATTTTTATTTAATTTATTCTATTTTATGCTGTACTGGAAATTGTATTGCAACTTTTCTCTACATCGCCTCATTTCAAAATGTATTTTAATTAATTAATTTAAATTCGGATAGATTGAATCACTTTGAAAAAAGATAACTAATAATTTTCTTTACACATCTTGACAAGGAAGAAATTGTTGTATGTGCTCAACTCACCATATCATCTGTGGACTCTACAAATAAATATTTAACATGTCATCGTTAATTATTACGTCACATTTTTCTATTCATGTGAAATATTATTTTTTAATTATATTTAATTATGTGTCGAATATTTATTGGTTAGATTCACTATATCATTCCTGAGTTCAACTCCCCTGAAAAAAATGAAAAATAGGAGAACGAAGAATAAAACTCAAATATTTAAAATAACCGATCGAGGGTAAGGATGGAATCACAGCATTAAATTGTTCCCCTGTTGATATTGTATTTAGTACCCTGTCCCTTCTACCATTGAAGAAACTTTCACCCTTTGAAGACCTCTCATTTCTTCTCTCCTTCACTGTACTCAATTCTATTTCAGTGAAATCTCACTTTCACCCCCCACACGAACTTTCATCCACTTGGATATTATTATTTCACAATCATGGGCATAAAATGATGAATCCCATCGACATAAGGAAAGAAAAATCGCTTAGAAGTAACGATTTAGTACAATTGATGCTGTTCTTCATTGAAACTTTTCGTACCCATTTATCTCATCTTCTTTCTACTCTTTTTATACGCCGAAAAATATTCACTCAAATTTTTTTTTGCCTTTTCCAAATTCTTCTGTGTAAAACCATTAGAGGTAATGGTCCAGTAGTATCAAACTCACTCGCTTATAATTTGGTAATTTCAATATCTTGATAGACGACGACTTTTGATTTTTATTGGTTGGTGTTCGGAACATCTGCTAATTTTTTAAGGAAAATTTTATAAAAACTAGGAAAAAAAGATAACCCTAAAAGTGATCTGATTTTATTAGTTTGTATTACTGTCACATGATTATAGGGTTGTTCCAAAAAATACAAAACCGAATCGAATCAAACCGAATAAAAAATAATCGAATCTTTCAAACCGGTTCGCTAACAATTCGGATTTTTATCAAGAATATGTTCGGATAATTACTTGGTATCATTAGTTCAGTTGATTACAGTTAGTCGAAACAAACCGTTTTCTATTTAATAATTAAATAAAACAAAATATACAATTTTAAACAAAATATATATTCGGTTAATTTCCGAACTGAACTGGACCAATTGTGCTTTTATAGAGAATTTTATTTATTAACTTAAAAACCGGTTAACCGAATACTTCGAGCTAGTTTTAAACAATTCGATTTTTCTTCGTCAAATGGCTACGGTTCGGCCCCTATACCGCACGAACCGAGCCGTGAACACCCCCCACATGACTATACCGTTACATATAAAACATTCTCCTTCTCGAGGGGGAGATTCCTTGTTTGCTCGGGCCGGGGGTTCCCATCACCTTCTTGGTTGGTTTTGCCCCGTCAAATGGGTAAGCTAATGATCTCTACCTTCGAAGGCTTCTTCTCCTTCTTCTTCTTGCCCAAGTCATCTTCCGCAACCTTTTATTTTAATATTGTACTCGATTGTCTTTCTTTTGCCCTCGAAGACACACAGATATCACTTGGAAGAGGATGTAGGCCTGGCTGTATCGCTATATGATCCGATTTTTATATGTGAAACTTTCTGTAACCCCTTTATTTTTTTCTATCGCCTATTCGACCGCCTCAAATCGAGAAATCGAGCAGCTAGTTTGAACGATGGGGCCAACTGAAATCCTTTTTCTCCATTTTTCTTAGTACGTGGAAAATTCCCTTTTTCTTGGCATGATGGCTCTCTTGGATGCTCGATGAGTTGGTTTTTCCTTTTACTCAATAAAAAGCAATGCTTAGAAGGCATACATACATATAATCCCTCTTCTCTTCAAGAGTATCGTGTCTAACGAATACATCACGTTACAATATCAGTGTTTTATCACATAAATAAAAATCAGTTATTTTAAAATTTTTTTAATAAGACCCTAAAATCAAAATAACAACCCCGGAGATAATTAAGTTCTATTGATTTGTGACATCGCATCAGTACTGTCACGTTATATATCCGCTACATAGGTAATTTTCACCATAGCCATAGGGAGATTTCTTGATAACCATCTTACCACGATGTACGATCAATCGATTCGATGATTATATAACTACGGATCGACATCGCTCGTTTTTTAAGTAGAGAAAATATATGATTACGAGGACTTTATTACAGTGAACAAAACTGGTTCGAACTTGAATCAATTAGAATCTGCCGGGCTTTTTTCCAAGTGTGAACAACCTTACTTTTAATGTTTTTTTATTTGCTCCGTAGAAGAACATGGAATCAGCAAAAATTCAACATTACTTGGTTGACACTCGTCTCGGGCCTTTTGAATGTCGGGAGTGCGTCATTGCTTATGGAGATATTTCGCACGTGGGAGCTCGTAGCCTTCGGATGTTGGAAATGTGCCCTCGCACGTATTCCTAACATCTTGTCCATCTAACTGTTCTATCCTCTAATTGCCAAACACACAAACAGCCCTTCGGCCTCGCGAGCCGTCGGATATACGAAATCCTATCCTCTTATCCTTCCCCTTCGAGAAAATCTTCCTATCTGCTATTTGATATCACTTAGACGTGAATCCGTGTTATGCAGGCATTTTGTTATTTAATAAAATTGGTGAAAAAAATGAATATAACGGTTGAATAAATTTTTAGATATAATTAATATAATTTTTTGATAAATCAAATATGAAATTAAGTAATGAATTTGCGGTAAGTAGAGTGATTTTCTGTATGATAAATCTGGTAAATAGGTAATTGGAGAAAAATTTGTGTGGAATAGAGAGAGGAAGTATAGTGGAGAAATATTCAGCGGTCAAATATCAAAGAATTTACCAGTATATTGATTTTTTTCTTGATCTAATAGATATTAATAATTAAATATTATAAATTAATAAATAGTTTGAAAAGCTAAAACAGACGGCAAAACCCCTAAAGTTTTTATATGTTAATATAGAATAGATGTAGATGTCCAACCAATCGCATTAATACACTCAGTAACTAATATATTAACTACACGAGTAATTAACACCCGATTACCTCCTCTCCTTTGTACTACGTGATCAGATAAGTTCACAAAAGAATCACCAGATATGCTCCCACCATGGTGTGTAATTTTTCGATCAGTGTCACCCGGTAGTCAGAATTTTAATGGACCGAGATCAATTCAAATTCGTGCAGAGTCTCGCCCACTGAAAAGTAAACCCACCACGATGATGAATTTTAATCTATTCATGATGTGAAATTAGACCATCCCATACCCAAATTGGTCAATGTGCCATTTAATTTATGTAGATATTTTTTTCGGCCCAAAATTGAATTCTTGTGGATGGGGTGTTTGGCGGCTAATAACAAAGCTTCCTAATATTCAAACCTATGCCGCATTTCGCCTAGAACCACAAATTCAATAGGGAATTTCTTCATAATCAAATAGAGTAAAATTGGCCCAAAAAAATTACATTGAATACTTAGAATAATTTCATTAATATTTTTACCATATTATTACAAGATAAATTAATCTAAAATTTCCACCATGTATTACCATAATTGCCAATTTCCCTATTAAGCATGAAATTTACGTAGGTATAATTTCTTCACAAATTTGGATTTACTGCTACACTTGTTACTGTGACAAATCCGAGTTTGATCCGGATGAAGGTGAAATTTTCCCGATTATAAATTTTCATTTATTTATAGGATGTGAAGATTTTACTGAGAGAAAGAGTTATCGAACCGTCTCAACCAAGTCGTGTTTGTTCAGTAATCCAATCAACCGTGGATGGATGGATGGATGGATGGAGATAACTATCGTCGGAACCGGGTAACGGGTGGAACCCGGAAGACAGGGCTCCCGCCCCGGAATGGGAATACGATTCCGTCTCCCGCCACATCCTACGCCTAAGAAAACTGCAGTCCCCTATTGCCTGGGCGACACGTGTCCGCAGGGACCCTCCAAAATTAAACGATCCTCACCGTTTCTCTCTCTCCTCCTCAAACGCGGTCTCTCTCTCTCTCTCCACGGTACAAAGTTTCCGCTTTTGTCTCCGAATTCTCTCTCTTCTTCTCTGGCCCTCTCTCTCTCTCTCTCTCCCCCCCCTTTCTCTCGACCGGCAGACTTGTCTCCTCTATCTCCAGGATTGAATCCTCGTACCAGCAGGCGCCGCGCGAGATCTCTCTCAGGAGGAGCTGTCATTGATCGGAGAAGGTGGGCGATTCGGTTTAGAAGGGTAGCTTGTCGATTGGGTTGGCCGGTTAGGGTTCTCGGTTCCGTTAGCTAGATTTGATTTCGCTCGATTTCTCAGGTTCCCTTCGTCCTTTTTCCTGCCCGATTCTTTTATTCCTTTCATTCTTTGGGCATCCGCAGTCCCTACGAATCCCTAGCTGCGTCTCAGCTTTAGACAAGGGGGAATTTCTTTCGTTTGTCCATCTGTAGGTAGATTGGGATTAGGGTTGCGGTTTTGACACCATGCGAGCAGAAACTCCGTGAAATTTTTGGAGCGTTAGTTTTTTTTTGCCATCCGAAATTGAGGGTTTCCTTGCGGTATCTGCCAATACAAATCTACAGAAAAAGAATTCCTTTTCTTTTCCTTCCTTTTTTGTGCAATTCCCTTTTTTCGTCCATTTTCTTTGAAAATCCTAGCGAAAACTGAAAAAAAAGGAGGAATCTGGAGTCTGTTATTGAGTTGGGGATTGTCTAGACGTTATGGCCTTGAATTTTTCTCATAGACCCATCTTTCCTGCTAATGGATGCGTTCTCGAGGCCGGTGCGGAGGACAGGTTCTGCAATTCCTTGCTTTCTGATGGGGATGTTAGGGGTTATTTTGATTATGGGAGAGAGAGATGCAGGAGCAGTGGCTGCCCTCAGGATTCGAATGACGTTCTTGACCTCTTGCCTTCTGATCCATTCGGAATGGAGATAAGCACTACTTTTACGGCCATAACTGGGTGGCTTGAGAACTTGGAGCTGGATTATGGAGGTTATGGGTGTGATATGGTTGGGGGAAACAACGGAGATTATCAGTTATTTGCCGGATTGAAGTTTCTTTGGAACAATGCGATGGGGATCCAGACTTTCCCAGGGTCCATTGGGTTTGACTGCGAATATGATTTTGCCAGTGGGGCTGGTGGGTATTGTGAAGCTATGGAAGATGCCCCGGGATCCCATGAATTCATTTGTGGAGGAGCAAGTGAACATTACGGATCCCCTCATATCGACGATGAATGGGCTAATTCTGCTTATTTGGGGTTTGAATCACCTCATCAAGTTGGTGGATTTGGTTCAACAGTTTGCCTTGGAGTCTCTTCTGATGATAAGGGAATGAATGGCCTTCCTTGTTCCATGGATTTTGACTCTACAAGTGGGTTGGGTGGACTCTCTGAGATGAATGAAGGAGAGAATGCATCTTGCATTGAATACCAGTCATTGGGAGGGTATAATAAGTGCTCGGTGGAGAACGATGGAAGCTTAGGAACTGCGAGGACACAAATTTCTGTTAGCCCAGAGAATTCTGCTGAAGCTTGTTCTGATGTAGATGGCATACCTCGCTTAGCTCTGGACCTCATATTTACCTCTCTGGGTGTACGGGATCTTTTATCGGTTGAGAGGGTTTGCAGATCACTGCGCTCAATGGTACTGAGCGATACCCTTTTCTGGAGGAATATTCATATAAGCCGCCCCTTAAATGAAAAGATCACCGATGATATTCTTTTGCGGCTCACTGATAGGGCTCAAGGGCATTTGCAATGTCTGAGCCTAATAGAATGCACTCGAATCACGGATGATGGATTGAAGCAGGTTATTCAAAGTAACCCAGGGATATCTAAGGTTTGTATCTGGTCATCCAACACCCTGGTTCTTGATATTTCTTTATCTATATCTCCATGCTTAGTATAGTATAAAAGCAAGTCTTGTACCTTGTTAGTTGATTGTCTAATACCACAAGCGCTGGCTATATTTATCTTGTGATCATCTCTTAGTCACTTTCTTTTCATTGTTGAAGTACATCTGTTTCTTGATTTGTTTTTGACCATCTTCATAGTGTATGCTGCCTTGCCCTTTTGCATGGTTATATTGTTTGATTTAGACTATTAACTTTTTTTAATACAACCGTGACTCCTTTTCTTTTCCACATTGTTATGCTGTTCTCTTTTTTATTGACATTGTGAAAGTTCTTTTATTCTACAGTTGTGCGTGCCTGGATGTACGAGGCTGAGTATCAATGGCATCATCGAGATCTTGAAAATGTGCAAGTCCACTTTGAGGTTAAAGAACTTGAGGATTGGGGGCCTCTACGGTGTTACTACAGAACATTTTGTAGAGCTGAAGAATTTGATGGGGATGGACGGTGATGAGCCTTTGAAGATCCATACGCCTCACTTTTACAACAGAGGAAACCTGTACTTGTCATGTGATGATGATCGTATGATTGATATAGAGATGTGTCCCAGATGCCAGAAGATGAGGCTAGTATATGACTGCCCTGCTGAAGTTTGTCAAGGGAAGGAGCATGATTCTGCTCAAGCTTGCAGGGCATGCACCCTTTGTATAGTAAGGTGTGTCCAGTGTGGTAGGTGTATCAATGATTGCGAGTATGAGGAAACATTCTGCTTGGAGGTTTTATGTTCAGACTGTTCGCTGGAGCAGCGGCTCAAGCACCAACAGATGCCAGTTGAGGAGGGTGATTCCTTGAGATCTGCCACCAAGAATGTGCCACAAGATGGCGTCCCATCCAGTGGCTAATTGGTGTGAATGCTGCACTGTATTCTGATTTCTTTGCGGAGTGTCAGGGAGAAATAGCCATTGGATAGTCAGCCACTGAAAAAGGTAACCTAATGGAGAAACTAGAAAGTTTATTTTAGCCTGTTACTTCTTGTTTTCTCGAGGTCAAGTTATCACAGAATATGCCCATTTGCTGCGCGAGTGGATGAAGCTAAGGAGCCAGCTTTCTTTGTAAATACTGATATTGGAGTATTTATGAGAGACTGCTAATCAGGGAAGTGGTATAAAAGAGACGATTTTTGAATTGGAAGATTTGCAAGGATGGCAACAATGACTCGCTGCCCTCATCGGGATGCCCTCGACTCAACCCGGAGACTGGGCTCTGCAGCAAATAAGTGACGGCCAAGTCTTCTGGGTCAAGGGTGCTCTCCTAGAGGAGGAAGAGTTACAGTGTCTGCTCCACTTCATGGGGGAGAAGCTGCTCGGACCAACTGCCATCACTCGGGCTCCTGTGATATTCTATCCTGTCTATGTAACGTGCACAATATGTACTGTGTCAAACTGCCTTTCTAGCTGATGGTTGAGCACTGCTGCATAAGATAATGATGAAACTATGAGATGTGATTCGAACTGTCTGTGTTGATATGTATCCCTAACACTGCACCTCAAGCTGAGGTTTATCTTCTATAAATAATAACAAAGGTTGTCCTACTTCAATATGACAAGCTTGTTATGCTGCTTCTCTTTTCCTGGGCTTGCCCTGCAGCTTCTCACCTACCCGATTGAAAAGAGGGCTTTGAAGGTCGTAGTGTTGCAACTAAGGACTCTTGCTTACTAATCTTTTACTCTAGCTCAACGCAGTTGTTCCCTTTTCTTAGGCACTTGAGCATCTCTCTGTTTGTAAGAATTTATATCATAGTTCCTTCGATATCAAATGGGGTTGATATTCCACATTTGATACAGGGGAATCCGACTCAATGGAATAGCATTTGCGCTGCTATCCGTAGGAAAGTCATAGAAGAGCAGAGACTCGACGAGATCAAAATTTCTTCGTATGGAAAAGAGTGTGCAACAGATGAGATGCTCACCTGTTAGATCAACATATGCATAAACAAACGAAAACCGGGATGCAGTAAAAATGGAACACCCTAGAAAACATCAAGATCTCGGAAAGGATCCAAACCGAATGTCGAAAGGGAAGGTCAATTTGGGGCAGCTCGTGCCATCATCACCACCATCATGCAAGTTCCTTTATATGGTGCCATGGCTAGGAAAAGCAAAAGCATTCCATACATCTGGAATTGGAAAATACATTGGAGCCCTTTACTATCTTCCAAAGCAAAGAAGAAACCTTCTCTGCTCTCTCTGACCTTCAGCACTGCTATCTCCGACTTTCACTCGGCATCATTGTGCTGAAGGTCTGTGTTGAGAACTGTAAGAATCTGATGGATGATCGTGCTTGAAGTGTGGAGCTTCCCCACAGCCTCGTCAAGAAGTTGCTCCAAAGTTTCAAGATGACTGGAAATCGACACCGGGTGTCTCCAGATGGGCCAAGTCACTTTCAGGCTCTGATCACAGAGACTATGGACTTATTGCTCGATATACTTTGCAAAGAGGGCAAGGCCGAGCAAGCTCGTGCAATGCCCTTGGCGCTTAGGCCTCGCATCTTGCCCAGTGCTCACACCTTTGATGTACTCATCCACAGACCGGGTCAAGGAGGCTCACTAGCCAGGAAAAAAAGGGCATGGTATCCGGCCATGTGTGATCAGCCACTCTTCATTGTCCACCGTACATCACACTAGAACTGGTAAAGCCAAAGGATGAGATGAACCTATCTGAGGTAAGATCTAATGGCTTCGATCTATTTCATCGGGGGAATCTCAACCACATAGTTTCACAAAATTCAACAACCTGGACACGGGTTCAATCTGATCATGCGGTTCTGAAGCGTAGTTAAGGCATCATGAGGTATGGGAATAAAGGGGATGGGCCTGAGGTAGAAGAAGCAACCACCTTCCTTCCATGAAGAAGGGGTCAATAATAATAAATGGTTAGTGCAGAAGGCCCCAACTGCTCAAAGCTGTCCATGATGTAAACAAACAAAATAGTTTGTTGAATCTTCAGGGCTCATCTAAATTATAGAATTCAGATCGAATTCAGGCACGTCAAACCAACCTCATGGAGCTAGATTTGACCTGGAAAATTAGAACGAGTCGGTGACATGCCCTCCCAATTATGATTTATTCTTTAATGGAGTTGCTCTGCCTTTGAGACTGTCAACGGATGAATGAGTGGCCCGTGTTAACAGGAGTCATATCCCATCCAACTGTGGATTGGCTCGAAACTGGTCTCAAGTCATCCCGATTCTATATATAATTTTCTTTTGTTTGGTATGAGATGGCATATTTTGACAGCTTCTCTGCTGTAATTGCTGAAATTTGAAGAGCAGAGCACAGGGGAAATTAGAGAAAAATGGCAACTTTTTAGCATATTCAGATCCCCTGAATAATTTTTAGATCAGATCTGTATCAATCAGTTCATTGCGGTGCCCATCGAAGCAAACCCGACAATAAATACAGGAAATCAGGATCAAGAAGACTTAATCCGAATCGACTCTCTCGGATCTTCTTCCCCTTACCCTCTCACATGGAGTCCACAAGAAATTCCCCCTTTGCGAGTGATCCAGAGGAAATTTTCCTGATCAGAAAACAGAGACGGCTCTGTTCCAAAGGAATCCAACCAGACGCTTTTAACAGTTCGAGCTTTTTCTCCACCTTATAAAATCCTCTTGCCCAGAAATAAGATCTGTCGTTAGCAATCATCGAGTGGTCGGTTTTCGTTTTGTTATCTTCTGCGGAACAGTATAAAGGTCACCCTTTTTGTGGTATTCTTTAGCCTTTACCCTTGTCCTGCCGAGCTTCACGTGGCCAATAATGGCCGCCCTTTGCCTTGTTTTCTCCTCCCCTGTGAACTGATTTGCCTCCCCAAAACATTCATGGGGCTGGTTTCTTTGATATCCTCTATCTGACGTCCTTCTCAACTGCGCACCGTTGATCGGTTCCTTTCCCCTGTTCTTGATAACAGCTGCCCCAGTCTCTCTCTCTCTCTCTGATTGGGTGCTTTCACTCATTAAGATTCACCGTTTCCCAAAAACAGGCCTCTTTTTTCCTCGGAATTTGCTAGTTTTTGCCACTGTTCTGCTGCAGGTTCCAAGGGTTCTTGCTCTGATTTCCACCAACCCATATCTCCCAGTAAATTTTTCCGGCTTTCTAGATAAACCCAACAGAAGAAATGCCGCCGGAGTACTTCCCTCTCCGATGGGAGAGCACTCGGGACCAGTGGTGGTACGCATCCCCAATTGACTGGGCTGCCGCCAATGGTCTATACAACATAGTCAGGGAGCTTCTCCACCTGGACACCAACCTCCTCATCAAGCTCACCTCCCTCCGCAGAATTCGCCGCCTCGAGACCGTGTGGGATGACGAGTCCCAATTTGACGATGTGTCAAGGTGCCGCTCTCAGGTGGCAAGAAAACTCCTCCTCGAGAGTGAGAGCAAGCCAGGCAGCAAATCCCTCATTCGGACGGGATACGGAGGCTGGCTCCTCTACACGGCTGCTTCCGCTGGGAATATCGATTTTGTGAAGGAGCTACTCGAGAGGGATCCTCTGCTGGTTTTTGGGGAAGGTGAGTATGGTGTTACGGACATGCTCTATGCTGCTTCTAGGAGCAAGAATTCCGACGTCTTCAGGCTGCTGCTTGACTTTGCTTTGTCCCCGGGGTCTAGTGTTGAAGGAGAAACGAAAAAGGGAGAGAGTGGTGGTGGTAGTGGTGATTTGGGTTTTAACTCGGAGATGATGAACCGAGCAGTTCATGCTGCAGCTAGAGGAGGCAATGTGGAGATCTTGAGGGACCTTCTTGGGGGATGCTCTGATGTGTTGATGTATAGAGACTTGCAGGGCTCTACCCTCTTGCACTCAGCCTCCGGGAGAGGGCAGGTTGAGGTAAGTCTTTAGGACCTCCTTGTATGGGAAGCGTTGTTTCTTTTATCACTTAGCTCATACTCTGGTTGGATGTTGAGAGAGGATTACCCCCTTCCGTACAAAGCTAAGATCGATTATTGATAGGCTGGTAGTCCAGTACAATTCCTGAGGGCGTACAAAGCTAAGATCGATTATTGATAGGCTGGTAGTCAGGTACAATTCCTGATAGTTGATCAAGTAACACAAGTCCCTGAATTTCCTAAAGATAAAGACGAATGGGAGAAAAGTCTGCTCCTGTTCTCCATCCATTTTAACTGCATGGGAATCAATCTGCTGTTTCAATAAGGTGTTCATTGTAAGAACCAAAGGTTGTACGAGCTGAGGTATTGGAAGATGGTTATGCGGAGATGGAATGGCTTGCATGGACAAAGTAGATCAAACTGTGATATCAAACCACACAGCTTCTTATTTGTAACATATCTTTGAAATGGGCTGCAAATCTTCCAAGTGAAATGAGTTTGGTCTTATTGCATTTACTAGGGCTTTTCTTTGTCATGAGCAAGTCTTCTCTCATTCGAAGCAGCTCAGGCTTTAACCATAGCTACAAAAGCTTTCATGTGCCTAGCAGATAGTCATTGAAATAAGACACTTTGTCCAAGTTTGTAAACAAACTCAACCCCAATTGAAATATATACTTTTGCAAGTTTAACTCTGCATCGGCACTCTTGTTCATCAGTGTAATTTGTTGTGCATTTCCTTTTTTCTGAGAACAATCCCACAATGAATGGATGATGATATTCTCTGTGCAGGTCGTGAAATATCTAATATCATCCTTCGATATTGTTACTGCAAGAGACAATCAAGGCGACACGGCATTCCACGTGGCAGCTTACAGGGGCTACTTACGTGTCACGGAGGCTCTAATCCACTCCTCTCCGTCTTTGGCCTCTACGCAGAACAACCATGGAGACACTTTCCTTCATCTTGCAGTTGCAGGCTTTCGAACCCCTGGGTTCCGTAGGCTGGACCGACAGACCGAGCTCATTAAGAAGCTAGTCAGTGGTAAAATCGTAGATATGTATGACATCATCAACATCAGAAATGAGGACGGAAGAACAGCTCTTCATGTGGCTGTGTCAGAGAACATTCAAACCGATCTTGTGGAGCTGCTAATGACTGTGAGATACATCAACCTGAACATCCGTGATAACAACAAGATGACCCCCCTGGATCTCTTACGGCAAAGGCCAAGATCTGCTTCTTCTGAGATTCTAATCAAGCAGCTGATTTCTGCTGGAGGAATCTCGAACTGCCAAGACAATGAAGCCAGAAGTGTCCTCTTGTCTCACCTGAAAGAGGGCCTTGGTGGAGGAAGTCCAGGCACCTCTTTCCGGATCCCTGACACGGAAATCTTTCTCTATTCTGGAATCGAGAATGCGCCAGACAACCGATACGATTCATCACCGAGCATCGAACACAGCAGGTGCTTGAGCGAGATAAGCGAGATCAACTCCTGCAGTTCATTTGATGAACACAAGATTTCTGGCTCCAAAAGTAATGTCTCAGGCCTTCTGAAGTCCCTCTTTCGTTGGTCTGGGAGAAGAAGAGACCGAAAATCTTCGAAGTCAGAGTTTAGAGATGATGAGAACGATTCTCTTGATCAGTCCATAAATGCCAGCAGAAACTTGGGTGATTTTCCAATTCCATTACGGCAACAATATGCGAAACAGTCATCTCTTCCAAACAATAAAAGGGTGCTATCATATCAGAACAGCTTTCCAAGCCCTTACACGAGAAAGAAGTTCACAACAGGACTAATGCATGGCGTAATTCAGCCTAGGCCACATTTCATGTCAGGAGATTCTTATCCCAGTTCAAACTCGGGATCCGGATCCTTAGTGTCCTCACCAACAGCATCAGCTGATAGAAGGAAGAATGACATTCATCAGTCCTCCAACAGCGGAAACCTTCGGATGAACAGGAAACAGATGTCACTCAACAAGAAGCTAATGAACCAGTACCTGTGTTTTGGCGCTCAAAGCCTTGCAGTAGAAAGCAGTCCGGGCGAGTGTTAGCTTTTCAATCTTTATTAGATTTGAGAGAATGAAACTAACTAGACTGAATTTTTTCTGATGTTCTCCTCTACTGTTTTGATCTTGAGGTACCTGCACTGAGCTGTTTGCTGCTTGTATAGTAGTTTGAATAATGTGAAATGAAAATGTGACTGCAAGTTATGCAGTGTGTAAAGACACGAAGACCGGTTTTTGTTCGGCTTCTGAGATTTGAATCTCTTACTTCTGCTTATGGCTTGCCAAAATTTAGTGAAACCAACAGATTCACTATTCGGAGATTGATCTCAACGTGAGTGTTTTGAATCACAGAAGAGAAGTCATGTGTGAACTTCTTTCTCGTGTAAGGGCTCAAAAAGCTGTTCGGGTAATCGGGTTTTTCAAACTTTTGATTTGGTTCAGGGACATTTCCAACTAATGTAGTTTGCCATCTGCAGGATTCTGTCCCAAACTGAAAACTCGAGTTTTGACTGCAATGATGTATAAAAGATGCCAACTAACACAGTCACATTGAATACATGTTAAAGTTCCGATTTACTAGCCGATGGAGGGGAAAATGAAAGAAAACAGGAATTACACGGTTAAAACAAAGCAATAGAAAAATGCGGAATTTTGTCTTGGTCAATGGACTGCAAACGACAATTATCGAAGAGAAAGATGGAGGGAGGGGTTGAAGGTGTATTTCTAGAATGGAAGGAAGGCATGTTAATGAAGTTCATATCATCAGCTTAAAATAACGCAAATGGGCAGAGAGAGAGAGAGAGAGAGAGAGAGTGGCTGGTAGACCGTTAGTTAATAAATAAGAAGCAACCGGCAGAAGGAAAGAGCACACCTTTGGTTTGTTTTCTTGACAAAAAGCTCTCATTTTTTGAAGAAATTAAGGTACCCAGAAGAATTTTATTCAAGGAAATTCTCTTTCCTCGTCTTCTTCTTCTGCGGATCAATGAGTTTTCTGCAGCTCTGCGAGGTCTCCCTCTTTGATTTCGTATTCCAAGATTTACTTTGAAGGGGGATCGGAGACTTGGCGACTGAGAAGCCCGGTAGCCGGCATCAAATCAAGAACTTGGAAGCAACGGAGAAGGCAGACGGGTGGTCGGGATAGAGATGAGTGAAGGTGTGATGATGATGATGATGCAGAGCTCCCCCGCCACATCTTCGCCTCCCCCGCCTCCGCCTTCTACGTCCGCATCCTCATCCTCGTCCCTTTTTACAAATTTCCCTCTCCTATCCGCTCTCGTTGCGTTCGCCGTTGCCCAGTTCGTCAAGTTCTTCACTGCCTGGTAACCTCTTATCGCCTACCCCTTCTCTTTCCTGTCAGGTCGTCAGCTGAATTGGAATCTTGACTCTGATGTTTGTTTTGGCTGTGGATCTGCTTCTTTGACTGCTTTTTGATTCTTGATCTTGTGGGTGCTCTCATGTCCGTCTAGTGATTTGGGTAGATTTTATCAAGAAAAGTGGCATTGATGAACAGAGTGATTTGGGGCAGTAAGCATTTGTTTTTTTGTCTTTTCCTTTGATCCCCCGGAGTCTCGTGTATTTTATCAATTCTTTCCTTTGAACCTCTGGAGTCTCGTGCATTTAATATTTGAGTTCATTCGAGTTGAAGATTTCCTGTTCATGCCCGCTCAGAAATCAGCTCAGGCCAACAGCTGTAAAATGCTGTGAACGATTTTGCCTTCTGCCCCGGCTGATAAGTTTTTGTTGTTGTGTGATTCTTGTCAGATTCTTAAGGTTCATAGATTTGCAGGTACAAGGAAAGGCGATGGGATCTCAAGCAGCTCATCGGGTCAGGTGGGATGCCCTCCTCTCATTCCGCCACTGTCACTGCTCTTGCCGGCGCCATCGGGTTCCAAGAAGGCTTTGGAGGGCCACTCTTTGCCACTTCACTGGTCTTAGCAGCTGTCGTATGTTCCATATAATTAACCCAATTTCAACTCACCACAGAAAGCTGTGCTCCTAGTAAATCAGTGTCGTGCCATTTGTTTCTGTTGCCAATCGATATCATAATGACTTCTGGTGTTAATTATGTTGCAGGTGATGTATGACGCAACCGGAGTAAGACTGCAAGCCGGAAGGCAAGCAGAGGTATCATTCTTTTGGACCTGCTTAACAGCTTTTTTAAGTGCCACACATGAGGAAATTAATGGTGGAACTCAGTTGGGCTTGGTATCTGGTTTATGGATCGTGGTAATGTATTTCAAACAATCTTTGCAGGTTCTGAATCAGATTGTATATGAACTGCCTGCTGAACACCCTCTTGCTGAGAGCAGGCCGCTGCGTGAACTTCTCGGCCACACTCCACCTCAGGTTCGTTAAGAATTGGAATTTTGGTTAATTGATACATGGTTAAACCCATGATTGTGTGGTTCTCTGATATATTATTGTCGCTTTGCCTGTGGTAGCATGCCATCTATGAGGATTGGCATTATGAATCGGATCACAGTGCAAAAAGTTCAGATACCGTGACCGTCTAACTTTGATTCAGAATAGTAAACTCGATGTTTATTGGCACATATTCAAGCCGAAGGTTGATTGCCGTGTTTTAAGAGCTTCTGCAGCTGTCTTAACAGTAGAATTACTAATGGCAGGTTGTTGTTGGCGGGTTGCTTGGGATTATCACTGCAGTTATCGGTCATTTGATCATTCTATCATGTAGCTGATGACCCTTTCATATGCTGATAACACCAGAAGACAGGAATGCAGCTCAGAGATAGTTTCCGGTTTCAACATCTCTTACTGTAAGTGACACTAGAATTGGGTCATATCTTCCCAATAACGATTCATTCTTGTAAACAGTGAGGAACAGCCCAAAAGCATCTTTTCATTCATATGCGAGGTCTGCAAGAATCTGTTCCTGTGCCTTGCACGATTCATGTAATACACTGTCATATTGAATGGCCTTTGGAATGAAGTTTCAGGATGAAGGATCTGTGTTTTCTTGATCTGCAGTTGGGACATTTTTATCACAGTATACATAAAATGGAAAGGGGACAACACAAGGTACTGGAGAATTCGTTTTCCACCCGATCTAAGGGAGGAATCTCCTGCAGGACGCGGTGGCATAATGGGATTGATCGCGATTCAGGGATGTTGTGGATGCCAGAAGTATCCAGTTCAAGGCCTGTTCTTTCCACTTCAACTCAAAAAGGACAGCAGAGCCATGTAAATTGAAATATGATCGCCCCATTTGACACGTAGAACTGCAGAAAGGAACCCCCTTTTCATCTCTTGAATCGGGTCTCTGACGATCCTTGGTTTCATGTGATGTGCGACATCGGGTAAGCTAAATTTCTGACTTTTTCATCGGACAGCAGCATTGCCTTATCTCATTAAACATTTCAGATTTCGTTACTCCATTTTAAGTTTTTAACCAAACGTGACTCAGCTCAGAAGAAGAGTAATTAGATTTGGACGTTAAAGAATTCGCAGAAAATTACCACTGGGGACAGTCTCGTGATCTGCCGTACTTACCTCATGGGTTTTTCTTTGGGGGTTGGTTTTGTTTCGAGCTCACGTGCTGCATGTGCGTCGAATAGGGGGCACAAGAATCGACGTCGCTCCAATTTAATATAATTTTAAAAAATGTCAGTGAGAAACTGGAATCCCACACCGCTCAACTGAGAAAGCTGACCCCTGCCCAGCATCTCATAAAATGCCTGGAGAAAGAAAGGGGTGTGGTTGGCAGCCGGGCGGTAAGCACAAAGCGAACTATTCTTTCGCCTTTTACTAAAGAATGCCGTGTACTTGCCCTTCTCTACGGCATACAACAATTTTTGGAGGGCACTGCCACTTGGTGCGTGTCCACTCAAAGCTCAGTTTGAATGTTTTGTGTGTTTGTGCTGGCGTGTCGTGTGCGCGCGCTCCGAAATTTTAGTTTCTGCCAGTGAGGCTGAAGGGCGTACCAGCTGCTGGAGGTGGGAATGAGAGCCTGGAGCTGCTGGAGCTGGTCACATGGAAGCCAGAAGTCTGTAGGGCGTGTAGGGACTGCTTTGAGAAGCTCGTGGGATTGGGTGAGGACGAAGGGTCTGATTAATTTTTGCACGTTCAGTCGTACATTGGCTTAGTGTGCATTACCAAACTCGAAAAACTGACAGGGTACACTGAACTCATGCAAAAATTTCTCGCGTCTCCTTTTCATTGAGCAGAGCTACCAAAGTGAAAAACTCAAATTTGATTGTAATAATCAAATTTTGACTATTGAATTCAATAATATAGAAGCTTAAAGACAGATCCATGGGCAATACAAAATGCCCTCTTGGCAAAGGAATTACTTTCTGGCAATGAGGCTTCGATCGGATTATATCTACAGTTCAGTTCATCAGCCTTGGGGTGTCTCTCTTTAGAGAATTGTTCCTGAAAAACCCTCAACTGCTATGGTAAAGGGAACTCCTGGAGGCACGTTTCATTGGCAAATCTTCATGGACGCCCAGCATGATAACCAAGCAGGCCCCACGGAAGGGTTCTGCAACTGAACAGTTGCACCCATGGACTTGTGTCATCACAGATCCCGAATGAGAAATTGCACAACTTCATTACTTGTTTGCTTTGCGTGCGAGAAACCTTTCTCTGGCAGCCTGGATTCTGCTCTCTGGGTTGCTTGGAACTGCCCCGGAAATTTTCTGATCGATTAAGCCTGAAACTTGCCCCTGCTCTCCATCAGTAACCTGACCAGGCCCTCCGCTGTCTCAGGAGATTTAAGACATTAATCAAACCTAACGTACACACAGATTGTGAAATGTAATCTAATGGAAATCTAAATACCTCAGCTTATCCACACTCAAGTTCTCGAGCTTATTCATGATGTTAATAACCCGTGACGATTCTATAGCACAGACGTTTCTCATGTACGGGCGAGAGGTAGATATGAGCTCATGGTAGACTACAAACTCCGGGAACATTCCCTGATCATCTGTTCCCAGCACGGAGGATGGATGCACCTAAAATTTAGGATATTGAAATCTTACTCTCCAAGGTTTTAACATATTCGGGGTTGAAGATCCATTTTTTCACGTTAAAGGGGATTGGATTTCCACTACCTGAACTAGCTGAGACTTGAATCCTATGGTACGATAGCCATTATGGAGAGCCATTCTTTCGGCAAGCTGGCTAGCATAGCCCACACATAAGGCCTTCCTCAAATTCTTGTAACCTCTCTGCTTATCCCTCCCTCTTTCATTTCTCTGCACATCTAAAGATCCTGTCCCAAGTTCATCTTTCATTATTTATACTTACTGAAGTGAGAAATCAGCCCCAGCTAACAAGGGAATAAGAATACAAACACAGACTACTGATTGGTGATCACTAACCTTTTGCTATCTTCTGCATTATCTGAGACAGCTGTTTTCGGACATCTCTGGCAAATAGCATCCCCCTGACCTACAATACCACAAAATGGACACCTGCATATCAAATCAGCTACAAATGGTCTCTGTTGACCAATTCACATAGCCAATCACCAAATCCTGCTTCCTGTGAGTAATTGCTCCTTGCAGAAAAACTTGCAAAAGCAGACTCACAGTTTCCTTGATCAAGAAGAGTATTGAGACTGCACTACTTCTATAAGACACTGGAACTAAGATAGGTGAACAGATGAAAAAAGGTACCTGCAAGCCATTATCTTTGCACCAACCAATATGATAGTCGATCTGATGCCAATACTCGTAAATCTGAAGCAGTTGAATGTGATCACCCAAGCCAGAACCATCAGGAAGATCAGGAGGGGGTTTTCTCTTCTTTTCAGTATGTTTGCTGAAAAAGATCAAACATAATGATTTCAGACAAAATTGCAAGTTCATTTGGGGGGAGAGAGAGAATCTGCCTTTCTCTACTCACATCAGTTGGCCCAAAGAGTAGAAGGGGTATCTTATTAAGAAATTCTCCCATTTCTTTCTTAGTACACTAGAAAAAACTTTTACAGAGCAAATCCTCTCCCCATATTGCATTCATGAGGACATCCTGGGCTGATTAAAGTAGGTAACGCATTTTCCAAAGACCTGAACATTTCCTACCTATCTGAAGTCATATGCAAACTTTGCTATTCAGAAAATACAAGGAAAAAAAACCAGCTACCAAAAGTTTTATTTGTAAAATTATTACACACAAAGCAAGATTCGACTCAATGAATTATCAATAAATCAACAGTTTAAAACTAATCCATTTTGAAGTACAGTGCCAACATTTATTCATGAATCCAGGATACACATAACAAGGCCAGTCCATTGTGACTGTTTGTACTGACCTTCTACCAGGAAGAAGAGAAGTCTCCACAGATAACATGGCAGCAATGGTCAAAGCCTGTGATAGGCAGCCATACTCATTAGCCTCAAGTAAGGTTCTTGAGAGTGATGGTTCCAACGGAAGTTCTGCATGTATTTAACCCAATAGCAAAGGCTTATTCTACACAATCTCTTGATAAAACTTCAATAGTGAGGATGCATGCTGTTATGTTGATGATGGAAAAATCGCAGTGCCTGAGTTCTACACTATATTACATACCATGCACATTATTTAGATGGACATATTACCTGCCATAGTTCTTCCAGTATTGGTAATTGATCCATTTTGATCAATTGCATCAATAAGGTACAACTGTTTCAAAGCATCCTCTAGGGAGTTCGCTGCAGCACATGTAAAAGAAATTTAACAACAAGTATATGACAAGGTACAGCAAAGATCAAATTAAAAGATTAAATCATGAAACGAAACAAGAAACTCAGGAGTTTTCAAGCAAGTCTAAGAATGAAGAAACACAAAGAAAAATGCCTTCTTACATGATGGAGGATCAAGAAAATCAAATTTGAGGATATCAATATCAGAAAGGTCCAGAGATTTTAGATAAAGAACACTGCCAGCGAGAGAAGATCTCTGAATTTCAGGAATCGTCGCATCTAAGAATTCATCTTGATAAACTTTGGATGGGTACAAGCGATAGCACTTCCCAGGCCGTGTTCTTCCAGCTCGTCCAGCTCTTTGGTCAGCTTGGACTCTGCAAATGTACCATTCAATGTGTAAGAACAGAAGTGGGATCAATTCAACTCATTATTGCATGACGTGATTTGTCTCTATATCATGAGATCATAATGGAGAACTTGCACTTGGGGAACATGAAATATGACAGTTCAAGTCACAGATGAATTGACAAACAAGAATTACTAAGAAAGCTTGCTCCAAATGCTGCATCCAAGATGAGTACAATATCTTAACAGCTTACTTGCTTATTTGGACAACATCAAGGGAGTACATTCCAGAGGAGGGGTTGTATTGACGTTGTTTTACAAAGCCAGAATCTATCACATACCTGTCGCGAAAAGAATGTATATATTACAAAAGGATACCAAAAATAATGCACATTTTCATGCTATGGTGTTAGCACATGCGCAGCATGAGATTGAAAACGTTAGGACATAATATACCTAAAGGCACATAGGACTGTATAAGAAGTAGCATCTAGAAAGATTACCAGACTGAAACCCATCAGTTAAATTTGGAATCAATGATATCCTTATCCAGGTTTCTTTAATAAACATGTTTAAGCATCTACTCAGACAGTAAGCTGCTAGAAGTCTCCCTCGCTCACCTGATTCTAATAAAAACACAAGCCATAAAGCCACTACCCCACCTCCCCACCTCCCACCCCTACCAAAACTGTAAATGATAACATTATATTGTTTGGAAGGGTTTGAAATAAGTTATTATATTCATCATTGATCCCAAATTACACTGTCCTTCAGCTCCTCTTCAGGCAGCACACGAGATGCTCAAACAAGCTCTAGGAACTCTAAACTGTCCTCAAATGAATTTTACTTTAAAATGCTCATCTTTCATCCCCATAAGCTCATCAAAGTATCAATTATTTCATGTAATCTACTAGTTTCTCATACTGTAAGAGCTGGGGACAATTATATTAAATACATGGTGATTCTTCAGTCAAATAATGCATCAACACCAGTAACTAAAAGCTAACAGACATAAAATGATTACGGATGGGAAATTCCTTACACAACTCCATCAACGGTCAACGAAGTTTCAGCAATGTTAGTGGACACAATGAATCGCCTACAGTTTGGAGGAGGGGGACTAAAAACACGCACCTGCAAGCATTAAACCACAAGCAATTGAATTGTATGATATATGATTTAGCTTATACAATCTTGCTTTCAGACTTCAATAATAGAGAGTTGGGAAAATCACTTTTTTTGCCAGCAACTGGATAATTGATTTGAATGTTAGGATCATTTTTGTCAACAACATGATAAACATATATTTGCTTTCCAATTTCAGTAAACTGTAGTCTCAGTCAAATATGTTTGAAGGCTCATCACGTGCCTGTCCTCTTAAACAATCTATGTTAACACCAATACAGAGAGATCTCAAACTCTTTTATGAAATAAATCAGGTAATTTCATCAACTTAGGATACCGCTAATCTCAAATGACTCGGGGATGAGGCCTAAGTTTTCCTATGTTTAGTGATGAAATCATTAAATAGTGTTGATTTAGAGACTAATAAAAAATTCGAACTGGGTAGAAAACACATTGCCACAGCCATTTTAGTAAGTGCGACCAATCAAAGAAACCCGCCTGCATTTCAGGTGGCAGAGAGCCATGAAGGGGAAGGACTATGGCATCCATGCAGGAACCTTCTTCCAAACTTTTCACTTTATCCTCCAATTTGGTCACCAACTTCTCTATGTCATCCTGTAAGACAAAAATCAATTTGGCACAAACATCAAGCATTTTGTGCAGCACTGTCATTAACACCATGCTTCTAAAGCCATGCCTATACAGGAAATTCGAATAAACACATCAAAACACTAACCTGTCCAGTCATGAATATTAGAACGTCACCTTCTGGTTCTCGAACATGTATATCTAAAATAAGATTGGACTAGTGAGATCTTTAAATAACAATTGACACTTGAAACTCAAATTAATTACAGTAATACAAGGGAAATGAATCATTCAAGCAGTAAGAAATGCCACAGAGATCCTGATTTACCAATAGCTTTTCCTAAAGAAGACTCAATATAGCTAGTTGGGCGCTCCTTGCTGTGCAATATTTCCACAGGGTACAACTTCCCTGGGACAGTTAGCACAGGGCAATTCGAGAAAAAGTTAGATACTTTGTTGCCATCGAGAGTGGCTGAAGTGATCAGAACCCTTAAGTTGGATGGACGCAATTTGACCAATCGCTTCATCAGACCCAGTAATATATCCCTGGAAATGGGAGAAAGATGGAACAAAAAGCAGAAGTCAGAAGTAAAAAACCATGAAATTCAATACAGACTACATAGATGAAAACATAAAGAAGCATACTAGAAGAGTTGAATACTAGCCAGCAGCTACAAATGCAACTTACGTATTTAAACTCCTTTCATGAGCTTCATCCAATATAATCACCGAGTACTCGCTGAGCTCTGGGTTGGACAAACTTTCACGAAGCAGGACTCCGTCAGTGAGATACCTAAGCAAAAGTCAGAGTCTTAGGGGAAAGCAATCTTGAAAACACAACCTTGTCCGACGTCCTTGGTTAAGATTGAAAAGATGAGCTTCGACAATCTATCGGAAATTTACTTGATTTTCGTTCTTCCCGAAGTTCTGTCCTCGAACCTGATGGCATATCCCACTTCATCTCCAAGCTGAACACCAAGCTCTTGGGCAACTCGTCTGTGCACACAAATAAAGAGGAGCTGAATGGACAGCAAATGGTGCAAAGTTAATACCCAGATCCCTGCTTTGAGTTACCTGGCAACGGAGACGGCGGCGACACGGCGAGGCTGGGTGACAGCAACGATGCCGGACTTGGTGTAGCCGTGGCGGTGGAAGATTTGGGAGAGCTGGGTGCTCTTACCGGACCCGGTTTCTCCGATGATCACCACAACGGGGTTCTGCTCCACCGTCTCGACGATCTTGTCCTCGAACTGGAGGATGGGGAGGCTCACCATTGAACGGCACAAACGATCAACTCTTCTTCCACAATTTCTCTCAAGTCTATGTGTTGCCTACAGAACTCTCTGATGATTTCCTTCCATGGTTCATATTTGTACTCGTTGAATTTTTAATCCAATAACATGACCCAACTATATGTTATCGATCGAAAATCTAATTTATTTCAATAGTTAGTCCAATTTAAGTGATTTATTAAATCTAATAATAAATATTAACGATATTCCGTAAAGTGTTGGGACTAATATGTAGATATTAAAAAATAATTTTTAATTTATAATAGGTATAATTAAAAATTAATAAAATATTCGACACTAAAATATAATAGAAGAAATTATGGTCCATAAATCATACTATACAAATATGTTCGTCTGATATTTCATTAATTAGTTGAGTCAGAGAGGAGCCCACAACCCCTTCTTTAAACGATCTCTTGATCTTAGCATGTATAATATTAAAATTTAATTCCATTTCTAAATCCTTCTGGACTCACATTTGACTGCTGGACTCTTCAGGAAAAAAAAAAGAAAAAAAAAGGCAATAGTGGGCCTCGAATGTGAATTTGGGCCACGGCCCAATTGTTTTCAAGTCTGAACGCTAATGGGCATTCTAAATAAAAAGCCCATCAATGGCAGTCAAGTATCTGAGCTGAAGCCCCTCGCTACGTGTCCGCGAGATCATCACTAGAATCCAAAAACAGGCGGACCGTCCGATCACTGGCTCAACAAAGATCGACCCCAATCGGAGAATCCTCACCGCTCATCTCTCGGCTCTCAGTGCTCACGAGAAACGGGAGATCGGGTCCATTTCTCTCTGTAGAATCCCCAACTCTCTTGCTCTCTTCATCTGTGCTGCTTTCCCTAAATCGGCGAAACGCATCGGAGCTCATTCCTCCGACATTTTCACGCGATGGTACGTGGCTTCAGCTCTACGCTTTCGCCGTTATTATGGTTTTGGTTCGGCTCGCCTATTGTTTACGTGTTTGATTTTACTCTGTCCCGGTTAATTTCGAATTCGTAAATTCCCGATCGTTTCCAGCTGGTAAGTTATGCTTTTGTCGATCTGAATGTGTATGATCTCCATGGCTGTTCCTTTGATCACTTGGGGTAGAATTGACGATAGTTGATTCTGGTGTTGAATTTGTCTGCCGTTTGTGATATCTGTCGAGTGCTAGAGAGGGAATAAGTTTTGACTTGGAGTTGAGAGTTTGTCCTTCTGCATATGGAACCAGATAGTGTATACCCTGTAAAAAATAACACTTTTCCTTTGAGTTCGGGTGAAAGAATTTCAATATAGCACTTATGCCATTTCGTTGCTATTTCTGTGTACTTGTTGAAATTTGAAGTTCGGTGTTGCTAATGACTGGATTCCTTCAGAGCATAATCTATGCTAGCCTTTTAACCGGCATTTTCTTCAATATAGGTCACCTTGGTTTATTCTCTTTTAGTTTCCTATGACACGATATGTGCATTAATACATGCACAGAACTTCCTCCTGAATATCTGTGATAGCTATCCCTGGGAACTGCCTCTTGAGCAAATGTATAGTATCCAGAGAATATGAATGTGTTTTAGTTGGCGGCTTGCTTAATGGGGAATGAAACACCTTTTTTTTATGTGACAGTGTTTTCTATATGTTAATTCCCAACAGGCACCCATGAGGGGCTTACTATTCTTGAAGAGGACAAGCTTGCTCCCAGGGCACAGTGAGAGGTGGGGTGTCGCCTTTAGGTCATTTAGCACTGAAGGTGCAAAACCTGCTGCAGCTCCTCAGGCTCAAAGTCAGCCTCAGCCTCCACCACCTCCTCCTCCTCCAGAGAAAACCCACTTTGGTGGCCTTAAGGACGAGGATCGGATATTCACCAACTTGTATGGGTTGCATGACCCTTTCCTCAAAGGTGCCATGAAACGTGGGGACTGGTATCGGACCAAGGATTTGGTACTGAAAGGTGCAGATTGGATCGTAAATGAGGTGAAGAAGTCTGGTCTAAGAGGACGTGGTGGTGCTGGTTTTCCCTCGGGCCTCAAATGGTCTTTCATGCCCAAAGTATCTGATGGCCGCCCTTCCTACCTTGTTGTCAATGCTGATGAGAGTGAACCCGGGACCTGCAAAGACAGGGAAATTATGCGTCATGATCCTCACAAGCTGCTAGAAGGATGTCTAATTGCTGGTGTAGGAATGCGTGCCTCTGCCGCTTACATTTATATCAGGGGAGAGTATGTGAATGAGCGCAAGAACCTTGAAAGGGCCCGGAAGGAGGCTTATGAAGCTGGTTTATTGGGAAAGAATGCCTGTGGCTCTGGGTATGACTTTGATGTCCATATCCACTACGGTGCAGGTGCTTATATTTGTGGTGAGGAGACAGCTCTTTTGGAGAGCCTTGAAGGTAAACAAGGAAAGCCGAGATTGAAGCCACCTTTCCCAGCTAATGCAGGATTATATGGATGTCCCACTACTGTTACAAATGTGGAGACAGTGGCCGTTTCACCGACCATTTTAAGGCGTGGACCTGAATGGTTTGCCAGTTTTGGCAGGAAAAACAATTCAGGAACAAAGTTATTCTGTGTTTCAGGCCATGTGAACAAGCCATGCACAGTCGAGGAGGAAATGAGCATTCCTTTGAAGGAGCTGATAGAGAGGCATTGTGGTGGTGTTAGGGGTGGGTGGGATAACTTGCTTGCTGTGATCCCTGGAGGTTCGTCTGTCCCACTCCTTCCCAAGGACATATGTGATGATGTGTTGATGGACTATGATGCTCTCAAGGCCGTCCAGTCGGGACTGGGGACAGCGGCTGTTATAGTGATGGATAAATCTACTGATGTTGTCGATGCAATTGCAAGGCTTTCTTACTTCTACAAGCATGAGAGCTGTGGCCAGTGCACGCCCTGCAGAGAGGGCACGGGGTGGCTTTGGATGATCATGGAAAGGTTGAAGGTTGGGAACGCGAAGCTTGAAGAGATTGATATGTTGCAGGAAGTGACCAAGCAGATTGAAGGGCATACTATCTGTGCTCTGGGTGATGCTGCTGCTTGGCCTGTTCAAGGCCTGATTCGACATTTTAGGCCCGAGCTTGAGAGAAGGATTAGAGAGCGTGCAGATAGGGAGCTGCTGGAAGCTGCTGCTGCTTGAGGTTTCTGCTCAGGTAGGCTTCCTGCATCTATCCAACTAAATCTTTTTGACCAGTGCTCTAGTTAACATGGAAAGCAGGTCTTCTGATGCAATCATCAGCGGGCCCACTGGTTTTCAGGTTTCTAATGGAAGATCAGAGTTTATTAATAGTTTATGCTTTTCCTGTGGCACTGTGGAAATGCTTCATAATCATTGGGACCGTAATTAGTCCTGAACTGCATCATTTGACAGGCTTGCCCTTGCCATTTGTGTCCAGCTATGAAGTATGCCAATGTCTAGAGAAACGAAAAGATGGCATTGTTCTCTTTTAGCTTTGCATTGGCTAATCTTTGTCGGACTGAACCATTGGATAGCTTTCATGTGATACTTGCTTTAGTTTACTGTTTGTTTTGATCATGAGATGACTCGGATGTGGACCTTAACAGAATCCTTTTACCCTGCAATGCAGTTAAGTTACTTTGCTGATGCTGTTGGAATAATAGTGAGAAGAAACGACCCAAAATTCTCAGATGGAGAAGTGATTCAATCTTCTGGATCCCTTTGTGATTCTCGAGTTGGTTAATGTGTACCAACTGAACAATAGACTTTGCATTGCGTTCGACGAGGAGCTCATGCGATCTCTTCTGAATGTATTTGTTGGGAGATTTTTTTTGTTTGCGCATTTCCATGGTTATATGTTTTTTGCCAAACATTGTGGGACGCAGTATCCTCTGTAAGCTCTCAACAATATTTGATCCCCGTCATCTCAACCAACGGAATATCGAAATCACATATCAGATTCTTGCTTCATCCGCAGTTGGCCGTCCAATGGCCAAAAGTTTCCAACAGAAAGATCACCCGCTCAGAATCTATGATGTACTGTTAGGGATGTTTGTTTAAGGGTAATGTTAAAGAATGGGAAAGTAGTTAAGATTACATGAGAATTGTCCTGATGTTTGTATTTGCAAGGTTAGTTGAAATGTAAAAATTTCATATCTTTTATATGAATGCTAACCGTGGAATCTACACCCAATCTCCACAGTCAAAATCAGAATTCTAGATTTTTTGAGTTCGGAACGGCGACGTATTGGAGCCATGTCAGATTGTTGTATTTGTCAACCCACGTTACGCGCAATATCTCTCTCTCCATCAGTTGGAACCTTTTCTTCCCCTTTTCAAATCTTTTCACCATTAAAATTCACATTGCGACCGGAAGAAAAGGAACAGAGAACGAACCCAACATGAAGACAAGAATTGTCTCTCATCAGCTTTGAAGATTGAATACGCCCAGAGAGGCATAAGAGGAAATGTTCATTTCTTCCCACTCTCTCTTTCCTTCGCCATAGCTGCTGATGCAGAGCTCTCTCCTTCAAACACAATGTACGTCTCTCAACTTTCTACTCCCCCGTCTCTCTCTCTCTCTCTCTCTATCCCCTGTTCTCGAGCTTTGCGGGATCAAATGTCGCTTGTCGTGCCCTTTTTTAATTGGGTTTGCTAAAGTGGGTGGCTTGTCCTTTTGCTCTCTGTTCTTAGTTTCACTGATCGTCAAGCTTCTTTTTTTAAGTGGGTGATTGATCTTGATTGAATTCTTGTTTTTATTTAGTATACTGTTCTTCCTTGCTTTATGTCCCCGCATTTTGTGGTGTAAAAATCCGTGGGTTCGATCAGCTGAGCTGGTCCAGTTTCCTTTTTCTTCCCTTTTGACTCTTTATCTCTGTTAAAATGCCTCAGAGCTTAGCATCTCTCTCTCTCTCCCCCCCTCTTTCCATTGAGGTAGATTGAATGGGGATGTGGTAGGTGATTTCTTAATCCCTAATTCTTTTCCTTGATGGGTTCTTAACTTGTGAGAGTGATCTTGCTTCCTATGCTTCTAAAAGTGTTTTTTTTTTTTTAATCTTCCTTACTATTTAAAATGTGATGCTGAGCCGATCCAAATGCTGTCATTGGTGCACTGATCTTAGGTAGTGGAACCCCGGTTTGGTGAGCTTCCTTCGGGGTAAACTATCAATATCTTGTCATCATTCGAGATTCAAGCTTCCTAATCTGCATGCACCTTTACTTTTAAATGTAGGGAGAGCAACTCTAGTTTACTCTTTTCATGCTCATGTGTGTATGCTGACATTTCACTGGGTGCTTTGCAGAATCGGGACTATCGATCCAGAAGTTCTGCAACGAGCGGTATTCCGAGTGACTGAGGTGTCTGCGGACTTCTTATTTTCTTCTCAGAAAAAATGGTTCTTGGTTTGCGATCAAAGAGCCGAAAGTGTGTTTCGATTCAGGTAGAGTATCTTGTCTGTGTTGAACGGATCAAGCCCTGGCCCTCTGGCCGGTCTCTAAAATCACCTCAGTTCTTGTTGATCCAATGGGAGAATGGGGATCAAAGTTCAGGATCCTTCAGATGCAGTGTCGGGGAAGGTCAGATTGAAATTGGAGAGTCCTTTAAGCTTCCTGTTACCTTATACCAGGAAGTATCAAAGAAAAGAAGCACCAACAAGAGTTTCCAAAAGAATTTCTTGGAGTTCCAGTTGTTCGAATCTCAAAGTCACAAAGCAGTGAAAGGTCAACTCTTAGGATCTACAGCAATAAATCTAGCAGAATATGGGGCAAGTAGGGACACCGTGAAGATAAGCGCTTCAGTAAGCTGTAAGAAAGGCTTGAAGCATATGGAACAACCACCTCTACTTTATGTCAGCATCCAGCCATTGAGCCATGACGGCTCTAGTTCTTCACGGAGTGTTGGATTACTGAAGGAGGGATCTCTGGAAAAGGGTGGAAGCGGATCGATTTCCCCTCTAGTTAATGACGGAGATGATGAGGTTGAGATCTCATCGTTCACTGATGATGATAATGTCTCTACACATTCATCTCAAGTGGTTTCCTCTGCTGCTTCCGATGCTGCTGGGGCTTTGCTGTCTCAGAAGAGCGAGGTAATCAGATTCTTTTATGTTATATATCTATGTATTTTCAGTTTAATATCCTGAAGCAGCACACAGTAGCTCTTGGTATTCTGCATTTTTCGTTTTTCCAATTTTTTTTGCTCTTTGTTATTTTGAAAGTTCTGTAGCCATGGAAAATGGCTTTATTTTGAAAAAGGCTCTGTGGCCATCAATATATTTCCTTGATTATTTTCGATGGAGACAGCTTCAACTGGTGGATTAGATTCCAAGAGAGTTCATAGTAAATCTCATATGATTAGATTTGGTGTTGTATGAGCTGCTCCATTGACCTGCAGGAAGAATCACGACCACTCGAAAAGGGCACAGCAGCAACAAATGGGGAAGATCTACCACTCAGAGGCAACGAATCTTATGACAGAAGAGAAGTGCACAACCATAAAAGTGAGACATCCCTAAAGGGTTAGATTCTTTGGCCTTGTCCCGTAGAGATGTTTAGCTCAGTAGGAAGCTTTATGTGAAGAATTGACTTTCAATCAGTGCTTGCAGGTTTGCAGCATGATCTATCCAATGACCATGGCAGAAAACTTGAGCAGAAAACAGCAGCTAATGACAGTATTACTAATGAAAATGACAGAGGAAAAAGTACCTTGGATATACCTGAGATGTATGCGATAAGCGTAACACAAAATTACAATAAATCATTGGTGCAGAACAAAGCCAGCCCATGGGAGCCTGCAAACAGTGATGAGTTAACTGCTGGCCATTCAAGTGAAGTAGAGGATAATGGACATCGAGAAAATGGACTTTCTGGACAGACATTTAAGGCAGTGAAACATCTTTCAGAAGATGAATTATTGATCCCAGTATCAAGAAGCACTGTAAATAAGCAGGTTACCTTCAGAAAAGGGCAAGGTGCCCTTGGCGACCAGAGCAACATTGGCAAGAGCAGTGCAGTAAAACGCACGAAATCCACCTTTGTGCCATCTGCAATATCCAATGGTGCCGAACTGCTCATGAACAGTCACAACCTTCGGCGAGATGGTTCCAGAGCTGCTTTTAGTTCTGCAACAAGCAGCAAAGCTTCTAACAATGAAGCCAAATTGGAATCTAAAGTTGCTATGCTTGAGGAAGAATTGAGAGAAGCTGCCGCCATTGAGATTAGCCTCTATTCAGTAGTTGCTGAACATGGAAGCTCCTCAAATAAGATCCACTCTCCTGCTAGGCGTCTCTCTAGATTTTACATTCATGCTTGCCAAACAAATTTGCCCGCCAAGAGGGTGAGTGCAGCTAGAGCTATAGTTTCGGGATTAGCTTTGGTCTCCAAGGCATGCGGGAACGATGTGCCCCGGTATGTCAAAACTTCTCAGAGAAACCATCGACTCATTTACATTTTGATGATGTTCTTGCCATCTCAGACTAAGGATAGTTGCATTTTACTGAGCAAATGTCCCTAATATAATTTCTGTTGATTATCTGCATTGATTCAGTTAGTTGTCAAGATGAGAAAAACAGCTGACGTTTTTGTGTCTTGTAATGATCTTATTCAGTAGTTTGTGGAGATTGTTCCTGAGGAATTTGATTTCTTATTCAAGATTGTGTGTAAACTTTTCATTTAGAATTTATTGAAATCTTACTATTGATTATAGAAGGCTTGCGGTTGAGCTTTTTTGTGGTTTGCTCTATTACTTGTCAGAGCTTCATATTTTCACTTTTCTATGCAGGTTAACCTTTTGGCTATCAAATACAATTGTATTGAGAGCCATAGCCACCTTTGCTGCCAAAAAATCGAAAATTGCTGCTGAGACATGCAAAGCCAGTCATGGGAATGGAGGACTTTCTACCAAGCTTTCTGGTAAGTCCGAACATTCAAATGACTGGGAGAACCCACAGATATTCGCACTTGCATTGGAAAGGGTCGAAGCCTGGATGTTTTCCCGTATAGTCGAGTCTGTTTGGTGGCAGGTGAAATAACCTTCCCCTTTCAGCTTCTCTTCTGCTCAAAAGCTCCTTTTTTGATAAAAAAAAGGCTGCTTGAACTACTGAGGCCTTATTTATATTCTCTCTCCAACTCCTCTCCCAGACTATGACTCCTCATATGCAAAGTTCTACTGCGAAGAGCTCAAGCTCTAGGAAATCCCATGGCAAGAAGCACATGTTGGGCAATCCTGAACAGGGCTCCAATTCAATTGAGCTGTGGAAGAAGGCTTTTAAGGACGCCTGTGAGAGGCTTTGCCCTGTTCGTGCCGAAGGTCACGAGTGTGCTTGCTTGTTTGTGCTTACACGACTGGTAAATACGCTGCCATCCTCCTGCCTGCCCTTCTTTTGTTCAAAAGATTTTTGGACAGAACTCATGGCCATACACAAAAATGACTCTGGAGTCCAGCGTGTGTATGTGGACATCCATGCACACTGACCACCCAAGATAAAATAGTCAAATATGACCCACAAATGTTTATATTTTGTTTCATATCTATCCATATATCAAAGTTCACTTCCCACACGTACTTCAAATGGATGTGTTTGATTTGGGGTCAAGGTAGTTGATTTGGGTTCAAGGTAGTTGCAATTTAGATTAATTGAAATACCATTCTCGAGATACTTAGGCATCTAAGCTTATCAAAACATGTGTTTATCAACATTAGAAAATGGCCAGGAAGCTCATTTTTCAACTGCTTTTATTTTTCCATTTGGTATTCCCACACAGAAGACCATTTATTGATACTATGGTGTCCCTCTTTTTGGCCTTCGTAGGTGATGGAACAGTTGGTGGGTAGGCTAGACGTGGCCATGTTCAATGCTATACTTCGTGAATCTGCTGATGAGATGCCAACTGATCCTGTTTCTGATCCTATCACTGATTCTAAGGTTCTCCCAATTCCTGCTGGAAAATCGGGTTTCGGGGCTGGCGCACAGTTGAAAAATGCAGTAAGCAGTTTCATTCTTATTTCCTCACCATAATCTGCACCAGTAGCCTGCAGTAATCTCTCGGGATACACCGAATAGCATGTTTTTGGCCCAGGTTAACTCATACTTGATTAAACCTAATTTAAACTTCACTATGATCATGTTGCTTATTTTATAAAAAGTGCTTCCAGTGCCAAGGAAATTTGTTATTCTGATGTTGCTGTTGCTGAGTGCATGTCTCACTTGTGCCTGGGACTTCCTTGGATAACAATCTGAAGTCGTATTCCTTCTACATATATCATATAGTTAAGTCTGTTTTTAAATATTTTCCCCAAAGACGAGCTATTTTGGCATGAAGAGAGTTGCACAAGCAACTTTCATGGAATATAAAGTTTTTCCCCTATTGTTTCCTTGACTTTCTTGACCAAAAAATTTGACGATCTACTTTCTCTCCAACTTCAGATCGGGAGTTGGTCCCAATGGCTAAGCGATATTTTCAGCATGGACGAAGATGACTCTCATGTAGAACCAAGTGAATACTGTGACAACAGTAAAAAGGACTTAGATTCATCTTTCAGAGCTTTTCACCTGCTCAATGCATTGAGTGATCTCATGATGCTCCCATTTGAAATGCTTGCTGATAGAACCACAAGGAAAGAGGTTCCGTTCTTGCAACATCAATTTATTATCTGGGCCCTGATTCTCACTGGTTTCATGATCCTTTTTGCTTTATTAACTTTTAGCTTTGTCGTTTGAAGGTTTGCCCAGCATTTGGTGTACCGTTGGTCAAGAGGGTTCTCTATAATTTTGTCCCTGACGAGTTTTGCCCCGAGCCTGTCCCTCAGCAAGTTCTCGAGGCCCTTGAAACTGAGGTTAGGCCATTCCTGATAACCCCGGCCTTGTGGGGCTTCAAATAGTTTTCCTCAAGAACCAGCTTTAACAGACTGCCAATATCTTGTGTGGTTAGGAAACACGTGTGTACCTAAATATACGCTTTCAAGTCACCTTTTACCATCAAATCACCAGCCTCTACTATTATACATTTTTTGATACGGAGGAATGTAGAGGAGTGTGAGTGGCATTTCAATATACATACCACTCTCTTTGGATTGCTTCCTACCAATCTCAGTCTTAGAAACTAAAGCATAGTCAGTTCAGAGTCTGTTTTGTCTTCTTCAATGCTATTTTCAACTAATGTATCCAGCTTTGTACCTTATTAGGACGACCATTCCGATGCTGATGACAGCTTGATAACAAATATCCCATACACTGCACCGACGACTCTGTACACTCCTCCTCCCGCGTCTTCACTCTCAAGCATTATTGGAGATCTCAAAAGTGGTGATGGCCTGCTCCAAAGCAAGTCCTCGTTGCTGAGAAAGTCATACACAAGTGATGATGAGCTCGACGAGCTGGACTCGCCCATAGCCTCGATTGCCCTCGACAAGAGCCAGGTTTCTCCCTCCTCAAGTTCTTCCGACTGGCTGCTCAAGGGAAAAGGAGCTCGAAAGGTTGTCAGGTATCAGCTCCTTAGAGAAGTATGGAGGGATGGTGAATAGTCGTACTTGAACTTCACCACCGGCTGTGACTGATGTTCTTAGCTCTGTAATTATATTACTTAGGCTGGTGTCACTGACAAATAAGGAGTGGCTTTAACTTAATAATGAGCATCTTTCTTCTTAATATCTCCCACCGATTTTTCTATCTCTGTATAGACAGTAACATAATTCTGCTACGTTTCTCTTCACCTGTACAGCTTATCAGAAAGAAAAACATGGCAACAGACATAAAACTGACAAAACTGCAATGCTAAAAACAAACGACAACTTAAAGCCATTCGTTTCCCGAGTCATTGTCAACAGGAATGCGTTTTTCTTTGTTGTTTGATGAGTGGAATTTGGTTCACATTGTTTTTTTTTTTTTTTGATAATTGATCTTTCCATTCTGTAAGAATAATCACAAAATGTACAACTTGTACACAAAAGGATTACATTTCAAGGATTTCATTGTGAACCCGCTAGAAAATATCTACTGTACCCAATGAAGAAGCTAATCGAGGTATTGAAACTATTCTCAATCTTAACTGATTCAAAATGAAATCAACAATCAAGTTCGGAGTCATAGATCTATGCTGAAATATTTGTTGATTGCGCTCCTTCCATATTGCGTAAATATAACAACAAAAAACCAGCTTGAGGAGAGTAGAGTTTGGTGACCATCCTTTGTTGCTCCTTGTAATTCATTCAAGTTCTGAGTTCCAATGGCCTGGAGAATGTTGAATATGTAGTTTGGATAATAAACTGCTCCATATGCCTCCAGTGATTTGACAAGAAAAGAATAGATGGGATCGTGTTTCTGTGTTAGTTCCGCAAAAGTCACATAGCATCATTTGTTGACCCCTCAATTTCTGCATTCTGGACTTTGTCGAAAGTCTATCAAGGATTGCAAGCCAGCTTATAAACGAAGCTCTTGGAATATGTCCTGCAAACCAGATGAGATGTTCCATGGCACTTTGGCTTTCTTTTTCCTGATGTCCTCCCAAATATCAGCAACTTTAATGCAACTTTTTGAATTCCAAAGAAACATGTCAGCAGATGCAAAGGTAGTCGAGCTCTGAATATGGTGGATGGATTGTACCACATTAGAGTCCACACTTCTGGGCCAATGCCAAGAGTTATCTCGGAATACTTTTGTGAGTGTAGCATGGACAGGAATTGATGGGAAAGTCTGCAAACCATTAGGCCATAATTGATGAAGAGGGCCAAGGGCAGACCAGTTGTCAAACCAAAAGTAAATGGCATCTCCACATCCCACCTTGCATGAGACAAATTGTTGAGCCATGGTTCGTAACTTCAGCAGTTTCCTCCAACTCCAAGAACAAGAAGAAGGAGTTGCAATTGCCCATAAACACCCGAATCGCAGTAGGTATTTTTTGGTCCATGCGACCCATAGTGAGCTAGAATTGGTTAGTATTAGCCAAAGATTTCGCAAAATGCATGCTGCATTCCACGTGGTAATATCCTTGAGGCCAAGCCCTCCTTCGCTTCTCGGTAAACATAATTCTGCCCATCTTACCTTGGATCCCTGTTCAGGTCCTTCTTTGCCCTTCCATAGAAATGCTGCACAGATTTGTTGTATCTTTCTGATTATGCCTTTGGGGAGGATGAAGTGTTTGCACCAATAATTGGTCATATTTTGAAGCACTGAGCTGAGAAGTTGAAGTCGACCAGCATACGAAAGGGAGCGAGCTGTCCAGCTCCTAATTCTGACAGTAATTTTGTCAATTAGACCTTGACAATCATGTGCTTTGAGTTTTCTAGTGATCAATGGTACACCCAAGTACCGAATTGGTAGAAATCCCTTGCGAAAACCAGATATTTCAGCTAGCTTAATAGCTCTATCCTCAGTAATTCCTGCATAATAGAATTCTGTCTTCTCAGGGCTAAATTTTAAGCCAGACAGTTTGTAGAAGCCCCTTAGCACCTCACATATTGCTCTATATGAAGTTTCAGCACAGTCCGTGAATATAAATAAGTCATCTGCAAAAATTAAATGAGTCAGCTTCAAACCTTTGCATCTAGGATGGTATCCCAATTCCTTCAAGTCAGCTTTCTTATTCAACATCTGAGTGAGGACTTCCATTGCCATGATAAAGATGTAGGGAGATAAGGGATCACCCTGTCGAACACCTTTCTTCCCTTGAAAATATCCAGCTAGAGTTCCATTAACTGAGATAGAAAACCATGTAGAAGTGAGACAACCACTTATCCATTTTATGAAACAAGCTGGAATACCGACAGTTTCAAGTAAATTGAGAATAAAATCCCAGCTAAGAGAGTCAAATGCTTTGAACAAGTCTATCTTGATTGCACTTTTGGCCGAGACACCTGCCCTGTGATAATTATGTACGAGCTTGTGAGCAAGGAGGATGTTATCTGATATATTCCTTCCTTTGACAAAAGCGGACTGGTTTAAGCTGATGAACTCTGGTAGAATCTCCTTCAATCTGTTGGCAAGGATCTTGGCAATGCATTTATAGATAGTCGTGCAGCAGGAAATAGGCCTGTAATCTTGCATTTGTGCTGCATTATCCCTCTTAGGTATCAAGGTGAAGATTGTTGAGTTCGCTTGGTTCACATTGTTGTGTTGTCATAAAAGCAAGATACTTCCCTTTCTACTCATAACCGTCACAGTAACTACCAAAGGAGAACTATCCCAACTTTTAATAAAGGACAGTTATTTTATCCACCATTGGATGATAGGAGAATGGATCTTCTATTAAAGAACCGAGCTAATATTTTATTTACAAATTTTGAATGTTATCATAACATTCCGAGTCTGTCTGCTGCCAAAACGGAACTTTCCTGGTTGATTTCTTCCTTCCTCTCTTTCACATCCATGGGAATCACAATGAGAATCCTCCATTTCTTCTTCAAGGTTTTCATCTCGGTCATAAATTTTGCAGCTTCTTTCTTCTACAAGGTACATGCTTTTCACCGAAAAAGACCTGGCTTCTAGATCAATGCCAGGGATAAGAAATATATGCATCCTGATATGTTCGACCTGAAATTCCCAGGAACCTGTGGCCCTGACCTCATCGAGGAAAACCCCCCTGCACACCTGTGCAGTTTCTGTCATCTTCTCAACACACAGAGTGTACCGAGGAGCCCAGGAGCTCGATGGACCTACAGGTTCATTATTCCGAAAGTCAGCCTGGCTCTTCGTTTCCGTGGAACCATACACAAGAGGGATCGAGAACTGGTTCCTGTCCCAGTTCCTGTCCATCCTCACCCTTGCAGACAATCGGATCACAGCTGCCGAGCACACAATCGAGAGACGCATCCCAGCATCAGCCCTTGTGTTTAACAGGGTCGATGTTATTGTCCAAGCCATGGAAAGTTTCCCGGAAAAGGCTGAACGGATCGTCGCCATATTGCCGGCTCTGGTTGACAAAGTCCCCCTGCTGAGTTGGGCTTTATCCTATATGCTCTCATGGTTGGATTCTTGGCTCAGAGAGTCGGACCTGGAGATTGCTGCACCGGAAAAGGATATCCCTATGGACTCGAGATCAGCATGCACAATTGCAGGACACGATGAGGAGGCAGTACGAGAGCTCTTCTCACTGGCCGAACACCTGAAGAGGGAAGTGCTGGTGGACAAAGGGAATAAAGAAGATCATCTGCAGGGACAAGAATCATCAGTAGAGAGTGCCATTGATAAGGAAGAGGTCGAGGAGGAAGAGAAAGTCGTCGGAGATGGGACCAGGGAAGGATTGATCGATGATGATTCGATATTGGACTTGTTTGAATCAGGCTGGCACATGAATAAGCCTGTGAAACGGGCAAGGGGAAGCCCGACCACAACGGTTCAATCATCTTGGTTTGCTGGCTAGCTACAGAGGTGCAAATCACTTGAAGCAAAGTGTGGTGCTTTCCTTGTTCTTTCTTTTGTTGGGTAAGTATGAGAGTCTTCTTGCATCATTTAGCTGTGATTACTGGGTTTGGTTCGACCATGGTCGTCCTGGCGAGTTTTAGAATCTTCAAGTATTTGCCAACTCCCGTTTAGGACGAGATTGCATGCATACATGTTCCAAATGAAGGCGACTCAATATCGTGTTGGTGCTCCAGAAAGATGTCAGTGCAAGGTATACTGGTTTTGATTGTTAAGGTACAGGGCGTGCAGTTTTTGAATCATCTGGTTCTTGGTACTCTTAAATTCCATTTGTATCTTGTGAATTATTATAAAAGAACTGTTTTTAAAGGGCTGCAAATAAGATTATTATTATTGAAAAGGCAAAAGGACGGGTCAGCCCAATTGCTAACTTTAATCATAACAGAGAGAGGCGTGCAGATAAGTCCTTAGTGCGGAAAAGTCAGAGAACAAATCAAATTAAATAAAATTAAAATGGAAAAAAAAAGGCATACAAGAGGGGAAAAAAATACAAAATGAAAATAGCGCCCACCGTGGGGCTCGAACCCACGACCACAAGGTTAAGAGCCTTGCGCTCTACCGACTGAGCTAGACGGGCAGTTTTTCTGTCACTGTGGTTAATAAATATATTTATTAACGTTTACCATTGGCTTCCATAGGATCGAAAATAGAGTCGGTGCTTAATTCCTTGGCGTTCAATTAAATGAGAAAGATCCCCGCCTCCGCTAGCATTATTCCGATCTAGTACGCAGCTGGCTGCCTTTCTGTTCTTCGGTGCTCTCGTTCTTGGCGATCTCTGAATTGCAACTTCAACCTCTTCCCCTCCTGCTGCCGCTGTTATATTGCCAGCTGAGGTGAAAAAGGTGGAGATTTTACATTTTAGGGTTTTGCTTGTTTGTAAATTTTCTGGCCTTAATCAGTAGATGGGTTAATTGATTTCTAGCTACTTGTACCCCGGATGTTGATGTCCCAAAATCCCACCATGAGGAAAGCTCTAATTTGTTCAGTGGGCAGCTGCTGTGATTGATTATTCGTTACGGGCCTGTTCGCCTCATTGCAATTTTAACCGTTTGATGTCTAGGGAGCGCACCTGATACCGAATCTGATAGAAAGCGATTTTGCATTAGAATCAATTGGCAATGGAGGATGCTAAGCACACAGCTGAACGTGCTGAGCTATATGTTCCTGGAAAGGAGCGGGTTCTGTTTAAACCCTCAGAGAGGAAATCGTTACTCGGTAAGATTTTGACCTGATGGCTTATTTGTGTGATTAGCTAGAGATTTAGAGTGGCAGGATAATGTTGACCTAATCATCTTTGGATGATCACTGTGACTTGCTTATAACGATCTTGGTTTTTTACTGTTAAATGTTTTGCTGGTACTGAATTTTCTTGTAAAATTTGGAGTTATGGATTGGTCAAACTCATTCCATGATGCTTGTGTGCTTAGTATTTCACCTCAAAAGTCAAAACTTTTCTTCCTTATGAGCGCTCAGATTGTGAGTCAGTGGTGTATCTGTTTCACCCTGAGCTCCTTAACATTACTTACTTTTGTCATTTGCATTTTTATAGTAGCCATCTTATTCTTGCCCTGATAATAAGGGCTGCAGGACCTTCCTACCTCCATTTACTGCTTCTGAGAAATTATAAATGTATTGCACAGGGTTAGACGCATTAGCGAAGGCCAAGCGTGAAGCCTCAAATGCTGAATCTGGATTTAAGGTCCCAAAAGAAAGACTTCCTTCAATTGTTGCTTCTATGGATGAAGAAGAGAACACTGAACGAATCATCACAGATGAAGAAGGGAGTAATCAGGCTGCACGACATGCTAATAGGCAATATCGTGATGCGGCTAGGAAGGAGGACTCTTATGCAGGTATATTGATTTTATGTCAGTTTAGTAATGCTTAATTTAATTGGCTTACGTTTACTGATGCTAGATCATGTATAGTTTAGTTTAAACATGAGCCTTTCCATCTTAGATTAATCAAAATATTACATTTTTGAGCTGTTGAGCTCTGAACGTTATTAACTGGGGTGGGTCATCTCACTCAGGATGTCTTATGACATTGCAATTTTTGAACTTAATTTGGGGTATTATATGATCTGTAATTGCTGAGGATCCTTTTCTTAGAGTGAATGTTGTGTTTTATTTGCATCTTTTTTTCCCCCAGAAAGCACTGTGACTGAAGGGGAATATGGGACCTTCACTCCGCGAAGTCATCGTTCAAGCGATGGATTGCAATCTGAAGTAAGTGCCTCTATTCTTCTTTATTGTTGGTTGTTATAAATTTCAATTAGAGTTTTTGCATAATGAAATGTATGTTGCAAGAATTTGGAAACAAGGCGATCAATAACATGTCGTCTGAATTAGCACAAGTGGCACTAGGGCAGAGCATCTGGCCAATTGGTGGTGCATAGCTTTCCATTATTGATTGTGCGGGTGCTCTAATGGCAAATTCTCCATCATGCTTTAATATCAAAGATTGCTCATTTGGCATTCCTGGTATGAAGAATTCAGAAAGATCAGTAATCACTTCACAGAGCATGAAGTCATGGAGCATTAAGAGTGATGAGAGAGACCGTCATAGTGGAAGAAGAGATTTCGAGCGTGATGAAGATGGAAATCGCAGATCTGGAGATAGATATAGTAGGGACAGCAGAGAAAGATATGGAAAAGAAGGGCGGGAACATTATCAACGTAGTTATGGTGGAGAATATAGCTCTAAACGCAGCCGATATGACGGTGAAGGTCAGACTCCTGGTGAGTGATACTCCCATCATTCTTGTCCCCATATTTTTTTAAGTAGATTTTGGATGTCTATCAGTCCTTCCAGCAGGTACATCCTTTCATTAGATACACTGGATGTTTCAAGTGATGGGTTCTTGCGTCCTCTTCTGCTTTCTGTATGGAAACTGAAGATTTCCAAACTTGCAGGTAGATCTGAGTGGGATGACGGGAGATGGGAGTGGCAGGACACACCACGCCGTGATAGTCATTATAGTAGTAAAAGACGGCATCAACCTTCACCATCACCTATGTTGGTTGGGTTATCGCCTGATGCAAGATTGGTATCCCCATGGTTGGATGGTCACACGCCTCGTTCTTCGAGTATGTTGTTACTGATGTAAATTGATATTAGATATTGATTCCTCCAAAATTGTGAATTGTATCAGTCTAACTTCATTTTTGACTTTGTAGGGCATGCTTCTTCTCCATGGGATCATGTCTCTCCCTCACCAGTTCCTATCCGTGCATCTGGTGCATCAGTTAAATCTTCGAGTTCTAGATACAGCAGCAGATCTCATCAGTTAACATTTTCTAATGGCAAATCAGAGTCCTTTCAGGTACTCTTAGCGTCGGAAATGTGAAAAATCAGCATTCTTAACCTGAAATGGTCTGTTGATCTTTTTTCATGGTGAACTGGAAGAACTTTTCTGTCCACATTATTGCCTAGGCTAGCGACACCATCTTTTGATAAATTTTCCGAGTTTGAGTTTGATTTGGTTCACCTTTTTTCCTTTTCTAGGATGGAGATGCTGATAGGAGTGACCCATCGGCTGAACAGAAGTATGAAATGTCTGAAGATATTCGTCAAGAATTGGAGTATGAAAGTGATCGGGCATGGTAAGTGACAATTTTTCCCTCATGATGTGGCATTGCATTGATAATTGAAAAAATTTATCACCTTGTTTCTTTGAGTTATCACTATTACCTCTCTTTGCTCAATAACATTAGACTTGACTCATATTTCGTTATTTTTTGGAGATATCTTTTTGTTATAGCTTCGTTCCCATGAGATTTATGTTGTCATTGGGGCAACAAATGCCTTCCATGCAGGTATAATCAGGAGGAAAGTAGTAGTGCATTTGATGCTGATAATTCATTGTTTTTCTTTGGGGATGAGGCATCTTTCCAAAAGAAAGAAGCAGAACTAGCAAAGAAACTGGTAACTACCTATCTGGCTTCAATTTTATCTTTGTAACGATAATACAAAGTGCTTTGTTTGGTTGTGATAAAGTACAAATGCATGTTAAAGATTTCTAATATTATTTTCAGATTCGAAGGGATGGTACAAAGATGACACTTGCTCAAAGCAAGAAGTTGTCGCAGCGAACTGCCGATAATGCTCAGTGGGAAGATCGACAGCTCCTGAGATCAGGAGCTGTTAGAGGTACAGAGGTGCAGACTGACTTTGATGACGAAGAAGAATGCAAGGTTATTCTTCTTGTACATGGTAAGAAAGCTTTATCATAACTCCTTATTGGTTGCAACTGTATGAATTCTGCAAGAGCCAAAACTATTCCTGCTTCCGTGGGTAAACTCCTCTGCTTTTTCCAGATACAAAACCTCCTTTCTTGGATGGGAGAGTTGTTTTTACTAAACAAGCGGAGCCAATAATGCCGATCAAGGATCCAACTTCAGATATGGCTATCATCTCACGGAAAGGATCTGCATTGGTCAGGGAGATCCGTGAGAAGCAGAGTATGAATAAGTCACGCCAACGGTTCTGGGAGCTTGCTGGTTCAAAACTTGGTGATATTCTTGGTGTTGAGAAAACTGCAGAACAGGTTAGATAAACATTCATCCATCAAACTTTTTTGTGGATGTTGCTCATTCCATTGTTACTGACAACTCTGTTATGTTATATAAACTGTAGGTTGATGCAGACACAGCTGTGGTTGGTGAACATGGTGAAGTAGATTTTAAGGAAGAGGCAAAGTTTGCACAGCACATGAAGAAGAACGGCGATGCAGTGAGCGAGTTTGCAATGACAAAAACTATAGCCCAACAGCGACAATATCTTCCCATTTATTCAGTGCGGGATGAGTTGCTGCAGGTGAGCTTTGCTTTTGTTGATGTGTAATAGTCTATAATGCATGTTTATAACTTAATTATGGGAAGTTCTACTCCAAAAAAAGAAAAGTAATTTGTGAGATGTCTGTGAAGTGAGATAAATCTGATTGGTGTGTCTGTACAACCCTTTATATTCTTGATGGTTCTGCTTTTATGAGAAAAATGGGTCTCTTTTTAGAAAGAAAGGAAATGGTTCTGGGCAGCAGAAGATGATGTGTAGGGAAGGTTTTAAATCAATTGCTTCTGGTCATTCGCGATTTCAGTCTATGTGAGTCCTGCAAAATGTTTTGCTGTAAACCTTCCTTTTTTGGTTACCCTTGTTGTTCAGGTGATGTGCAATGACAGAGGCCAATCAATTACGTGAAGTTTGATCTGTTGGTTTTCAAATCTGCATCTCATTTGGACAATCACATCTTTCCAGTCAAACTCTGCTTGTTCTCCGCCTGAAATAACAAGGCAAAAGAAGGGAAAATGTTTTTGCAGATAAATATCAACTTTAGGTCATACGAGGGGAGCATTAGTGACTCTGCTGTAATTCTTACACCGTATTATGTGTCATCCTCGAGTAAATTGCATTAAGTATCTTTTTTCATGTCCATATCTTTCTCAACATTCCAAAATACCTTGAACCTATTTCTTCATATTGCATAATAAAATCATATTCACACAGGTGATCCGAGAGAATCAAGTGGTGGTGGTCGTCGGAGAAACGGGTTCAGGGAAGACCACACAGCTGACACAGGTGATTTTTTCCTCTGTGTCTTGGCACCTCATCACGATATGTTCTTTAGGGTTCTTGAGGTTAGATACAATTAATATAACAACTTAAACATTTGTGTCTTTGACAGTATTTGCATGAAGATGGTTACACAGTTGGGGGTATTGTGGGTTGCACTCAGCCAAGGCGTGTTGCAGCTATGAGCGTGGCTAAGAGAGTGAGTGAAGAGATGGAGACTGAACTCGGCGAGAAAGTGGGATACGCCATCCGTTTTGAGGATGTTACTGGGCCAAACACTATTATAAAGGTACGTGTTTAATGGCTGCTTATTTAAATGAATTATGCCATTAATCTGCGCAACTCCAAGAAGGCAAGGTCATGCTATGAGCTTTGATTAGCATTGAACTACCTTAATAGTCTTTTTACTGATTTTGCAGTACATGACAGATGGAGTGCTGCTTCGTGAAACTTTGAAAGATGATGACCTGGATAAATATCGGTTGGGGAAATACCTTGCTTCCACTGCTTTTTCCCTGTTTAAGGCAATTTGGTGGATCAAATTTACTGAAGGTTGATTCTTTGCAGTGTTATTGTGATGGACGAAGCACATGAGCGATCTCTGAATACTGACGTGCTCTTTGGAATACTGAAGAAAGTAGTTGCCCGCCGGCGTGATTTCAAGCTCATCGTCACATCTGCCACCTTAAATGCTCAGAAATTCTCAAACTTTTTTGGAAGGTAACAAAAAGGATTCTGTACCATTTGAGAATTATTTAGCACTTGTATTAAGTCATACATGACCACCTAAGCATTTTTTTTTTATTTGCAGTGTACCGGTTTTTAACATTCCTGGGAGAACATTCCCAGTGAATATCTTGTATAGCAAAACTCCGTGTGAAGATTATGTTGAAGCTGCTGTGAAGCAAGCAATGGCTATCCACATCAGCAGCCCTCCTGGTGACATCCTCATCTTCATGACGGGGCAGGATGAGATTGAGGCAGCATGTTATGCTCTAGCAGAGCGGATGGAGCAGCTCATAGCCTCCACAAAGCAGGGCGTGAACAAGCTTCTCATCCTCCCTATCTACTCCCAGCTCCCTGCCGATCTGCAGGCAAAGATATTCCAGAAGGCTGAGGATGGGGCTCGAAAATGCATTGTAGCAACCAACATAGCCGAGACCTCGTTGACTGTGGATGGGATCTTCTACGTGATTGACACGGGATACGGCAAGATGAAGGTCTACAACCCCAAGATGGGTATGGATGCTCTGCAGGTCTTCCCAATCAACCGAGCTGCTGCCGATCAGCGGGCGGGCAGGGCAGGGCGGACTGGCCCAGGCACATGCTACCGTCTCTATACAGAAAATGCTTACCTGAACGAGATGCTTCCAAGTCCAGTGCCCGAGATACAGAGGACCAACCTAGGAAATGTTGTCTTGTTGCTCAAGTCACTCAAGGTCGAGAACTTACTAGATTTCGATTTCATGGACCCACCACCACAGGACAACATCCTTAATTCCATGTACCAACTGTGGGTATTGGGGGCACTCAACAACATTGGAGGCTTAACTGAGCTTGGGTGGAAAATGGTGGAGTTCCCTTTAGATCCTCCCCTTGCAAAGATGCTCCTGATGGGTGAGCAGCTCCAGTGCTTGGACGAAGTCTTGACTATAGTCTCCATGCTCTCGGTCCCTTCAGTGTTTTTCCGACCCAAGGACCGGGCTGAGGAGAGTGATGCTGCAAGGGAAAAGTTCTTCATGCCAGAATCCGACCACTTGACGCTCTACAATGTTTACCAACAGTGGAAGAGCCATCAGTATAGAGGGGACTGGTGTAACGACCACTTCCTGCACGTGAAGGGGTTGCGAAAGGCAAGAGAGGTGAGGTCTCAGCTTCTCGATATCCTCAAGACCCTGAAGATCCCCTTGACTTCGAGCTGGCCCGATTTGGATGTGGTGAGGAAAGCAATCTGCTCCGCTTACTTCCACAATGCGGCCAGACTTAAGGGTGTGGGGGAGTATGTGAATTGCAGGACCGGAATGCCCTGTCACTTGCACCCAAGCAGTGCCCTCTACGGTATGGGTCATACTCCCGAGTATGTCGTCTATCACGAGCTGGTCTTGACTACAAAGGAGTACATGCAGTCGGCAACTGCCGTGGAGCCCCAGTGGCTAGCAGAGCTGGGGCCCATGTTCTTCTCGGTAAAGGACTCGGACACCTCTCTTCTCGAGCACAAGAGGAAGCAGAAGGAGGAGAAGACGGCCATGGAAGAGGAGCTGGAGAACCTAAGGAAGTCGCAGGAAGAGGCCGAGAAGGAGAGCAAGGAGAAGGAGAGGGAGAAGAGAGTGAGGCAGCAGCAACAGGTATCAATGCCTGGTCTGAAGCAGGGTGCTTCGACTTATCTTAGGCCCAAGAAGCTCGGGTTGTGAGATTCCTGTGTACAGTGCTGTAACAATCGTTGCCTTCATTCTATTCGCGACATGGTAATGTGGTATTATGGCAATGCAGTCTTTGATCTTTGAGATCCATTTCCGAGGAATTTGTTACTGAGGATCATTGTTGTTAAAAATTTGCTGCAACTGTTATTGCTGATATTGATGCAACAGAAATGAACAAAGTGTTTTCCACTTTGGGGTCAGCTCCTTTATGTCCGTGGTTTGACTTCGTTATAACGATCACTTCATGGTACGAAAGAGGGGTGGGAGGGCTCGATTCTTGGTTGTCATAACAATCAGTTCATGGAACAATAGAAAGATGGGAGGGAACCAATGTTCGTCATAATACATCCAGAGTGAAGAGGACTTGACACTATTGGATTTAATTCTAGTCAATGAAACTTTTCATGAATAGAACATGTCTAAGAATCTGATCCGATTAAGTTGGTCTATGGAATATGGATGGATTTAATTCTAGTCAATGAAACTTTTCATGAATAGAACATGTCTAAGAATCTGATCCGATTAAGTTGGTCTATGGAATATGGATCAATTCCCAGTGGCTTTTCAAGAAGAAACTGGATCAACATGGTACAGCTTATCAGGCCTTTATGGTCACGCAGCAAAGGCACATCCCCGAAGGCTTTATCTCCGAAGTCTGCCACTCGGAGCCTGGGGCTGCATCAGGGTCATACAGTAAAGTACAATACTGGGGATCCTCCTCTACCGAAAATAACAGCAGCTTCCCATCCATTATTCCAAAGCGAAAACCTATGCTCGAGCTCCCAGTTAATGGGACCGGCACCACCTTCCACGAGCCATCCTCAGCATTAAATATCACCAGCTTCCTCTGGTTCTTCCACTCCATGCAGAAGAGCCTCTTCCCGATCACGGCGTGGGCAGTGACCATGACACACCCATTCTTCATCTCGCCCCACGCGTGCTTCTCTGGGTTGTACACGTCTACGAACCTAGAGTTCCCAATGGAGAAGCTAGATCTCCCACCCATCACATAGAGCTTGCCCTCGAAGCTGCAGGCAAAGCAGCCCCACCTCGGGCGTCGAAGGGACTCTATTAAGGTCCACTTGTCAGTGTCCGGGTCATATACTTCGGCACTGGAGAGGCTATCACCTTCAATCCCATAGCCTCCAACAGCATACACCATTCCATTGACTGCAGCACACGCAAAGTCGTAGCGGGCCACGTTCATGTTTGCCAGTTTGCTCCAGCTGCAGTGGAAATCAAATACCTATCAGTACTATATGTTAGAACTGATCCATCTTCTACAGTACAGGCCAATTTCATTAGCTCCATGTTCAACCATAAAGAAGAGAGAAATGGTGATGAAAGATGCTTCACTATTCTAGTGCAACAAGGATGTATAATAAACTCAGATCTTTTCACCCACTTTGTTTGCAAGCAATAGTTTGGAGAAACTCTGTCAGGAAGAGAGTTAAAAAGGAAAAGTTCAAGGCAGGCAAAGATCATGAAGAAATGGAGCATCAAAATACCTATTCAGGCAAGAATCATACTGGTAAACTTCATCGGAGGCGAGGCCCCTTCCATTACATGCTGTATAGCCAGCTATAACTAGAAGCTTTCCATTGAGAACCACAACCCCAAAACCAGCCTTCGCCTCACCGGGCATTTGTGGTAGTTGCCGGTGCTTCCGGCCCAAACAATCCAAAACTTCCCAGTTGCTTTCCTTCCCTTTGGGATCCATAGTTAACACATAGAGCCATTCCTCAAGCACTCCAGCTAATTTGCGCACAGCGAGGAATTCCTTGCTTCGTAAAAATGACCTCCACTTCTTACAAACAGCTCCCATGGAAGGGAAGTTGGAACGAGGAACAAGCGCGAGACAGTGTTTCGCCACATCATCCGGAAGCCCCGGCAGAACAGGGCTATCAAAATCATCACCATGCTGAATAGCAGTGTTCTTTAAAATGAGTGACGAATTTTGCTCGAACATGCCAGAGAAACAACCTGCTGGTTCGGTTAATCTCTTCTTCTCACTTACAAAGCCACGCATGTTTGAGACTAGGACTTCAAGTCAAGACAACTCAATATTGTGTAAAATAAATCTTTCCTCTCCAGAGAAAGTGTCAACCTTCTCAAAGAAAGATCTGATTAGAGGAACTCGTGATATCCTTCACCTATAGGAATCTTACAGCACCAAGGCATGAAAGCTGTTGCAGAACGGATTGCTTCGGCAGTTAAAATGGAGGATTTTCTGTGTTTTGTCCAGTCCGATTCAAATTCCATTCCAGACTTCTTCTGACAGTAGTTACTCTGGATTCTTTTATGCAAAGCACTTCCCAAGCCTCCAAGTCTAATCCGTCCCCCACACATTTCCCTAACAACTACATCAGTTACATTAATCAGAATTATCATCATTAAAAGATGCATGACAACGAGATATTTTGAAGAGAAAATTTGAAGTATTTAAGCATCATACCAGTGTCCAAAAAACTTAAGCAAAATATTTAACCCCCTATGACTTCCATATTTATTGAATCTGACAGCCACCTGCATGCAACAAACCCAGAGAAAACAGACATATTCAATAGACATATCAACAGGCAAAAGCATGGATTACAACTCAAACTCTTATGGCTCAGCTACTGAATAGTGCATGTGAGAGAAACATAATGTCTAGTAGCTGAATATTTCTCCTTTAAGAAATGGTGATTTTACGATGGGCAAAAGGGTGATTTTATGGGGGCAAAACCTGATTACTTTTCTTGCTGTTTCAAGCATGCACCTCTCTCTCTCTCTCTTTTTTTTCCCCTTAGTGTTTGACATTGAAAGGAACCAAAAATTCAGAAAGATATTATCGCATATGCAGACTGAAGTTGAAAAGGAAGTCTGGGTAGAAAAAGAAATAAGAAAAGTAAAAGATTCTCACTTAGCCCTAGCGCACCAAATCTTATGCAATAATTTATAACCCAAAACGGGAACAATTATACTAAACAGGGGACCATTGAAACCGGAAAGATCAATAATCTATTGACCCTCTCCACATTGCGGTTTGATTGGAGACCTACATCTCAAGATCAACTAACTAGCCAACCCACCTACCAATCCACCTCCATCCAACTCTCAAAGAACAATGGATCCGGACAAAGGTTATTGAAAAACCTTACAAGACAACCAATCACTAATACATCAAAAGGCGGAACAAGAAAGATACGAATACCTAATCTCTAATATTCTGACACCATTGTTTACCCTTCAGAACCATAAATAACTGAGAAATCCTCCTGCGGGTCGGCCGCTTTAGCAGTAACATCACGAACAACTATGGAAGACCAACTAATAAGCCGAGGTGGTAGCTTACGGCAGAGATTAGAGCTGGACATGACTTCATCTATGCAAATTTCAACTATAATACAGGTGGTCCACTGACAAGCTTCAGTTCGCATGGGCTAGACCGGCGACTGAAATAGCAAACTCGCAACAAATATACATCAAAAGCTTAGATGCCAAACTTATGCAGCTAAGACTGTGCACAGGACAACCGTACTCAATCTGAAACCAGAAAGCCGAGATCTACTCCTAGGGAGAATCTCAGTAGGAGCGACGAAGCCATCGAGTTCAGATAAAATTAAGCAGCAGACAACCAATCCAAGAGAGGGCAGAAGCTTAAAAATCCGATCGAGAAATGCCATTGAGATCCGAGAGAGAAGACATTGAAGCAGAGATCTCGAAGGACATGGATAAGGTTTCTCACCGCAAACGTCGGGAATTGGACGAACGAGCTGAGATGAGCTAATCAGATCAGACACGGTAGAGGAAATAGGCGAAGAAGTAGGCACGTTTCTGATGATGAGAAAAGGGAAAGGAGGGAATGTTTACTTTATATAAGAGCGGAAAAAGGAAATTAAAAGAAAAAGGAAAAGAAAAGAAAATGGAGATAATTCTGACAGAGTGAGAGCACCGCGTCAGGACATGGGGTGGGATTTTTCCCCCCATTAATTTAATTTCCTGCTCCTCAGAAAATGGAATCTGCCGTTATTTATTTGGCTAAAGGTTTTTTTAGTATTTTTGATTTCGAAAATAAAGTTAAAATTATGGAAAACAATTTAATTTAGGATTATTTGTCAAAAAAATCAACTATTTAAAAATTCATCAATTTATCACAAATTATTTTTTATTCAAAAAATCATGAATAATTTAATAATTTTATAATATATCACGAACTATTTTTTCTAGAAAATCACAAATTATTCAAGAATTTTCTAATATACCACGCTATTAATTTATCTATTAATTGCTGATGTGTATTATTAATTTTATTGATCATGCAAACAGAGTTTGACGTAACATCTATCTAGTTATAAAAAATTATTAACTATTGTCGAATTCTCCATATTATCATGAAGATGGACGTTCAAAACAGATGATCGATGTGTAAACATATGTTTTCTATTCTTCTGACTGGATGAATACTATGTGTGATACTACATCAGACTCTATTTATACAATCAGTAAAATTAACGATATAAATTAGTAATTAATAGACAAAATTAATGACGTAATAGATTAGAAACAATAGAGTATAGTTCGTGATTTTTTGAGAAAAACTAATTCATGGTAAATTAAAAAATTATTGAATAATTTGTATTTTTCTGAGTAAATAACCCTTTAATTTATAATAAAATTTTCCTTGAATTTTCTAAATGCGGAGATCTTGAACTTGAAAATTTTTATAATTGGTTATCTAGTTGTTGATAACAATTAAATATAATTTTACAAAAAGACTAAATTTTAATTTATAAAATTTCAACTCATGTAAATTTATATTATAATAGATTTTACAACTAATTATCATTTTCGTAATTTAGATTTTGATAAAATAATAAATTTTACCAAATAATTAAATACCGCCTAAAAAATAACCCTCGATCTCTCCATTTTCAGAATTTTCTTTTACAATTGAAAAAGAGTTGTTCGGGATATTATATGTTTTTGTCATGAATAAATTCCTGGTTTCTACTTTTTCTTTTTCTTTTTTTTAATAGATAATAGTAATGTTTTCAACTTTTTAAAATTACGCACGAGTCCCCCTTTGTCTTACAATTTACATAACGGGAGCCGGGAGGGGGCGAACCGTGCTGTGATGTTCCCCCGCCAACTCATCAACGTTTTAATTTTAAATTTAAAATTCAAGCTAATCACCATTTACGCAACGTGGTCATATTATCACACGTTAATAAACCACGGGCACATCTGTCAAGATCCGCGACAGATCGAAGAACGCTGCACTTGCAAACTTATCTCGTAAGAGAGTGTTGTCGAACGTGGACGATGAGCATTTGCTATGTATTACCCGAGAAGGGTCGAGCCACCGGACGGTCGATTTTACCATACAGATTCCTCCAACGCAATCGATTAATGGCCCCGTATGCAGGTTGGATCTGAGGTATTTGTATCATTCCTCCAGCCAACAAGTGGCTAATGTCCCTCTATGTCTCGGTTCGTATCATGTGATGTGTAAAAAATTAACGAACTTGATTTAAATTAAATCGACTCATTAAAAAGTGAAGGGTTCCTCTTCTGATTTCTTTGGTGAACCAACCTGTCAAGGGCCATTACCCCTCTTGGAATTTCAGACTGCTTGGCTGGGAATCTGCCGTTTGGCATAGAAAGCTTTACACCACGCACAAGAACTTTTGCCATCAGACTTCCTTATCCTCACCTATTAGAACGTAGCAACTTTGACGTGATATATTTGTTAAAAGTATCAACTCGTTAAGAATTTTTTTTTTATATTTCTTCAGAATTTATTAGGAATTGATAATTATATTTGAATAAATATTGATTACGTGTTAACCTCTGATTACCTCTGATTAGACAGAGTTTCTCCTCTCCGAGATCTTAGATCTTAAACATAAGAGTGAATTAAATAAGATAATCCCGAGTTCATGGAGACGATCGCTCCCATGCACGCTCTAAATCAGAAGAAACTCAAATTGATCCGACGTGTTTGATATTAAGATTTTTTTTCAGAGTCCAATAGCTATGATTTAGAAAAACGTTGATGTCATATAATCTGTTTTGATACAAGTGTGTTTAATATTAAAAAATTTAATAAAATCTAATTTCGATTTAAGTCGAATTACGTGACCAGGGCATTAGAGCAGCTCTCTCAACAGTCAATATCTGCTGAGCATATTGATATATTAGCCAACTCCCAAATAATTTGATAATTATCGACCGTGGAAAAAGATGTATTTACAGATTGGCCCATGAGCCGTAAAATTGGACCGGCTCTGGTTGCCTCGTTTCCACCGTCATCGTCCCACCGGCCAAGACCTCTTCGATATATGCACCCGCTTATAGAGATAATTACAGTGCCGGCCACTCTTCCTTACCCCTGACTGCGACCATCTTCCATCCCTCCGACGGGAAAAAATCGTGTGGAGTGGAGCCACCGGCTGGCAACATCAGAACACGACCGCACAGCGCCATCCATCACCGTCCAGCGCAGCAGTAGACAGCCGTGACCATACACGTGGCAGGTCGGGAAAGGATTTGCGAGACCCGCAGGTGAACGGTCGCCACAGGCGATACCTGCCCAGACGAACCTTCTCACACGCAGTTGACCGGCGAGGGAATCGGCAACACAAGTGGCTCCATCGGTTTCGGTCGGGAATCAACCGTCTCTGTCGGATCAGATAATTTCAATTCAATCGCAGCGATCCACTCCGGTGGCAAGGAATCTCTTGAAAGCGAAAGATAACCACGCCCCCCACCCAACTTTGAGAAGCTAGCTATGAATATCAAAATAAATGGCCTTAGTTTAATGGTAGAAAGTTGATTCTCATGCAATTCGATAAAGCTGAGGTTTATGTTCAAATCAGACTCTATAAAATTGTTAAATTAGGCTACTTAAACTTGAGTATTAGTGAACGCTGATTTCTTAACTTTAAGTAAAATTATTAAAGTCCACTATCAATATTGATTGTTCAGTTCATTTACAGTTAAACACAAAAATCCGAACATGACATAACGGAGGTGGCCGGGTTGCCACTACTGCCATTGCCCTCTTTAAAAAAAATACAAATTAAGTTCGGAGAGTAATTTTTTAAAAAAAATTTTAACACACATTCGTTTGGTACGATCGGGACATGTCCACTATGGAAAGACAGATGTGTGATCGTGAATTCAGTTGGGACCATGTTATCGGGATAACTCATCGAGTAATTGCAGGCTATTGACGAGTGTACTATCACAATCGACAAAAGTCCCTTGTGGAATTCTATGGCATAGTCATTTATGCATCAGCACTTCGTTCTCGTGAGACCCGCAGGAATTGAATGGACACAGAGATTAAGAGCTGACAGGTTCATCTTATCTCCCAATCTTTGTTCGTGGACCACGTAAGGATTGAATTCGACATCTCACATTCTCAATGTCAAATATAATATCATTGTATCAAACTCATTTGCACCGAAATGGCATAAAAACTTTCCACATCTAGCCATCGTTCTGTAATTATGTGCAAGAAAATTTTTTTCAGTTTAAATCACTGGTATTTTTTTTATAAGGTTAAATCACTGGTATTTAAAAATTCAATAAGGGCTCCGACTTATCAAGTTCGAGCTGGGAATGCCCATCAGAGGTTAAATTTTTTTACTCACAAAACTCGAACTTTTCTTTCTCGTGCCTTTCTAAGACGGTAACTAGTGATTATGTATATTATGTATTGGTGAGCTAATAATGTAATTGAGCCGATACTTGCCCATGATCCACATGTACGTATTCCGAGAGCGTTGTTGTCCCTAAACTTGTATGCACTTGCTGTACCTTGCCAGCTGAGAAGAGAGCCGGTTTGGGCAGCATGGCTGTTAGGGGTGTAAGTAAAAATTAGAAAATCTGAAAAATTAAAAAAAAAAACCGATCAAATTTCAACTGATAAAATTGGATTTATGAGTTTTGGAATAAATTGAAGGCTGGTTTAAGGTGGAAAAAAACTGAACCGGAAAATTCGTGCCCCCTAACTAGAAAAACACGACGGGACCAGAAATCAGATCAAAAGTTATATTAAACTTATATTATATGTAATAAATTATTTTATTATTAGATTTAACAATACAAATAATATATTTGATATGTTTAAACTTAAATCTTGATTCATATTTTTATTTTTAATTTTCTTAATACACTAAAATATTTATAATCAGTATTTCTCATTTATTATAATAAATTTTATTTATCATTTTTGTATTTAATATATTATTATATTAAAAATCGAGGCTTGAAAAAACTGAACTCGAAGTAGTTGATTTTCATAATCCCTAAACGAATCTCAGTAAAATTTTTTAACTTGAAAAAACTGGGATCCGTATTTTTTTTAAGACCCGAATTGTCCCCCTACTCGCTGAATGGTTGTCAAGTTACCCGCATAAGTCTCCGAACATCAGGTCATTGGAAAAAAAAAAAAAAAAGAGCTTCCACATAGGTGATCTTAAGATCAAATTTCAGGTTAAGAGGGTTGACGGGAATTTTTTCAAGGATCTCGGCCTGATGGCAAATTAGTTTCGATGTGCGCTTTAACTGGTTCGGGAATATTGCATGGTACAAACAAAAAATATATATATGTATACTGGCACGTTATCAGTAAGATATGATATTGGGCACGATAATTTTCTCGTACCCTGTCCTTGAAGCCAAACCCCCTTGCTTATTTGTAAATATTAAGCGTTTAAATGCACAACGATTTCCTTGTACAGATATACCCGATCTCTTAAAAAGAAGACCCGCCCTCAACAACGAGATGATCTGGAGATGGTGTGAGCTTGAATGATAATATACTTTGATACCATATAAAATATCAACTTGCCCCGTAAGTGTTCGAGTTCATGTCTGATCCAAAATTTTAGACTGATATGATAGTATTATCCGCTCTTTTATAAATAAGATTTTAATATTTTATTTATCTAATATAAAATTGAGTCTTTCGACGCACTCATTCTAGGGCCATTGGGACTATTCTGGGTCAAAGCCCGCTACTGAGAAGGCGCTGGCCTGCCCATTGGCCAATCAATATAGTATACGTATAGAATACGTATTTACCTTCCTGGATAATTCTGCCACGTGCATCTCCCGGACTTCGGGGCCCGTTGCTTACCACCATAGAACATCCTCGGCCTGAGCCTAATTGTGCATTGGCCCGTGCGAGTGGGCCGTGACCGTGGGCCTAAAAACTCATTAGGCCTAATTTAAAGGCCCAATTGTTAAAAGTCTAAAATCGAGGGTCTCAACTGCAAAGTGATAAATACTGACGTGGCACTCAGCATTTTCTAATTTCTCGAGAGCAGTGAAGAGGCTACTGCGTACTAGGGAGAACTCTCAAAACAGCAAAGCTCCAATGGATAGAGATGGCCTCTCCCGCTCTCTGTAACTCTTCTTAACGGGACAAACCCTAGATAATCTCTTGAGAGAATTGCGCGGGATTCCGAGGTTATTCAGCAATTCGAGACTCACGTCCATGACGACCGCTTCGTTCTCCATCCTCCGCCACCGCGCCGCGGCCTCTCTGCTCCAGCTCCGTCACTTCTCCGCCCCACTCTGCGCTGCCAGGCACCAGAATCCTGGCAGAATCTCGAGGAAGCAGCAACAGCTGCAGCCGAACAAGAACTTGCTCAGAGCGAAGCAGCTCAGTGTCAAGGAGTATTCCTCCCTCGCGCCGATCCTCTCTCCCGATGACAGCCCCTCCCTATCGGAATCCCAGGCCATTGGCATGGTTGCCGCAGCTCAGGCAAACTTCATGCGCGTGATCGTGCAGTCATTTCCGTCCGAAGCGCCTCCGACTGGAACCTCCGAGAGTGCGGATGGTACTGGAGTGGGAGTGGAGCTGCTGTGCGTGGTGAAGGCGGTGCTAAAGAAGATTAAGCGGAGGGTTCTTGTCGGCGACAGAGTGGTGGTAGGGAGCATTGATTGGGTAGACCGCAGGGCTTGGATCGAAAATGTGTTCCAGAGGAAGACAGAGATCATCGACCCTCCCGTGGCCAATGTGGACCACTTGCTTGTGCTTTTCTCAATGGAGCAGCCCAAGCTGGAGCCATTTTTGCTCACCAGGTTCTTAGTAGAGGCCGAATCAACTGGGATTCCGCTTACTCTTGCCTTGAATAAAGCAGAGCTTGCAGATGAAGAGGTTCGTGTTCTTATCCTTCAAATATTTCTCTGCAAGGACTGACTTGTAACTTTAGCATGTTGCATGTCCCTGTCGGCTGAGCAACTCCGAGTTGTTGCTGTCAATTGTCGAGTTTGACCACGCTTTTGTTGACTAGTGATTGAACTGCTAATACTTTGAATTTTGCTTCATGATATAATTTTGGTTGGACACAAGCTTAGATATGATTGATGTTGTTTGTTCAATTCAATGATCGTTTGTCTTTGTAATTTGATTAAGCTGCTGTAGCCTTCAGTCTCTGATAGATCAATGATAGAGATACAGTGACTTCATGGATTTTGCATTAAGTGTTGCTATAGAATTGTTCCATAGACTGGCATGGAGATTTAATGCGGTTGAATTATGTACATTGATAATGTATCTGCGCCAGGATAATGTATTTCATCATTGAGTTCAAGTTTCCTGGTATTTTCCTTGGCGAATGGTTGATATCGCAATTCTGTTTCTTTTATGATAGAAAAATTCTCCAAAATTGTAAAGGAGAGAACTTCAGGACAGATATCTACAGCAATGGGGAACTGTTGTAAATAATGCAACAAAGAAGCTATATTCTTCCATGTGAAAAATGTGGTGTCGCAGGGTTGGTAAAGCTGTGTTTTTTCCCATAATGTGGTGGTAGTGAAATACATTTCATCCCTGCCGGTGCTAATTTTTATACGCAATTCTGTAGATTGTTTTGGCATATTCTTACATGCCCTTTTTCTTTCTCATTTCTTAGTTGGCCTTTTAATCTTTCTTGACCTTCTACTTTGATATTGATTCTTTGTAGTTTGTACTCAATCAATTATGCAGTCATTGGTTGCGTGGAAGTCTAGGCTGCGCAGTTGGGGCTATGACCCAATCTTCTGCAGTATTGAATCCAAACTTGGACTGGACACCCTTGCCTTCAGCCTGAGAAATCAAACAACTGTCATTGTGGGTCCGAGTGGAGTTGGAAAATCGAGTCTGATCAATGCTTTGAGAAGCAGTTATCACCCTCGCGATGCAGCAGCTGAGGATAATTGGTTTGAGCCAGTGGGTTCATTCTCTTGTTGCAAATTTTCACTTCATAGTACTGCTGATTGTGAAAGATATCAGCTCTTGAACTGAATACTCGAGTTCTTTACTGACACACCTCTTAATCTTTTCAACTCCATTGTGCTCTCCTAACAGATTCTAGGTAGCAAGTGGTTTGGGGATCAGCAGGTTGGGGAAGTATCAGCGAGAAGCGGCAGAGGAAAGCACACCACTCGCAATGTTTCCTTGCTTCCTTTAGCTGGTGGGGGCTATCTCGCTGATACACCTGGGTTTAACCAGCCCAGTCTGTTGAAAGTCAGTAAGCAGTCCCTAGCTGAAGCTTTCCCTGAGGTATGGTTGGTTGCTGGAGCTGTGCATATCTAGATGGCTCTTATGTTAAATTTCCCAGCTGCAGCAATTATTCATTGCATATTACATCTAACCCTGTAATTTATACTCTCAACTTCAGTTCAGGAAGAGGCTCAAAGCCAGTGACTCAACCAAGTGCGCATTCAGTAATTGCTTGCATATCGGCGAACCTGGGTGCGTTCTAGATGGGGATATGTTCGAAAGATATTCTTACTATTATCAACTTCTCGATGAAATTAAAGTCAGAGAAGAATTTCAGTTGAGGACGTTCGGAACCAAAAGGGAAGGCGATGTGAGGTATATTATTACCTTTCTAATACCTATCCACACGGTTGCCCTTTGAACATAATTATCTGACCTTTCTATCTGTAAACAAGCATCGACTGCGTTAGAAATTGTTTATGGAATCTGTGATGTGTCAGTTAGCCTTAGCTCACGTATTGAATGTTTTCACATTGCACGCTTGTTGCAGGTATAAGATAGGGGACATGGGGGTCAAACAGGCTGAACCACGGCTGGAGCTGAAAAAGCACAGGAGGAAGTCACGTAAGACAATCAATCAGTCGATAATGGATGAGCTGGATGAGCTGGAGGAGCTTGATGATGACGAAGAGACACTGGACGACGAGAGTGATCCCATCCTGACGGCATTGAGAAACGAAACCCAGTGAATGAGGCATAGCCTTTCTATGGTTGCCCAATGTCACAGCCGATGTATATATCCTCTACGGGTCTGCTTGAAGCAGCTTGATGCTTCCTCTCTGTGACAGGAACATTCCTGCGAATCAGACAAGTTTTCAATGCTCATTGCTAACTGGAAGCATGCTCGGGCTGTTGGATCTCAGCCTACCAGTGGACTGGTCTCGAGCATTACATGGATTTCTCGAGAATCGCGAGGCTTCTACTACTTTCAGGATTATCTGAGAAATTGGAAGTTCACACACACTGACCGATACTTCTACTCGGATCATCACATAGATTAACACGACTGCAAGATACGGGCTAGTATCATCATATGTTTAATAAGACGCTAGAAGCATGGTTAATTGGGCCTCAAAAAGTTGGCCTCCGTTAGGCCCATGATGAAATCAATTTCAGGATGAAACCAAAGAAATACTGGGGCAATAGGGCCATGGAGAGGCCCAAAGCCCTGCTCAGTTTGTAGAGTTTACTTACTGGAAATGGACCTACGGAAAATGTAGAAGAAATTGAATTCGTATCCTTTGCGTAATTAATGTCTTAAAAAGCGTGAGGGTTTAACCATTTTCTTCTCTTAAAATAGAATCTACCGCCGCTGCCGCTCCCTTCCCTCGACAGGACGTTAACCTCATCGTTTCCATTCCCACTGTTCAGTATTGACTAAGATCACTGCACCACTCAAAAACAAACTACTCCTAAACAAAACCACATTCTTACTGTTCAATAATGACTAAGATCAACACCACTCAAAAACAAACCATCCTCTGACCACAACCAAATTAAACGACATCCCACCCTACCCCAGACCTTGCACACCACCACCTCACACACACTACAAATATTGAGACTCGCCCTGCAGGGCCTCAACCCAATTAAGGGAAGCCCTTCCAGAAATTCTCAACGGCAAGCAGGGACAAGCCCCGGCCGAAGAGGGGGTTTGGAAATAGTTTTCAACCAGCAATAGACGCGCCTCAGTTATTACCTCACTAGCTGCGTCATTGCCCCAAGCGCAAAGATGTCTTGTATCTCTGGCTGGAGTCCCTTTTATATCCTCTCTTCCTCAGTCCCTCTTCAAGCACGAGCGATGTGGGACAGAAGAAGAAAACAGGTCAAAGCAGCCGCCCCTAGAAAGATTTGCTCAGAGCGAACCTCACTGTCAGGGATTACTCCCTCCCTCCGTCCCTCGCCCCCTCTCGAAATCCCAGACGATCGTCCCGGTGGCCGCCTCACAGGACGACCTCATGCGAGTGATCGTCCGGTCTTTCCAGTCTGAAACGCCTCGGCTGGAGCCTCGGAGAGTGCGGGCGGTACCGGAGTCTGAGTGGAGCTGCCGTGGCTGGTGAAGGCGGTGGGTGTCGATTGGGTAGAAATAGGGGTTGGATCCACAATGTGTTCCAGAGGAAGACTCGGATTATCGACCCTCTCGTGGCTGACGTGGAGGACCACTTGCTTGTCCCTTTCTCAACGGAGGAGCCCAAGCTGGAGCCATTTCTGCTCGCCGCGTTCCTGGTAGAGGCCGAATCTACTGGGATTCTGCTCACTCTTGCCTCGAGTAAAGCAAAGCTTGCAGATGAAGAGGTTCTTGCTCTGATCCTTCAAATATTTCTCGGCAAGAAGTGACTTTTAACTTTAGTATACCTCTGTTGGCCCAGTAATGGCTGTCGCTGTTAGTTGTCAAGTTTTGACCTAGCTTCTAACAGTTGTTGACCTGGGATTGAACTGCTCTTCTACATTGAATTTTGCCAGGTTGAAGCAAAAGCTTGTGATATGACGGATTTTGTTGATCATTTGTTGTGGTCGGTTGAGCTTGAACTGCCACGGCCTCTAGTCTACGAAGATCCGGGATAGGGATGCAATGCAGACAAACTTCATAGAGTTTGCCTCCGATGTTGCTAGAGAGTTGTTCAGTGGACTTGCATGGAGATTCAATGCAGTCCAATATGTGCATTGGTAATGTATCTGCGCCAGGGGAAATGTCTTTGATAAGTGAGTTTCAGTGAAGTTTCCCTGTCTTCATTTGATTACTCTGCCGGTTCAGCGAGGATGGTATTTTCCCTTGAGAAAGGTCCTCGTTGTGATATGAGACACACACCCGGAGCAAGGAGGAACTGTTGTATACGACTGCAATGCAGCAGCTATACTTACTCCTGTGACAAATGCAGTGCAGATTGCACTAGTGTTTTCTTATCAGGCTTCTCTTCAAGGAATTCCTATGGACATGGCTTCTTGATCCTTTGCATAACCAGTGGATTACACGGTCATTGTTTACAATGGTAGTCTAGGTTGCGCATTTGGGGCTATGATCCGATCTTCTGTGGCATGGAATCCAAACTTGGACTGGACACACACTTGGTGTGATCGTGGGTCCAAACGGAGTTGGAAAATCCAGTCTGGTCAATGCTTTGAGAAGCAGCTATCACACCCTTGGATGCAGTAGCCAATAGGTAGGAATACTGCAAATAGAGCCATTGCAACACCCATCAAAGGAATAGTTCCCCACCCAAGAGCTACTTTACCGTATTCTGAGTTCAAAGGTTTTAATAAACCCCTTACAGCAGTTTGTCTTGGTTCAGATCTGGAACTACCCCCAACAGTTTGAGATCTGTTTACTTTGTATACCATTCCATTGTAAATAAACAATTTTATCATAGATCCATTTTGGTCTTGAAATTATATAATGATGGAAACAGCAACCCTAGTCGTCATCTCTATATCTGGTTTAGTTGTAAGTTTCACTAAGTACGTCTTATATACTGCTTTTGGGCAACCCTCTCAACAATTAAGAGATCCATTCGAGGAATACGGGGACTAGTTGAAGTAATAAGCCACCCAAGAGGATGAGTTGGTTTGAGCCTGTGTGTTCATTCTCTTGTTGCGAATTTTGGTGTTGTACGACTGTGAACCCTACAAATGTGGTAGATGTAGACACCGCTTTAGACGATCAATTGTAGCTCAGTCCAGGACTTCAATCGAGATTTGAAGTGTCTCAAGTGTTTTCGTGCTATACTTTGAGTAATTCCTCCAATATATATTAAGAATTGGTGATACCTAAAGTCGGGGTCTTGTTATTGCAAGGCACGCCCGGGATGGTCAAGAAGACGAATCAAGATGAAAGAAAAGCCTTAGAAGTGTCCTTTAGTTCAATGTAGCCGGTAAACGGATAGCTATGCAAAGGTTCTTACAACCTATAAGAAAAATAGTTCGTACATACACACACAAACACATCGCGCCAATTGATTATGGGAGTAAAGTCTTGAGAAAGATTGTTCCTGCACTTAACAAAAGCCTCCAGTGCTTCACGATACTACTCAATTTTCTCAAAAGGACATTGCTCCTCCACCGCGATATCCGTGCATTATTTGGATTAGTGTCAAAATGTGCTAGGTAAAACATTAACTACAAGAGCTTTCCGGAGTTCATTCCAGAGAATGAGAGGACCCATAAAGCACAGGACAAGAGCTTCAAATGAATGTTGCAAGGATAGATCTCATCATCAAACCGCATGAGTTAGGCAAATCTTCCCAGTTCAACACAGTTGGCTGTCTAAAACGTACTGCAGATTGGTTTGTAGCAAAAGGACTAGAGAACAGCAAAATCTCTTGAAGAAACATGTTTCCTCGACAACTATTGAAATGAATGAGGAACCGCTGAACCAGCATCATCACTTCTTAGCTTTGCTAGTCGCCAGTTGAGTCTCAGGCTGCAAGATCAAAAGAATGGATAAATACCAAGAAGACTACGTGCACAACAAAACTGAAGCTATTCATATTGTCCGGCGAGAAATGGAGGAACTCACCTCCTTCTTGACAGGTTCTTCCTTTTCAGACAATATCAGCTCGATGTGGCAGGGTGAAGACATGTATGCTGTAAACATCACAAATTCACCACCGTAATTTTGGTTATATAATTTTGAGAATGAGAGAAGGAGAGAGGTGATGCAAAGTAGTTTAGGGCAACAAAGCTTACGGTTGATTCTCCCGTGGGCACGGTAAGTGCGGCGCCTCTGCTTCTGTGCCTGGTTGACCTGAACGTGGGAGATGTAAAGGGCATCGATATCCAAACCCTTCACCTGTAAAAACAGTTCAAAGGGTTCTTATCAGCAAAAAGGAAGAGATTTAAGTCCGAAAAATGATTTCCCCAGACAATCGAAAGAAGGCATACTTCAGCATTGCTCTCAGCATTCTTCAACAAGTCAAGGATGAATTTGGCGGACTTCACCGGCCAGCGACCCTGTCCATTGGAGTGCCTGTTCTTGGCCTGAGCAGTCCTTCCAACACCCCCACAGAAGCGGCGGAAGGGGATCGCCTGCTTGTGAGCCAATACATCCTCCAAGTATCTCTTTGCCTTGACCAAGGGCAGCTTTCTGATGGCAAAAGCGGTCTCCCTAGTATTCTGGAATTATTGACAAAAGATGATATTAAGTTATAACTGAACTAGGAGCAACGCAATACAACCTAAATATACCAAAGTTGTTTCAGATACATTTCAGACAATAATAACCTCTAAAATCTTCACAACCATGAAAAAACATGCATGCATGTGCTAAAACTATTGCAATGAAAACAATAAAAAGAGAGACCAGAGCAAATCGAGGGGACTCAAAGGAGTATTATTATGCAACCATTGAAGTATTAGCACTTGAGAGAGATGCAATCAATGGAAGGATAATCCATCATCAACTAAACCTCGACTAATGAATATATAAAGAGGCTTACCCAATGAAAATGGTTGATTTTCCTAAAGATCACAAGAAACTCATATAGTAGAGATATAAGGCCTTACTTTACTAATCCACTTCAGAATCAGAAGTCAAACTTCACATTTCATCTTTATGGTTTTCAGGATGGAGCAGGAATGCAACTCTATAAAACTAGAAACAACAATGGAGGAGAGAAAACCTTGCCTGTTAATCTTTTCTCTCTTTATTGCTATCAAACAATTAGAAAAGTTACAATTCCATCTCTCATCAATGAAACAAGCAAAAACATGACATTAAATGATTCTATCCATCCCTGGAAAACATACATCAGCAAGCTGCAAATGCAGCATTTCATATTGAATTCAAACTACCGTAATCTCTTGAAAGGTGAAAAAACAATTCTTTTGCTTGAAATACGATTGCGAGCACTAACAATCTAATCATCCACGCAGTCAATTTGGTTATGCCATGGTGCTATCAAATAAGCAAAATGATGGAGCTGTGGCAGCACTGAGAATCAAAGAACACATTGACATAACATGAAGCGATTTCTTCAGATTCATGATACCTTGAAATGAACCCTGAGGTCTGATCCCCTTGCCTTGCAAGCTGTACAACGAGGAGACAACTGATCAAAATTCAGATCCAACACAAGAAGAGAGAAGCAAACAACCGTTCTGTGGGAATTCGGGTGAGCAGTAAACCAATAAACAGCTTTCAGAGCTTACACTTGGTCGGATTGTCGGGCTCTCTCGAGTACTTAACCTGATGATATGAAGAAAAAGAAAGATCACGTATTATAAGCAAAGCCAGGTGGTGAAACTGAAGCTCTGAGTAGAAGATTTGCAGAAGAAAACTGAGAGGCGGGGGCATGAGAGCGAAGGCCGAGAGACATGCTTACCATGGCGACTGATGCGGCTGCCTCCTGGGAGAAGGTTTCTCTGTCTTCTGTTTGGCTTCTAGCAGAACAAGAAGAGGAAGAAGCGTCGGTGCTTGTTGAGGTCATAAACCCTAGCACTGGCTGATCTATGGGCTGGACTTTTTGAAGCCCACTAAATATTGGGCCCACGGGCCCAATAAGATCCAAATGTTGCGGCCTAATAGTGAACTGGACCGTGCATTCAGGATAACTTGGGCCGTGAATTCGACCCGACCGGCACAACAGTTTGATAACACAAAAACAAAATATTTAAAATAAATTAATAAATACAAAAATAATGTGAAACATTTTTATTAAATAAAATATATTAAAAATAAATTATCGTGTTAACGGGTTAGACCGGCCCAATAAGATAATGTATCGTGCTCAAACTGCTACTTATTGGGCCATGATACCAACACTACACAATCGAGCCGGCCTGAATTGTGACACCAACAAACGGGTCATTGGTCGTTAAGCAGGTGAAGAGAACTACTGTAAGCTGTAATTGTCTTGAAATTCCGTCTAAGAAGAGCCGTGTCATCATGCTCGAAAGAACGTACTCGCAGTGGTCCAATAGTAAATTTTCCACGAATATAACTTATTTGGGCCTAAGGCCCATTAACCTGAATCGTTGGGCCTCAGGCCCAATCTAGAACATTTTAGGACCGGCCCATTTATCGGAGGACTTCGTTCTCTCAGTTTTTCTGTTCTGTTCTCGTCCGCGCGCAAAATGAATAACGAACTAAAAAATCCTTCTCCACCATTAAAGCAAGGGAGCTAATCAGCGAGCTGAAGCTCTTCCTCCTGGGCACCATTGTATTTGTGATCAATGTCTCGAAGCTTTTCCTTGGTTCATGGACTCTCGCTCTCTGACGCAACGGAAAGATTGCCTCACGTAAGCGTCCGTTCACGTAAACCTTGAGCTGAGTTTCATTTGGCATCGCTGTCTATTTTTAGATGCGTTGCGGCATCTTTGACCACCTTGTTATGAAACGGTGGCATCGTCAATCTTATGGATTTTTCTTACTGTGATCCTGCTTCGTTTCATCTGTTTCTCTTCTTTTTGCCTGTAATGTGGATTCTAACAAGCATCAGACTGATATTGCTGCTTTGGTAACTTGAAATTGTTGCCTGCTTCGAGCTGGCTGATAATTTTCCTCATAAAAATCGCACTTTATGTTCTGCAAGTATGATGACTCGGGATTGCTTCAGCTCCTGCCTCATGGTTGCTGCAGATGCAAGCCTGCATGCATTCATTACTCCTCGCAAGCATTGTTCCAGCATGGCGTGTGAGGTTTATAAGTTCAAAATTGAGGTGACTATTATTAATCTCAGGCTTACATAATGCATGTGTGGCATGTCCGAAGTTTTTGAGTCGGTATACTTACCTTGGTCTGGCCTTCTTGGAACACTGTACTTTTGATAATGAGATAGAAGGAATATGGGATGGCACGCTTGAAACACAGAGGCAGCTTGTCTCTAGCAGTGAACTTACCTCTGTTGGTCGATGCTAAGTCATCCAGAATTTCATCTGCCTGAAATATGGATGCATTGTAGATAGGAACAAAGGTGTCATTAACGTGAATGTAATGGCTAAGACCATGTTTGTTGAATATATAGTCCAGACAAGTAGTAGTTCATTTGCAAGCTAGTGCGGGGGTCTCTCAGTGAGAGAAAATTGATTCCAGGATGATTATTTTAGTGTCCTATGATTGCAGCAGATATTTGTGATTCTTTTCTGTCTTGCATTTTGCTAGTTTCCATCAATTTGAAGTGGTCAGCAGCTTCGTTCTTTCTTTTGGTCAACTGATGGAACTTAGGCTTGTCATGTGTAACCTTACCCATCAATTTCTGCTCATTTTTCACACTCACAGTGTTTCCAAAAGGGTGCAATCAACTGGTTTCTGATACACTTTTATGGCCCGTCCTATCAATTTTCAGTAATTAAAGTTAAACTTGAGCTTGGAAATGATGGGTACTTTGAGCAGTAACTTTAATAAATGCTGAAAATGTACTTTCATGACCAGTTGAGAAAATATCATGTTTTAGCTTGAAATGAGTTTTCATGTGGCTCAAGTTTAGATCGTAGATTTTCCATTTAGCTAAAGAATGGAATAAAAGGCTCCGGGAGATTCCTCAAGTGAACCATGTCGTGTTTCAACTAATGGAGCTTGAGATTATTCAGGGCGGTAGACTTGATATGGTTACTTCATTCATATCATCGGATTTAAAAGTTCTTCTTTGTTAGGAATGTTTTCAAGGCCAACCCAGACATTGAACTAACATCCTTCTTGGGGTCAAGGTTCAATTAGTTCAACTGGTGCAACAACCAGTTTAATTGTTTATATTTTTTATTTTCAATTAATCAGAGAAAATGTAGAATTATTGAATTAATAAACTATGAAGATTTTTATGTTTTCTACTTAATCACCAATGAACCAAAATGAGCCTAAACTTTAAAGGAAGATCTTCTGCATATGTTAATTCTTAAGCTTAACACTTTTATACTAATTTTATTTTACGTTTTTCTAGCCAAAAATTTGGAGGAGAAAAAGGAAAAACTGGTCTGACTGTAAAATGGTGGTCGTCTGGGTTGATGTGTCAACTGGGCTTACAGGTTTTGCACGGTTTTTACAACCAAGTGAGTCTTTAGTAGACCCGGTGTGGGCAAGGCAACAGGTTGTTTGTTAACAAGTCCAACTAACCGGGCTGGGCTAGAAAATGCTGGTTGTTAGAAACTCTATTTTCATAAATTCATCAGCCAGCTCAAGAAGATTTTGCTTCCGCCACTAGCGATGTGCTAGTCGTGATATATCCACACTGAAGCATTGAGTAGTGATATCCACTATCATGCAGATTTTTCTACAAGTAGGAAATTCAGTAATTATGGGTATGAAATGTTTGGTTGGATAACTTCAATGGGATCTTCACATCAGATGAACGTCAAATGGTCCACCTCCTCCAGGATAAGCAACGTACTGGCAATTGTTGTTTTTCATTGAACAAATGAAGATTATTTACTAGAAAATTTAGAGCAGTAAAAGTGACAGCAGTTTTGAAGCAACAGACCTAATACGACTCAGTTTTTTACATTCTTCCTGCAAAACGTAAATTTGGTACGCAGTCCTTTCTTTATGATGTTTAAACTGTTAAAATCAAGAAAAACCGCATTGTAAAGGAATAGGGAACTGTTACTTTTTCTGGGTGGACATGTTCTTGACGAAAGTTCGAAAATTTTCCTCATATTCTGTGCAATTCATTTTGATATTCTCATTTGTTGGTAAACTGTATAGACGCTTGGAGGTTCTTTCTTTCTTCATCAATTTCGTCATCATCATTATTACATGGAAATTTTCTTTGATGTCAGCTACAAGAAATGATTCTAATGAACAAAATTAGAAATTCAATGTTCCTGTCGTTGCCAAAGCAGTTGCAGATGCCATCTGCGATGATCAATCTTATGGTTATGACCACAAGGTAAAGAGCTCTCTCTTATAAATTTATAAAGTTCTATTCTAACATATCCTTTTCTTTCAGATGATAACTTAATTTAATCAGGACGAGAGCATTTCGCATGCCATCATGTTTTTACCAGCAAAGCTAACATCCTCCCAGCACAGTTAGGGAATATACAAGGTTGTTGTTGCAACATGTAGTGGATTTACCATAATGAAACATGGTAGTTCAACAGCATGATTAGATTATTTATATGCAGTAAAGTCTATTTAGCCCTGCATATATGGGAAGCCAATCATCAGTTTTCTTATTTCTTTCAGAAAGTATGTTGATCAACATACTGGTGGATCAATATTATTTTGGTTTTTTTCAAGTCTCTCTTGCACTGTCAGAGTTTAACTTGCAATATAGATCACAATGACTTGATTTTCTTATATTTAATATGGACCATGGAGCAAACACAAGAGGGAAATTGAGTGCATAAATGCCTCTGTTACAAATTGGACCTGTCTGCAGAAGCAATCAACAAAATTGGAGAACTGCCTCACTGCTTAAGTCATCATATTCTTTCTACTTGTCTTCTCCTATTTCCGCGTTTTCTTGATGTTCATCTCCAGTTTCTTGAAAGTCCACCAAATGGAATAAAAGTGAGGTTAATAGGGTAGCAGACAATGGCTATAGGGTGTACGGATCTCTTCCCTGTTTTAGGTTGCCTGTTGACTTATGTTACATACATGCCTGATGTTATGTTCTCAGATACTTGAAGATTTTGTATAACAGATTCCGCTGTGCTATGAGAACTTTGGTGTCTCTTTTGTTGGTATGAACTTCAAAATTGTTGTCGCATCGTATATTAGGTTCTTTAACTTCTAAGATAAATATTCATCAACTAATATTGATGCTTGAACTAGTGGGGTTGCACTTTACTTCATGTATAAGAATGCTAAAATAGCACCAATTATTGCAAGAAACAAGATATTTTAATGACACACCCTGTGAAAATCCCAAGGATGGGTGCTTTCCTGTACAGCGGCTTGACGTCCTGTTTAAGATTAGTTTAATTTTCTGACAGTTTGATGCTCAGTTTTTTGCTGATGCACAATGATCACTCTAGAGCATATGGTTGTTTATCAGTAGTACTGAACATATTCCCAGTAAAGAACACGAATTCTGCCAATGGATTAGTGCTATGAATACCATATGCAACACAATTAGTCTTTCACTGATAAAATATGGATGCGTATGATGATTTGGGCCCTCTGGCCGATATAAAAAAATCTTGAGCCCTTAACAAGTGACTAATCATCGTTTAGTGTTTGTTGTAATGGATTTATGATGGATGGTTAGTAACAAAAAGTGGCCTTCTAAAGCAGTTTCCACTAAATAATTGCCCATTAAGTTGGAGATTTGCTTTTATTGATAATTTTGCTGGTGGAATCCAATCTTGTTGGCAATATAGCTTCTCCTCTATGTACGTAACACGTGTTCTAGGAACATGCAACATATCAGCCCTCTTGCAAGTAATGGCAGATTTTTTCCTTACTCACCATTTTTTAGCATGTCTCAACCTTGTTCTTTTTGCTAAAATGTCTATCATGTGCTGAAATGGAAGTTCTTACTTAAAGATGTAGAACTGTTTTTTTTTTCAAAGTTAGTTAGCAAGATCAGGTCGTCATATGGATTAAACTTCTATCATCAGCAATTTTAATCCCTTGAACTTTTTTTTGTGTGTGTGTGTGTGTGTGTTATCCAGGTGTATACTTGTTTGGTCCATCCGTACTGGATAATAGAGTAGAGTGTTGGGGGATTTGTTGGTCTCAGCAGCAGTTGCTTAGCCTAGACTAAGGTTCGCAAACCTTTCTTTCTTCCTGTAATCAATAGATTTGGCCTAAGTATAGTACTCTATCTAGGGATCAGGATGCCTTTGCCGGTCCTGGCCCACCAACCACTTTCCTTTAGCAGTATGCATGTGGGGATAAGTTGGCAGATATGCTAAAATACTTTGCCATTAGTGGAAACAAATCTGTTGGGACCAGAGTGACACTCAAGATTTTTCTAATCTGCAGAGGTATTGAGGTGTCAAAGCCAGGAGAACTATGGTTATAATGTCAAGGATTAAAAAGAAAAAGTTGACAGAAGGATCCACTAAGGTAAGCCTAAGCCTTTTTGCATGCGCTCTTCTGGGGATATTTTACTCGAATTTAATTTTCATACCAGCAGTAAAGGGCCTCTGCTTTTGGTTTTTTAATTAATTCAAACAGCTAATCACTCCACAATGATCCTCCTCCTGAGTCCCCATTGTTTTCTCATCCTAGATTTGTTTTAAAGTTTGTTGCAGTGGCCATGATATGGTTCTTCACCCATTAAGCTTTTAAGGTTCCTTAATGACAGAGAAGAAGTTAGTGGGCATGTTCTATAGCAATGCTTTCAGGCTTCAGCAAAGTAGGAGTCATTGAGACCCAGCAAATTTACAAGTTTTAAATGAGAATTTTTTGTGGGCAGGAGGACTCCCACGCTTCTCTTTGTCTTTATTGGCATATATTATTCCAGGATTCTTTGGTTGCATGGCATGATATTATATGGAAGATGTGTTAAGAGGCCAGATCATTGGATGCTTTTGGTACCGAATTGAAGGGGGTTAAATAATTGGATTTGCAGCTTGCTGCAGGCTATTGGATGCTTTTGTTGGCAGGAAAATTATTTTCTATGCAAATGAGGTTGTAGGACCACTGCTCTAAGCTTTCCATTTTGGTTGATATTTGATTAAACTTTAGAAGGATGTGAGTGAGAATCTAATAGTATTGGTTGCTTTGACTGCCTATTATTATACTGAGCGTGCTTAGTTTGGCTGAGCAATTCTTTCTGATTGCATGCAATGGCTAAATTTGAGCTGCCCATGGCTGTTAGACAATCCAATGGCTCGATGCTGCTGCTGTTGCTTTTGACCTTTCACTCTACTTGAAGAGTACCTGTGTTAGTTTATAGTGCAAAGGGACAACGAAAGAAGAGTTTTAGCAGCTCTATTATTGACTAAATGCTGTCTGTTCTTCTGGCAAATTTGATCCAGAACAGATCAGACCGTCTTCGTATTACTCGCTCCTCGCCTCCAGGGTGTTCTTTATCTTGGTGTACGGGTCTTTTCATGGATTTAAGAAAGAAGCCAACTGAGCTCGGCAATGCATATACACACATGTATAGGTCCTAGTAAATCACAATTTTCTCTCATCAATTAGAAAAGCTGAATCAAGATAGAGTCTTGGTCTCTCTTCCATTTATTTGCCTGATGCTTTCAGTTTCAGATCTTTACTGGGATAAATGCAGAGGGTGCTCTTTCTTTTACCTTGTCGCCAGGACATTGGAGGAAGCAATACAGCATTACAATAAGGCAAAGTTTATTTTGCTGGAGGCCCCAAAAGCTATGCCTGCACTGTTGTTCAGCCTGTCAACATTAAGACGGCAGTATGGGCCCATCAGTAGTAGCCCATGACCATCTTTTAGTGTATTTGCTTTAGTATATGATCGAAGACTTCATCTCATCTCGGGACCAACTAACCGGAATTTTGCTGCACTCATTCTTCTTCACTAATTTACATTTGTTAACTCTCCCTGAATAGGCATAATTTGCATTTTCCATCATCCATATGCAGTCATCGATGATCAGTGCATCCATCACGGCCTTTCTTTATTAGGATTGCATTACAAATGACAAAGGGGACCTTATTTCACCTAGTGCGGCCATCACCAGCTGATGAGTCATTCACCAAGTTCAACAGCTAACAAGGTATGTATCCTTACATAAGAAAATGTATTATCCTTTCGTATTGGTCCACTAGGTTCAATGATCGAATGGCCTCGAAAAAGATAAGGAAAATGACAGAGGAACAGAGGAAGAAGGTAGAAAGAGAGACTTAGAGAGGGAAGATATTCATTCATTCATTCCATTACATAAGGATCTCCTTTGACCTCTATACACCCGTTCAACAACCTATGCAGTTATATGGCCTCGACCAGCAACCTGACTAGTTCTATTTAACAGATTACAGTTTTAGGTCACTTGTTGTCCAACGCCCCTTTTACTCTTTATACTTTATTGCTGTCTGGTCCCCTATTAACTTCAGTGCTTGTTACCATGAAATCCTAGCTCATAACATCCAGAGCCATGGCAATAACTTTCCTACCATATCATAAAGCTGAACAAATATTCCAAGAACACTTAAAATTAGTCCAAATCTGAACACTACTGTATGCAAAAGAGTGATATTTGCATCTATGCATGGGATTAACATTTTGGTACAAGTGCATGGTCAAGATTTGGCCTATTACATATGTCCTTGGAGAGCCCATTATCTGAGGCTTTTAAGATGCTAACCATGGTTAAACACTTAACCCTAGATCAGGAATTTTATTACCTAACCAGTACTCCACTTTGGACGTAGTATATATATGTGAAATCCTCCGCATGCAATCCTCACACTGACCGAAGTCCATCTCTAGATAATTCCCTCTAAAGCTTTCCTTTAATGTTTAACCACAACTTGGTATCCAGAAAATGATGAAAAATAACATGATCAATCTAGCTGTCCCGTTAATCTTTCTTGGTATTATTGCACTGAATGGGTCGTGGCCAATTATCTCTAACGTTCTTCTTTCACTTTTGTGCCTCTTCCCCCCACTCCTTCACTTCTGGTTAGTTCCCGGAGGCCTTGCATGGAGAAACTACAGCGGCACCGGTCCTTTGAAGCTCAAGGGGCCATTTGGGTGGCCCATTCTGGGCTCCATACCCTCGATGGGTCCGCTTGCCCACCGGAAGTTGGCTGCCATGGCTGCTTCATTGGATGCAAAGCCTGCAATGGCCCTCAGCCTGGGGTTGACACCGGTGATCATCAGCAGCGATCCTGACACCGCCAGGGAGATACTCTGCAGCCCTTCCTTCTCGGACCGCCCTGTCAAGCAATCTGCCCGTTTCCTGATGTTTGAGCGGGCGATCGGGTTTGCCCCCTCAGGGACCTACTGGCGCCACCTGCGCAGGATCGCGGCGAACCACATGTTCTCTCCCCGAAGAATCAGTGACCTGGGAGGGCTCCGAGGCAGGGTCGTCGATGACATGGTGGAGGAGGTGAGGAAGGAAATGGGAGGCCGAGGATTCGTCGAGCTGAGAGGGATACTGCAGAAGGGGTCTCTCGGTAACGTGCTGCAGAGCGTGTTTGGGATCGAGGGGGTGGAGCTGCTGGGTAGGGAAGAGTTGGGAGATATGGTGAGGGAGGGGTACGAGCTGATAGCTAGATTCAACTGGGAAGACCATTTTCCTCTGAGGCTGTTGGACTTTTATGGGGTGAAGAGGAGGTGTCATGAGCTGGCTGTCAAGGTTAGAGGTGTGGTGGGGAAGGTAGTGGAAGACAAGAAGAAGACAAGGAGTGAGGGGTTAGGGTTCGGAGATGGGAATGATTTCCTAAGTTCTCTGCTCTCTCTGCCTGAGGAAGATCAGTTGAGTGACTCGGACATGGTCGCTGTTTTGTGGGTAAGGACACTGCTCCATTTATACTAGTAGTGGAATCTTCTGGGCAGTTCTCTTCAATTTTGGGTAGTCAGTCCGGTTTTAGGTAGCCCTAGTTCTCTGCCTTAGTGTTGGACTGACCCGATAAACCAGAGAGCTAGATCAAACCTTTCAATTACTTGTGGGTGTTGGAACCCCGACATCTTCCTCTTCGTCATGAAAGCTTCTGATCTTGGGACAAGCTCTTGATGTCCATGAAGAGCTTGGGCTCCCTCGTCAACTCTATGACGAGGACGAGATCGAGCTTCTGCATGTGAGGACTGGGGATTGGGGCTGAAAAGCTCGAGGTCGTAGTCATTGAACGAAGGTGGCTGAGCCAAGGGAGGTTGAGGGATGAGGAAGGCGGCTTTGTTTACATCATGGCATCAAATTGTTTACTAAACATAGGCCATAGCCAGCTACATAGGAAAATGTTTTTTTTTTTAAGTTAAAAGTCCTAGATTCATGCCTTTTTATGTTCTCAAGGTTGTCCATTGAGCGGAAACAAAAGTAGCCAGTGCCGTACCTTTTCCCCACAGCTATGACCCAGGATAAAAAAAAAGAACTTTATCCAAAATGAAAAACGAATAGAGTCCCACTTAATTCACCTAATATTAAGCAGCCAGCCCGACGGATGAACTTGACATCGGCACCGCCTGATTCAATATTTCCTGCAAATCTTTCATTGAATTGAGTTGGTTTTAGAATCTCTTCCTTCATCTCACAGTTTGAATTTCCTTTTCTGAAGGAGATGATATTCCGAGGAACGGACACGGTGGCGATCCTCCTCGAATGGATAATGGCTCGTATGGTCCTTCACCCGCACGTCCAAGTGAAGGCCCAGCAAGAGATCGATGCCTACATCGGCAGCGGCCGGTCTGTCCAGGACTTCGACATACCCAACCTCCCCTACCTCCAAGCCATCGTCAAGGAAGCCCTTAGGCTGCACCCGCCGGGCCCACTCCTGTCTTGGGCCCGCCTCTCGGTCCGCGACGTCCATGTGGGCAAGCTCCTCATCCCGGCCGGCACGACCGCCATGGTCAACATGTGGGCCATCACCCATGACCCGTCTGTCTGGAAAGACCCCTGGGCTTTCAACCCTGACCGGTTCCTCGACGAGGATGTGCCCGTGATGGGCTCGGACATGAGGCTCGCCCCTTTTGGTGCAGGACGGCGGGTGTGCCCGGGCAGAGCGATGGGCCTCGCCACGGTGCACCTGTGGCTTGCCCGGCTCCTCCAGCGATTTCGGTGGCTGACCGCCCAGCCCGTCGATCTATCGGAGTGCCTGAGGCTGTCCCTTGAGATGAAGAAACCTCTGACTTGCTATGCTACAAGCCGGCACGACGGTTTCATCCACCCATGAATTGTTGTATAAGACGGGTATTATTATTATTATAAGCCCGTAAACGCAGCGAAATACAATTGCAAGGTCAGGTCGTATCAGGTTGTGTAGTTTTTATCGCAATAAATTAGTTAGTAAGCCTTAGACTCCTTCGAAACTGTGAATTAGTACTTTTACTTCGACTTATCAGAATAATGTGGGAGGCCAGAGTGTTATCTGCATGTATCTTTCTATTTCAAGTAACCATATTAAGGAGATTATATGTCTGTGTGTATGTCTCTGTGCACAAGCACATTAAAGGAATCGACCTTATTGTTGCTCCACAAAGTATGACATCTATATCGTTTTTCAGATAGCGGTCTGACCGGGTCCTGCAAAAACATGCATGGAAGGGTAAGAAGCAACATTTATGAAGTTGGGCTGAGGCCCATAACCTCAATCGATGCTAATGGGCCTAGAAAGTAAGGCCCATTAAGGAACACTTCCTCCCCCAAGGTCAGCTGGAGGACTACACCTTCCTCCATCTTTGGGTCCTTTTCTAGCTAATCTTTCTGACAGTAAAGATTTAGATTTAAGGATGGCAATGGAATAGGGGCGGACTGGGTATTTGGTTACTCAGACCCGCCCCGTACCCTCACGTGTCAGGGGCGAGGCACGGGTCGAGGAAATTATTTAATATTATATAAAATATAATTAAAATTATATGTGAGTAAGTTTTGACCCAGGAAATGAAGTCTCATCCCCTGCAACTTTTCCTCCCGTCTTGCTGCTCATCTAGGGTTTCTGATTCAATTTGAATCAGGACCTAATTTTCAAATATTGATTCACAGATCCTGCTTGGATTGTTAAAATCTATCTCCCATCGTGGAGGCTATCTTCCATCTCCCCTTGTGGAGGCTATCTTCTATCTCCGATTGTGGAGGATATTTTCATCTCCCTCCGTGGAGGATTGTCTTTTGCATTTTGCAGCTCAAAATTGCTTCATCATCTGTGCAACAAAGTCTGAGAGGGTGACTATTTCCAAGTCCGAGAGGTCCTTGAGCAGCAACCACGAAGCTAGGGTTAGAATTCTTGCTTGAAATCTTAGAGGTTCCTCGTGGATCGGTCTTTGGATCTACTTTGTGACCCAGAGTGGCATGAAGGCTTGGAAGAAAGGTAGAGGAAGGTTCCATATCAGATTTTAGTAAGGGTTTTACAAAACCGGTTGGAAGGGAGGAAACAAGGCTCATCACGCTAGCTCCCGCTTCCGAAATCAGCTCACCCAGAAGTGACAAAACCAAGAGGAAGAGCAACGATAACAGGTTTTACCAAATCCCTAATTTCCCCTAGAAAATTCTCTTCTCTACTAGATTTAAGGGATTGCATATTCCCTTGGTGCCTAAATCAACGAAAGTGGTATATGATTTATTTTCTGATAACTTCGTGCTTTGCATGCTTTGTTTGTTTCTCGTTGATTCTTTACTCTGTTTTCTTAATAGTATGCCATTCTCCATCCAAGAATAATAATTGTATAGAACGAGTTTGTTTGAATATCTCTTCATTAGAACTATTACCTGCATGCACTAGTTTGGCCACTGCCTCTCTGTTTATTGCTGTGGAATGTTGGACAGAAGAGTCGGCAAAAAAAGAAAAAAACTAATTTTAGTAGAGCTGTCTGTGCTCAAAGATTCATAAGCTAGAAGCATATATTCTAACACCCTTGAAATTATCTAAGAGGCAAGAATCAATAGACACATATGAGCCTTCTTGCTTGGAATTGTCGGGGTATAAGAGGAGCCCCGACAATTCGAACACTTAAACGGATTGTCAGAAAACATAATCCATCTTTGGTTTTTCTGTCAGAAATGAAAACCACCTCTCTCGGGTGTGCAGAAATAGCTAGGAAATGCAGATTCCAGAATGTATTCTCAGTAGATGCAGAACATAAAGCTGGGGGCTTATGCGTTATGTGGCATCCTAGTGTTGAGGTAACTATCATATTCTCAAACAAAAACATCATTCATATGTCAATTCACCATGCATCCTTGCCTTGTAAATGGTTACTGTCATGTATATATGGCCCTCCTTATCATCATGAAAAACACGTCTTTTGGGAGCAATTAGAAAAATTGGCTTTGAGTATAAATGATCCTTGGCTGATGATAGGAGATCTAAATGAGATTTTAACTTCTGATGAAAAACTTGGTGGTCGTAAATATGGGTCTAGCAGTCAAATTTTCCTGGAAAACTTTATTTCAAATACGGGTATGATCGATTTAGGTTTTAGCGGCAACATTTATACATGGAGAAACAATAGGGAAGGTTTAGGACACATAAGACAACGATTGGATAGAGCTTTAGCAAACGATTCATGGAAATTATTCTTCCCTAATGCTACAGTTTTTCACCTTACAGCATCAAACTCGGACCACAATCCTATCTTACTCAATCTCTTACATGAAAATAAAAAAAAATCATATCCATTTAGGTTCTTAGCGGCATGGACCAGGGAACCTACTTGTTTTGAGGTAGTGAAAAGTGCATGGAATACACACATCATTGGGTCCCCAGCTTTCATATTCACGAAAAAACTGAAAGCCACCAAACTAGCTCTAAAAAAATGGAACATAGAACATTTTAAATTCTGTGATGAACAAATTGAAGATACAATTAATAAAATTGAAGCCTTACAGCGAAAAGAACCATCAAAACAAAATATTGATCAAGAAAAGGAATTACAAGCAGTACTTCAAGAATATCTAAAGAGAAAAGAACTAATTTGGAAACAAAAATCAAGGGAACAATGGTTAAAAGAGGGTGATGCAAACACAAAATTTTTTCACTTATCTACAATCATAAGAAGAAAATATAACTCAATCCATGCAATCAAAAAAGACGATAATCAATGGATATATAATAGTGAAGAAATAGGCAACTATTTTATAGACAACTTTAATTCCTTATTTGCCACATCTAACCCAATTATCCCTGATGATCTAGACCTCCTAATCAGCCCAGTATTAACTGAGGCTGAAAACAGAGCCTTATGCAATATCCCATCTACCGAGGAAATAGAAGCTGTAATAAAAAACATGAGCTCGATTAAGTCCCCTGGACCTGATGGCATACAAGCAATATTTTATAAGAAATTCTGGTCCACAATCAAAGAAAATTTTATAGAATCAATACAAAATTTCTTTAGAACTGGATACCTTTTGAAAGAATGGAATACCACTTTCATTACCTTGATCCCAAAGAAACAAAATGCTCACAGTTTTTCCGACTATAGACCAATCAGCCTCACCAACACATGTTATAAGGTAATATCCAAACTACTAGCAAATAGACTAAAATTAGTACTCCATAAATTAATATCCCCTAATCAAACAGCCTTCTTAGAAGGCAGATGGATTAATGAGAATGGAGCTCTAGCACAAGAAGTAATGCACACAATGAATAAATCAAAATCTAAAAAAGGATGGGTTGCACTAAAAATTGATTTCTGTAAAGCTTTTGATAGAGTCGAATGGATCTTCATTAAAAAGATTCTAACAAACTTTGGGTTCGATGAGGTCTTCATTAAATGGATTCTTCAATGTATGTCCACTCCTACTTTCTCGGTATTAATTAATGGCTCACCAACAGGACATTTTTCTTCCTCTAGAGGTCTTAGGCAAGGAGATCCACTCTCTCCATACTTATTTATACTGTCAATGGAAATATTGTCCAGAATGTTTCATTTAGCTGAACATTTGAACCTCCTACAAGGGATAAAAATTTCAAGAAATAATTTGCCTCTGACCCATCTGCTTTTTGCAGATGATTTAATGATTTTTATAAGAGCATCCCCTGCAGATGCAAGAAACTGTAAAACAATTCTTAATCTCTTTAATAGTTGGAGTGGACAGGAAATCAATTTCCATAAATCAGGTCTAATCTTCTCTAGATTTGTTCGTGGCAGTGTTAAAAGAGATATAAAATCTATTCTAGAACTAAGAAAAATTGATAAAGAAACTAAATACCTTGGGAACCCTCTCTTCACCAAAAGAAAAAAGGAATCATTTCAATTCCTAATTGAAAAAACGCAAAATAAACTAGCTGCGTGGAAATCTAAAAATCTGTCATGGGCGGGTAGAACAACTCTAGTCCAATCAGTTATCAATGCAATTCCTGTTTATCATATGGGAACTTTCAAAATCCCTTCATCAATCTGTAATAAATTGGATAAAATAACAAGGGATTTTTGGTGGGGAAAACAAGATTGTCGTGGTAGGTACCGTACTCCTATTAGTTGGAATTCTATATGTCAACCGAAAAACTATGGAGGTTTAGGTTTTCGTAGATTCTCATATATAAATAAAGCAATGTTATCAAAAACTTTTTGGTTTTTATCCACCAACAAAACCAGCCTGGCTGCAACCATTTTCACTCGGAAATATGGTAGCTTTTTCCAGTTAAACAACAGAAATTCATCAAACTACTCACCATTTTGGAAAGATCTACAATGTTGTAAACAAATTATGATAAATTCCACATGCAAAAGAATTGGAAATGGCAATAATACAAAAGTATGGGGAGATCCATGGGTTCCCGGAAATCAGGATTTCAAGGCTGAACCAAAATCAGCAAATATTACTATTAATAACTCCTTGCTGGTAAAAGACCTTATCTGTCCAGTCTCTAAAAGTTGGAACTTAAACTTATTGAATTCCTTGTTCACTGATAACACAGTCTCAAATATACTTAAAATATTTATTCCCCACTCAGAACTGGAAGACGATGTTATCTGGACCCAAAATACTAATGGCTCATTATCTGTAAAATCTTTTTATTTGGCTGATCAAGATGCTAGGTTTAACAAAGGTAATGAGAAATTCTGGATTAAAGTTTGGAATCTAAAAATTCACCATAGACTCAAACTCCACCTGTGGAGGATTGTTAGACAGTGTTTACCTTGGGCAAACACAGAGGACAATCATTGCCCTCTTTGTCAAGCTCCAGAAGACACTTACTTGCATCTCTTTCATAAGTGCCCATTTACTAGAATTGCTTGGCGTGAATCTTGTTGGAAAGTCTGTGATTTCCAAATAAACACTATGATGGAATTAGTCGATTTCATTTGTGACCCACCGGGTTTCCCTTTAGATTCAAAGGAAAAAAGGCTTTTCTCACTATTTGGTGCTATTCTCTTATATACTATTTGGAATGAAAGAAACAACATTATTTTTACTAAAAACCAGCCTAACTTGTTTAGCTTTCTATCTAGAATTCATGGATCTTTTTTGGAATTCTCCATCTCCAATACAAGTCAGGATAACCATGTTGAACATCAAAGCTTGATGTCAAGAGAAATGACCACAAATAACTTCTTACCCTTGGAAAACAATTATTTTACAATCTATGTTGATGCAGCCTGGTCCGATGGAGTTGCTTGCATTGCCGGGGTGGCTTTCTTCGATGGTAAACGTATTGCCTCTTGGAGCAAGAAGCTCATGACATTATCTGCAACACAGGCTGAGACTTCTGCCCTTTTGCTAGCTACAAAAATTGCTATAGAAAATGAATGGAAGAAGGTTTTCCTACTTTCAGATGCTCAACAAGTGGTTTTTTCTGCTAATGGGAATCAGAAATGCTCTTGGGAAACTCAAAACTTAATTTTTGATATTTTAAAGTTTCAGACTTACTTTGACAACTGCAAACTTATATGGATTCCTAGGAATCGAAATACTGATGCACATGATCTTTGTCAAGCAGGTCGATTGTTTAGTACTTATAATTTATATCTTTGGGGTCCAATTATGGGTCCTTCATAAATTTTACTATTTTACCGATCAAAAAAAAAAGTTTTGACCCAAGAAACTATTGTCAAATAAATAAAAAGCAGATTACATGGAACATAAGCAGGGATAGAAAACCCTTACAACGTCACCGAATAGCAAAGATTGTAGACCGGTTGGGCAAGCCTCAAATCTGTGGACTCCCACATGCGTAAAAATAGCCTGATCAGCAAGCTAGTCTGTACACATGTTCCCTTCTCGAAATGTATGTGTAACAACGATTGACCGGTCCCTGCACATACTGTTAATAATATCGAGTAACAGGTCTCAATGCTAGCCCATATCAGTTCGACAATTCCGAAGAGCTCATGCCACAATTTTTTAGTCCACCTCTATGATAATTCTCCTGAATCCCAAATCCTATGCCAATTCGAGTCCGGACTTCGTAGCCCATGGTTTAGTCAATACCGCTGTCTTTGGTGGTGCCGTATTGATGTATATAGATTTTTGTTATCACTTTACGGGACACATGATTGTGAGAATGCTTTAATAAATTTCCCCGCAGAGCAAGGAATCCAAGAAATTAATTGATTAAACGCTTAATTACTAAGTTTTTTTATTAAAAAAAGTATTACGTCGCGAGTAATAATTGAATCCCATTATTGATTATGCCAATGTAATTCGATCATCCACGATCTTTTATTTTGCTCATGGGCTAATAATTTTTCTCTTTGGACACCGGGCCAGTTCAGATCCAGCACTGGACCGGTGAATATTACCCCGAACCAGTCAAATTCAGAACCAGGTCTGAGCCAGCCCCCATCACCGTGGGGAAACGGTCTGGACTGGTAGTCCCTGGAGGTTCAAAACCGGCGGTTTTCATTCCAAGCCGTCAAAATATTGAAATTCCACCTTTTTTTCTGCCATTTGATAAAAATAAATTATAAACATATAAAAAATTGTATTCTCTAAATATTTATAATAACAATTAAGTTTTGGAGAGATTTTTGGGAATAAAATGTTTCGGTTCAACATATATATTTTTTATTTTGCAGAATTGGCTGAAATCCTGAACCGGATCAGGACTAGCCGATTCAGAATCGATCCTGAACCGTCCTGGCCACGCCTGCGGCAACTCCACATGCTCTTGCATGGGAAGAGTACGGGCGGCCTGAACTGGCAAGCGGTGGGGACCCGATGAGCTGGATATCGTATTGCCTTGCTTCCGAACCACCAGATTTCAGATTTATCCGAGCCCGCGAGCCTCACAAGTGGAGATCGAGCGGATCCCGTATTAGATTCTTCCTGCCACGTGGCACCGGACGGACCTATCAAGTGCTCCCCCACTATCCTTCGAGATAAGCCTCCGTGCACTGTAGTAAATCGACAATTATTTTTGTGACACTTGAAACGTTAGATTTCGTATTCTTCATCATCACTCAAAACTCAAGGGCAGCGCCACCGGCATCTCAGTCGTCGGGAGGAAAAATGGCCGCCTCCGTTTGCGCTTCTTCCACCATAGCAGCCGTTGCCATCTCTTCTCCCAGGCAAGTCATCTCAATGATCATAGCATCGGTACGTTCAGCGAAAAACCGTAGATGATTCTCGAGGATAGTTCGTCATTAGGACGATTTTGGTGATGAATGTTGGAGACGGAACTGAATTTAACACTCAGTATCGACTTGTTAAATCACCATGGACCCGAGAGATTGCATGCATTTAAGACAAAATATATATTGACTCATTGCGGCATTTGTAAAATTAGATTTTGTAATCTTTTTTTTTTTATGTACACTTTACCACTTGAGAGTACGAGGGGTTACATATCTTTTTCCGATTGATAGGATGTCGGGAGAGTCGTAGTTCGAGCTGGGGATACAAGGGCCAAAACTCTTTAATTGCATATTAATACACGAGGTTTTTTTAATTTTTAATTTTATCCATCATATAATAAGAATTATATTTTGGTACCTTGATATTAGTTCTCATACTTTATATATCACTTGAGAGGACAGGGGATTTCATGTCTTGCTCCGATTAATAGGATGTCAGGAGAGTCGTATTTATAGCATGGGATAGAGCGGCCAAAATCCATAAATTGCATATTAGTACACAAGCTTTTTATTAATTTCTGATTTTATTCATTATAAAATAAAAATTACATTTTAGTACATGAAAATTAGTAATACTTACTATTTATTAAACTTGTTTAGACTCACTTAGCCAAACCAACTAATTGGATAGCATGGATACTCAGTCAATCGATATATTGTTGATGCATGTTTGTCGATCAACAGTGAAGTGTTGGTTATGGTTAGAGTTATATGGTCGATTTTGGAAAATGCCATGCGAAATGCCATGTAAGTCGGGATGAAATGACTGTGATCAAATTACCTTAAATTTCACAATCTATAAACTGTCGAAGAGTGGATCATTTTTCAGTGCCCAGAAGAGTGGATCCATTGCTGGATCCACGAAGGCTTCCTTCCTGTCCGGAAAGGGGCTGCGTGTGAGCAAATTTGCCGCACCCGCTGCTGCAAGATCGGTGACCGTATGTGCCGCTGCCGATCCCGACCGACCCCTCTGGTTCCCCGGCAGCACCCCTCCTCCGTGGCTCGATGGCAGGTCCGTACGCATGAGCCACATTTTCCGATTCTGGGCTCTCTATCTCTTGGAACCGGTTCATCTAACTCGGGTGCTTCTTAATTTCCTGTGTGCAGTCTCCCTGGCGACTTCGGCTTCGATCCTCTTGGCCTTGGTATGATATTTACCACCGCACCTTCAAGCTGACATATATTTGATATATTTTTGTAGATTAAACTAATATTCACCTAAAAATATTGAACTTATCAATGAAAAAATTCAAACTTATAGATAGTCGTACTCAATTCTCTCTTTTTTGGTATGCGGACAAGAGGAATAAATTATCACGAGACAGGTTTTATCATTCGTCCTTGCGCTAGTAATTGATATGCGAGTCAAGAACTTTCTCTTCCCTATTCAATTTTCACAAAGCACAAGCCGGGATTCTTCTCATATCCTCGAGCTTACCGACCATAAATTTCACACTTGAATCTGACAAGGTGTGAGTTCAAGTGATAATCTGCTACGAGACCGTATAAAATTACAACTGTATTGATAAAATATTGAATTCTTATTCACTTAAAATTCTAAATCTGTGTGGTGGCTGTAACAATTCTATTTACATATGGGATTCTTTTCATAGTACATACGATGCTTTTAAAACATTCAATTTTGATATTGTTACCGTATGTTGTTGTTCATAGGATCTGACCCCGAGACCCTGAGATGGAACCAGCAGGCCGAGCTGGTCCACTGCCGGTGGGCAATGCTAGGAGCCGCCGGAATCTTCATCCCCGAATTCCTGACGAAGATCGGGATCCTGAACACGCCGTCGTGGTACACCGCCGGGGAGCAGCAGTACTTCACCGACACCACCACCCTCTTCATCGTCGAGCTCATATTCATCGGCTGGGCCGAGGGCCGGAGATGGGCCGACATCATCAAGCCCGGGTGTGTCAACACTGACCCTATATTCCCCAACAACAAGCTCACCGGCACCGACGTGGGCTACCCGGGCGGGCTCTGGTTCGACCCTCTGGGCTGGGGCACGGGCTCGCCGGAGAAGATCAAGGAGCTGAGGACCAAGGAGATCAAGAACGGGAGGCTGGCCATGTTGGCCGTCATGGGTGCCTGGTTCCAACACATCTACACCGGGACCGGCCCCATCGACAACCTCTTCGCCCACCTCGCCGACCCGGGTCACGCCACAATCTTCGCCGTGAGTATCATAAAAATATCAAAGATTAAATAATTCATGCGATGAATAATTTAGGTTAGGGGGAGAAAATGGTTCAGCTGGTGATTTTTTGAAAATTATTAGGTCCCGACTTTTCTAGTTCAGACCGTACCAAAAACTATTTAGATAAATGATGAACTAAATATAATGATAAATTAAATGATAAACATCAAAACAGATTGCATTATTATAAAAGAGAATTACCAGTTATAAGTATTTTGATGTATTAATAAATTAATTAGCAAAATATTAACAAAATTTGAAGTCTAAAAATATTAAATATACCAATTTTATTACCAAAATTCAATACTAGCACGAATTGTTACGTATGATACATTTGTATAATTCCTGTCACTCTCAGACTCCGCCAGCTTTCGAATCAGAGCCAGACTTTCTCGAATCAAATTTTTTTTCATTTTAAAAAACCAACCGAATTTTATATATAGAGCCTTAAGAACTTGGTATTTTCCAGATCGGCCTAAGTCGGGTTTTTAAAAAAATTTTACAAACTCCCCCTTATTTAGGCTTTTTTTTCTTATTTGGGTCCGGGTCAGTGATACTCGATATCGACTGTACCATGTTGTGTGACCGACTCTCTTCTGACGTGGCGTTGCTTGCAGGCATTCACTCCCAAGTGATTAAAGATGAATTGTGAAGGAAAATCGCCGAAGCCAGTGGAGCGGGAAGGCAGGCGGACTCTGATGGCATGAAATGGTTCCTTCTTTTTCCTCTTGAAGAAGGGATAGATTGATCAAAGATGGGGTGTGGGTATGCTCTGAAAGGGAAAATCTGTAGAAGTGGAACCTCTGTCTCATTTTACTGTCTGTAGAATTAATGTTGATCCGCTGTACAAATGCTTCCATGAAGTTAGATGGTATCTTCTGTGAAACCGGGTCGTCCCACTCCGTTAATGGAACTTCACTTAATTGTTTTATTCTCCTCTTCCCACCACTATTCAATCCTACAGCCACCGACCTCCTCTGTAACCCGTGGATCAAGTTGTTCGGGGGCCAGAGCGTCCCGCGATTTCATGATCCCAGTAAATGCGTGCGCAACCACGTCGCATGAGATGGCCCCCGCAATGGTCGTGTGCACGACGGGATACTTGGATCATGGTATTGCAACTGCGTACGAAATACACGCATATTGTATTATTTGATCTCATTGTTGCACTTTTGGTATAAGTGGGCAGCAAAAAATCTGGAAACTAGAGTGTAAACTGCATGAGTAAACCTGAGCTTACAAGAAGCTGTACAAGTGAGTGTCATGGATGTTCACATGACGGATTTGGAAAATTTATTTAATGGGGACAGAATTTAATAGAAGAGGAATGCGGTGAAGAGGCAAAATAAGATAATACATTAAAAATTATTGAAAATTAAGTTAAATAACATTTCATGAATTTCTTGGATTTCAGGAGGGTCGTGCCCCTTGAATGCATCCCAGCCCCGCAGACTCAACATTGCTCGGAACATCCTCACAGGTTGCGTTTCAACTTTTCAAGGTATTATCGATAGAGAGAGAAGCGATACAAATAGAATTTCCTCTATGTATAGGAAGAGCTTATCAACAAGGTGGAGATGGCCGAGTTGGTCTAAGGCGCCAGATTAAGGTTCTGGTCCGAAAGGGCGTGGGTTCAAATCCCACTCTCCACATTTTTGTAATTTCCATTTTGGTATTCGACGCTCCAGGCTTAACTCAAGTGCCCCCCTGAGCACCAAAATCCCATCTAAATGTCGTTTTGGGAACCTCCAATATAATCCCGTCTCTGTGTAAAAGATGCGACTCAATCGAGAGGATCGATCTTGGCATTATCTTCATCCTTGAGTATCCGGAGCACGCCTGCATGCTTCATGACTGGACCTTGAGTTGACTCTTGAGAGAGAGAGAGAGCACGCATTGCTTAAAATACTTCCATTATGGAGAATTTTGCTCGAATATTATTAGATCATGAAAAAATATCAAACTTGAAAGAAAATTTTAATTATCGTAAAATTCAAGATAAAAAATGAGTTTTTTTTGTGTTTAAGAAATAGGGGTGTGCAAAAAACCGGTTCGGGGCCGAACCGGTTTCAAACCAAATGGAACCAAAAGAACCGGTTCGGTTCTGCACATTAGGCAAAGAACTGAATTAGTTTATCTTGAAAAAACCGCATTGTTTTAAACCAATTCAGTTAACCGGTTCGAACTGAATTGGTTTTAAAACAGTTTGGTTCTGTCAAGATCAGTTCAAATTAAGCTGAATTGGTTTTGAATTGGTTCAGTTCAAACCCAGTTTGAACATAATTGAATTGGTTTTGGAACAGTTCAATTTGGTTCGAACCGAATTAAATAGGTTTTTCGACGGTCCAAATTGGTTTGAAATTGGTTCGAACCATATTCGAATTGAATTAAAATTGGTTTTTCAACGGTTCAATTCGATCTGAACCTGGTTCGAACCGGTTAACCTCGCCGATTACACTTAGAAGTTAATCGAACTGCTTTTCGTCTAAAAAATCGTGCCAAAATAGAACCAGTTCGGTTCTCCCCGAACCAGTTCAGTTGCATACCCCTGTTAAGAAACATATTCTTTATGATCGCAATTCAAGAATTCCAAATGTTTCAAACGTAATAATAATCATACTGTAAAATTTAGGTAACCTAATCTCAAATCATAAGTGAGTTTATTGTCAAGCGCCACATTTGGATTTTATAACGAAACACAAATGCACTCATTGGACCACAAAATGCTTTTGTCCAGCTAGTCGAGAGTCCAAAAGGTTGCTTTGAAGAAAGCGAGACCCAACCCTCCCAATAATGGTGTTTTGACTCCAACGCATAACATATCTGCACTCGACATCGGATCTAACATCCACCAACGTTAAAAAAGGGAAAACAAAACTGGCCAAAAAAAAAAAAGAAAATGAGGAAAAGAGAGATATTCTAATATCTAACACGTAAAAGAAGGAATTTCATGATTGTGATCATTATGAGCCATGAATACACTCCCCCAACCCCCACTCTCTCTTCCCTCCCCAGGCAGAGGAAGGAATGATTACTGGCATGTCATTGAGTAAATTTTTAATGTCCGGTCATTTAATCGTTTAAAATTTTAATTTATTAATTTAAAATTAATAAGTAAAAAAAAATTACACCATTCATAATCATTCTCTTTACCTCCTTAGCAATCCAGCAACCGGACGATAAAAATTTTCCCATTGACCATCCTCTTGTTTTTCTCAAACCTCATCCTTGTGGAAATCCCAACAACTCATAGCCCGGAATATTCGGAATTTAATTTTTATAAATAACTTTTTTTATATTTATTTATTCTCTCATATTATATTTTCTTTCATCCTCACTGAAAGTTTTCGGTAACTTTTTAAATCATTCAATGAACAATAACTATAACAATTATTCGTGTGATAAATGGTTGTTGCCGAATTTAGTGCTTCCTAATTGATGTTTCTTTACATCGAGGTAGGATTTTCGGCTAGTCTTTACTTGCGCGCTTCATCACTATCTTTGCAATGACGACTTCACTTTTACTATATTACCCCTGTCCAAAACTAAAATTCCTCCATGGAACTTATTCATCTTTCAATTCAATCCACTGTAAACTATTAAGAAAGTTCTCTGAAATCGTAATTTGGAAGTGTTCATGTATACGAGTATGCGTATTACCAAGAAACTTGTACATATCGAGCTGTGTATTACTAAGAAACTTGTACCTATCGAGCTTGTTCCATGATTTTGGTCGGTTACCAGCAGGTAGCCTGCGGATAACAAAAAGGATGGATGGGCGAACAGTGGCTTAGAATAAGTTCAAGTACTGCCTTGGAAGTAAACAATGCGTGTGGAAAACTGTGGCCACACAGGGTTCGAGCAGATCGGTTGGGACATCATAGTTTAATATAAGCAGTCCCTTGACTTTAAGCCTCTATGGTCTTACGTGGACTGCTTGTACCTATAGTTTGGTGACAGAATTCAACAACAAAAGAGAGAGATGAAAAGAGAGGATAGTGTGTAATGATATCGCAATTGATCTAAAATTAAGAGATTTTCAATTTGAATTTCGTTAGTATAACTCTTTGTATACCTTCTTAATCCATATGAATTTATGGACGTTTCTCGTAATTTGATTAAAAATAAAAAATACAGAAGAATTAACTTATTAAAAAAAGGTAATTTGGTGACAGAAAGTGCTAGAGTAAAGAGCTGCAACCCCACCTAAATTGCATATGTATATCGCTACCAAATTTTTAATGTATGCACCGAACTACCAGGTTGAGACCGGATTGTTTTCACTGTTGGATGGAGTGTGGATGCCGACAGCAGACAGTGCCGCTAGTTCGTTTCAATAAGGTACCGGATAATTCTACCGCGAAACAAACCACCGGGGGGGCCTTCATTATGTATATTCGTTGTTATAACAGGCGAAGAAAATTTTGTAGCTCAATGAAGATTGAAGCTAACCGCCTTATCCAACCAAGACGGGTTAGTCAACCTGATCTCGCCATTCCAAGTGAAAACTCAAATTCATATACTGTAAATGAAAAAGTTCATAATTTTGAGAGTTTATCTAGCAGCGAACCGTCTCGGCTCGAATTTGAATTGATCATGGCTCAAGAAGAAGAAGAGTACTGAATTTGAAGCTGCAAATGAACTCCATCTTATGTTGTATGCTCAATGCATATCTGAAAAGAGACTGTACATCGTGCGACTTGCAGCTATAATGTAATTTCTCGTAGAAGGAAATATCTCGGGCACATATTGAAAATGGAGCATCGGTTTATGATCCCGGTTTCGAAAAAAGTATAGTGTTGATGTGCATCGGTTTGTCCCATGTAATTTGACCATCCGGTGCACATATTCGAGTGGGTAATTCTAATTCCTTGGTCCTAAGAGAACCATTATTGTCAATCAATTGGATTAGATGCAAAAGGTTGTGGGACAATCATGGGGATGTGGCCCGGAAGAAAGAATTGCTGGGAAGAAAGTTGCCCGGAGCGAGATTTAACCTCAGCCGTCTGATTCCCCCTAAAAATAGCAGCCTTTGGTTCAAAAAGTTCCATGTGGTCTTCTTGACCGAGGAGCCTCCGTTCACACGTGTGAGGGTCCGCACGGTCAATCATTCCTCACCCCCCGCGCCCCCCTCTCATTCAACGGAGAATCAATCGAAGTACATGAACTAACGTGGTGAGCAGCACATTTGCCCCTTGGCATCTGAGGGTGGTAACCGGAGGTGGCGATGCAGGCATAGATATTAATTAATTGGTATCAATATGGATTAATTAGTTTGGCACTTCTACTTTTTAAATAAGATATTTGATTCAAGTTATGTCACTAGAAAAAATTCATAATTATAAGAGTTTTACTCCTTAATATATTGACTCTACTCGAACCTAAATTACTCAAACTTGATACGAGTGGTATATATAAAAAAATTTAAGACTTGAATATTGTGAATAAAAATAATTCATTATTGAGGAGGTTTTATCTTTTATCTAATAAATCTTATTAAAATTACCATTAATGAGAGAGTTGAAATTTTTAATGTTAGGTGATAAAAATTGAAAGGAAAATAGTATTCTTTACTCGAAAATAGGTAAATAAATCCATAAAATTCTCTTTTAGATCTATACAACTCTTTTATGTACTGAAAAAGTAAATTGACTAAGGATGCAGGCAAGTGAAGCCGGTTCGGGAGTAAATCAATACCGGGTTGGGTTCTTGGTCAGGGATGGAGGGCCAGGGAGGGCAATACCGTCGCTTCAGGAATTGAAAACCGGGTCGGGCGTAATTATCCGGAGAGCTGGAATTAGGAAAAGGGGATTAATCGGGAAGAAAAAGTTGCGTGCGGGGAAGCCCATACAATTACAAAACTTGAGAACAAATCTCACTTTGCTGACGTGGAAACCGATGAGTGGGTTAGCCCGAGAGAGGCGGGCCGAGAAGCATAAAACAGGCTCACGCCGCGTGAGTGAGACAAAGGGAGAGAGTCTTGAGAGAGAGAGAGAGAGAGGGGAGAGAGCGGAGAGAGGAGCGATGAAAGTTTGCATTTCTGCCTGTGAATGTAGGTGGAGGAAGAGAAGCTTCATCCTTGTCAATGGCGCGTAGAGAGCTCTGAGGGAGGGGCATGGAAGTGGAGCTGGCCATGCTGAGACATCTCATCGGTCAGCTTCAGGAGCTCTCTGACCTCTACGGCTGTCAGTATCACCTCCTCCGTCGCAATCACTGCCGCCTCAATAACAGGTCCTCCCTCCGGAATCCATTCTCGGAAGTGCTCCTGAGCTCGTAACGATCGTCGCTCGTTAGTTCTTCGGTTTCTGTTCTCGTTAGGTTTCTGATTGTTCTTGTCGGGAGTCTCTATGTATTTGCTTTATTATGTGTGATTCTCACTCCTCCGTTCGACGATTTTAGACCTCGTTTCTCAGATTTCCGTTTTAGTCGACCTCTGCAATGTGCTCGGAGAGCTGATTTCCACCAATTTTCTTTTTCTTTCTGTTTTCCTTTTAAATGTTCAAGGATTCTGTCAATCTTATATTGTTGCTGCTTCTTTGTCAGAGTCCACTTCTCCAGTTTATCGGTTATGACACTTTTTCTGTTATTGACTTCTGTAATTCAGGAAACTTGTTGATACGTGCGTTGGAAATTTATTGATCATTGTGTTATTCCGCATTTTCTAAATCTTTGATTATAACACATGCAGATTGCTCAAGCTGGTTGATCTTAAGTCCTTGGATAAATCCGATGACAGATTCTCTCTATATTGCTTTATCTGCGGAACTTTTATCAGTTTGGGAGTTTCGTATGTGAATTAGCCTTAGGTGAATATTTTGGTAGAACTCTTGCATATCTTCTTTGCTGTCTGATCCGGTTTAAGTATCCTGCCTCTTCGTCGTGTGTATGTGGTCAGATGGAGCTAGAAACAGATTGATGGCTGAATGGTGCACTCTTTTATGGATAAGTTGGATGGATTTTTTGACCTTTTTTTTCCACCTTTTGCCAAGCAAATGAGAGACTGAATGCTGCATTCTGTACTGTCTATGCAGCAGGACTTCCATTTTTTTAGGTCTGAATAGATCTTTGATGCTACCAGGACTTCCATATTTTAGGTTGAGATAGATTATTGATTTGCCAATTTTTAGGAGAAATGACCTCCAAACATGAGCTTCCAATCTTCAGCATTCTGCTCCAGCTAATTGAAAATGTGCAATAAGGTGGTAAGGTTTGTGCTCCATGAAAGAAGGCCAGGATAAGTGTTTGGCCTCTTATTTTTGCTGACCTAATTCATGTGGGTGCTTAGTTTGATAATTATCAAACTAAGTTGTATTTAGGATAAGTTGTATTTTGTCCTTTGAGATGTCTCTATTTTAAGTTGAAGCTTAAATTTTCTCCTCAAGTGATAGCACACCTCCATTTGCTGCCCCAAGGATCTCAGAATTCTAAGATTATTACTACAAGACGAATGCAGTGGATAATTTTTTCGGATGCTTCTTTTTGGTATACACTTTTCTTTTCTTAAATGATCTCTACAAACTATCAATGCAGTTTAGGGTTATCTGGGATCACTGATTGCTTCCTATCATGGATTGGTGGCAGTCCATCATAGTTAAAATTTTATATTTTATTGTTTTGTTTTTTCAGCTTCTTTATGCCTGTATAATATTAGTTATACTGTTAGTATCTCTATATTTTATCTACTGAGATTTTTCAAACACTGCGCAGCCACATGACTTTGCCTAGTATATGGTTTTAAAGTCATGATAGCTTTCCCTTTTGTATGAATGCTATTGATATATAACCATAAGAAACTCTTGAGCAAGTCCCTTAAGTGCTGATTATCATATAATTATGTTTCCTTTTGCTGAATCTTTTGCTTATTTTTTTCATTAGCCTTCCGATGTATCCCGCTGAATATGAACTCATTCCTCAATTGGAGGTTGAATACATGGAGGTTATGCCTGCACCTTTTCTAGTGTTTCTCAACTAATCTAGCTAGTCTGCAGCTATAATATTCTTTCAAAGATATTCCTACCTTTGTTGCTCCCTTCTCTTCCAATTTATTCTTGTGTATGTATCCTTTCGGTTAGGTTGAAGCTATTTGGGTGGAATTTGGGTCTCCTTACAAAATATCAACTACTTGATTGAGTGTTCTCTTTGCTTTCAGAGTTATGTCACTCATTAGTATATGATATCTGAATCATTTTTCCTACTGGAATTCTGCTATCAGAATCTGCTATTTGCTTTTCTTATTGTGCTGGTTCCTTTTCTCCCTTAATCTGCCGGCCCTGCCAATCTTCATTGGAAATTTTGAGGCGTGAAACTCGTTTAAGTAGCTCGGTGTCAAATTTTCCTTCATAGGTCATGCAGCTGGTTGAAAGAGTGTTTCCATGTTCCAAGCAGACATATACATTGTCATTTTCTAGGTTGACTGTATTTGTCTATTTTTGCTTTCTTGGTGGGATGAGGATGGCATTTGCCTCTTGTTCATTTTTTGAGTCTTGCCTTTGCATGATATGCGATAAATAAAGCAACTCTCTTCCATGAAAATAACATATCACGATGATGCATTTTTTTTCTTTTCATTTTCTTGTCCTTAAAACAATGGTTCACCTCACCCCTAGAAATAACTCTTTATCAGTTTGACAGGTGCTGCTTTCTTGATGTTGATGACGACACCTTAAACTACTATAGCCCTGTGATGGCAGCTGGAAAGTCCAGATCAAATTTGAAGAGTGTTGATCTATGGAAGCAACCGCCCACCAAGAAATCTCGGAAGGAACGAAACCAGAAATCTGAAATTGCGGCTGCTTCAGCTGAGGTCTTAGATCAAGAAATTTGGAAGGAATTCCCAGAAGACCTCTTTGATTCTGTCATTGCAAGACTCCCCATTGCTGCATTTTTCCGGCTTCGTGCCGTTTGCCGGAAATGGAACTCTATGCTCGATTGCCAGAGTTTCTCTCAGCGCTGTGCTGAGGTCCAAAGAGACTGTCCATGGTTCTACACCATCACCCACGATAATGTGAATTCTGGGGTCATATATGACCCTTCCTCGAAGAAGTGGCACCATCACCCCAGCATCTCTTCCTTGCCCACAGAGATGATTGTGCTGCCCGTGGCCTCTGCTGGGGGTCTCGTGTGCTTCCTTGACATTGGCCACAGGAACTTCTTTGTGTGCAATCCTCTCACTCAGTCCACCAGAGAGCTCCCTGCACGGACAGTCCGAATCTTGTCCCGCGTTGCTGTGGGGATGACCCTGAACTCCAGAAGTGGGGCTTACAAAATCATGTGGTTGGGTTGCAATGGGGAACATGAGGTCTTCGACTCTCTGAGAAACTCGTGGATCCGAACGGGGAGCATGCCCTCTGAAGTTAAACTTCCGCTGTCACTCAACTTCAGGTAAATCCTAAAACTAAACACAATCATCAAAATGACCAAAACGTTTCAAAAGTGGGGGAAAAAAAATTAAGACAGATTATCCGAAAAAGTAGAATCTAAGGTTACTTTATGTGCATCGCATTAAGATAAATTTTCTCTTCTTGGTACCATGCGGTTTTCTTTGAAAGAGTTAAGATTCCAACACTTCTTACGATTAATTATTCATATTTGCAAAATGAACACAAATTACTCATATTTACAAAATGTACACAGATATTAATTTTTCTATATCCTATAGCATTTATTTTTATGAAGTCCATTCTATTTCACTCATGTTTATCTTTCTTATCAATTATGAACCGAGGGAAAATAGATAGAAAGAAGCAAGTAGAGGGATCTATTCAGCTCATCAGATTTTTTTTCCCATGTTAGCGGTCAAAAAGAGAAATAGAATTGTTCTTCCCATTTCCTGGGAGTTCATTTAGTTATTACCAAGCAATAAGCATTGGGAGGGATGGACAAAACTGATAATGAAGGGCATACACATGTGGATTCATGAATTAAATACATTCTAAACAGGAAGTACCCTAAGCCTGAAAAGTTCTCTATGTGGTCAGGTCACAGACAGTTTCCATCGGTGATGTTCTGTATTTCATGCGTTCGGATCCTGACGGAATCGTGTCTTATAACACGACAACTGGGTTGTGGACGCAATTCATAATTCCACTTCCACCTCATCTATCCGACCACACCCTTGCTGAATGCGGGGGTAGAATCATCCTTGCTGGCCTGCTCACAAAGAACGCTGCCACATGCGTGTGCATATGGGAGCTGCAGAGGATGATGCTCTTGTGGAAGGAGGTTGACAGAATGCCAAACTTGTTGTGCTTAGAGTTTTATGGGAAGATTGTCCGGATGACCTGTCTTGGGAACAAGGGACTGCTCATGCTGTCCCTCAGATCAAGGCAGATGAACCGTCTCGTCACCTATGATGTAGCAAGGGGGGAGTGGGTGAAGCTGCCTGGTTGCACGGTGCCGCGCAGTGGCGGGAGGAAGAGGCAGTGGGTTGCCTGTGGGACTGCCTTCCACCCATCCCTAACTGCCAAGTCTTAAAAGGTTCGGATCTGAATCTCGATTTTGGTTTATTTTTCTTTTTTAGATGGTCGACTTAAGCTGCTGCTGCATTTCTTTTCTCGAAGCGGAAATTCCTCTCTGCTGTGATAATTCATGACATAGGCAAGGTATTCCTGGTTTGTGACCGTTATCAGCTGCCTCGCTGTGCTTGTATAAACGTGTAGACTAATAATCTCTATGGTGCAAGACAAGTTCTCTGTGTCCCGCTATAGAAAGGCGCTTTGAGCTTTTCGTCTTGGCACCGACTCCTCTCTGAAAGATGGCCGTGCTCTCATTCATGCAGAATTGCTTCCGAGTCATCTCTATGTTTAATTCCTGGTTTGTGACCGTTATCACCTGCCTCGCTGTGCGTGTATAAACGTGTAGACTAATAATCTCTATGGTGCAAGACAAGGTCTCTGTGTCCCGCTGTAGAAAGGCGCTTTGAGCTTTTCGTCTTGGCACCGACTCCTCTCTGAAAGATGGCCGTGCTCTCATTCATGCCGAATTGCTTCCGAGTCATCTCTATGTTTAGCTTGCGTGTCAGATATGCCTGATCCACGGGGCTTCTGGCAGGAGCTCTACCAAGAATAGGATTTTTGCAGAGTGGCACTCGCTAATAATTCAACTGCACCGTGCAAATTCGATTGCTAAATAAGTCCCGATCATGTAAAGCGCCATCTGCCATGTTCTGACATAATCATTACCTACATTACCTATGAAGAAGCAGAAATCACCACGTGCCATACCCCTGGTGGTGGAGGTTCTGATTTATTTGCAGCAGCACTGTTACAAACCAATGAAAACGATATCCTATAATTAGCAAGCCAACCGACAACGATTAAAGAAACAAAAGGTTTATGAGAGGATGCGTTAAAGCCATTGAAAAATCCAATCCTACCCGTGCTGAATGACCTAGCTTTTTGAGGCCTGGACAATTTTTCAGATGATTTGCAAGGACATAAAAAACCAGTCGATTAAATTCAGGCCCTGTACCAAAGATCCAGCAGTCCAAAACCCGACAATTGTATACTTATTTATCATTTATATTAATATAACATATACTACATTAATATTATAATGCGATAAAAAATAATTTAATAACTTGTCCGGCTATGAATTTTCACACTATCAAACTTAAAATCTTTTAAATTATTGATTGAATGTTACTTGATATGATTAAATAGAAAATTGTACCAGTGATATAAAAAGTTTTGGAAAAGTTCCTAATTGGTATGAAAAGAAAATTTTATGCCTAATTGATACAAGAAATTCCAAAATTGTTCCTTCATAGTATATTCCGTTAAGTTTTATTTAACGTTATTAATTTTTTTTCTGACATGGTAGCTGATATAGGCGTTACAGTGTTTATTTGCTTGATTTGACGAAGAATTTAATATTTTTCATTCAAATAACATATAAATATTATATATATATATATATAATTCATAAAATATGAAAAATTCCAACAATAAAATCAAAGATAGAAAACTTTAAAAATTGACAAAAGTATAGAAAAATATTTAAAATTTTTAGAAAACATATAAAAATTTATGAAAAATCCTACAAAAACTTTTTAAAATTTAAATTTTCTTATAAAATATGATAAATAATTAAAATAAAAAAATTTACTTATTTAAGATCTTGCTATTTCATGGTTTTGGAAGAAAAACTTTCATTTTCATAATGGTCATCCATACCTAGATATGTTGAGTTTCACTTATTAATTTTTAGTTTTTTATTTATCTTAATTACATATTTTTATTCTTCTAAAATTATTTTAAAATTAAATTTTTAAAAAGTTTTGAAGGTTTTTTCAAGAACTTTTATATAATATTCTTAATTTTTAAAATTTATTTGTATACTTTTGTTATTTAAAAAATTATATTTTTTAGAATTTTTAAATTTTTTCATATTTTATATATCTAAAAAAATTTATACGCTATTTCAATGAAAAATATTAAATGATTCACCACATCAATAAATAAACACGTATAGCATCCACATTTACTGCCACGTTAGTAAAAATTAACAGTGTTAAATGAAACTTAATGGAATATATTATGAGGGAATAATTTTAAAACTTCCTATACCAGTTAGGCATAAAAATTACTTCTTGTACCGTTGGTGCAATTTCCCCTGATTAAACTTATCATCTTGATTACTTACACTTAAATAATGCACGTAATTTTACTTTCGACCATTTGATTTGGACATTACTTCACTTTTAATTTAACTAGACTTACTTATATGTTAATATGTTTATAAAGATAGATACTCTGTTAAGATCATGCTGACTATGTTAACATCATGTTAACTATGATTAATTTTGATTTACAATTCTCACATTTAATAAATCATTATAAAATTAGGCCTGAAAATGCCACCGAAAAAATGGAGACAGCTGCGGGGTTAGTTTTTCTTCGTCCCGGATGGTTTTTGGATGGTCATCTGAAGAGAGTGAGGACCCACCGTAACCGACCATTTTCTCCCCCAAAAGCCACCCCTACGTAGTGGAGCGGCCCATTACATTTAGGACAGGAAAATAAAGTATGAAATCCAAAAGTTTTTTCAATGTACTCTACTTAAAATTTATAAACTCAATAAATTCTGATCACTTTAGGATAGATTAGAATCAAGCTAACCATCAAGGATAAAAAAATTTTTTATACAAATTACTTAACTCAAAAGATTTTACAATGTTGGCTATCGGCTGGTTGTAAACTCCAATTTTCTTAAGTCCCTAGTTTCAACCTAGCGTATCATCGGGAAAAGGAAATGGCCGCTGCAAAGGGTGGCGGTGGCTACGGCTGTAGGTTAGATGATGGGTGCTTAAGTTCTTGTTTAATAGAAACAGGCAAAGATGTTTTTAAATTTCTCAGAGAAGGCAGATAATGGGATGTTCCAGAACTGAACAAGAACTGAACAGCAGTTTTTTTCTTTTTTTTGCCCCTGTTGAATTGGACATCTTTTCAGTTTCAGAAAATAAGCATTTTATCTCAAGTTAAGTTGAAGGATATGCGTTCCTGCGCCTCTTGATGATAAACAGAAATGAAACACTCCATGAAGAAAAAGTTTATAGTAAATGTGTTCATGTTTCTTGCCACACAATGGAGACTCAGTAACAAATTCGTGCATCGATGATGCAACAGTTGCTTGGATTACTAAGAGAGATGTGAGAAAGGAGGATACGGGAAGGATTGGAAAATAACTTTATGGAGGAGTGAAAAGGAGGATCAATTTTAAATTTCGAGCGGCAATACCCTTTCCCCAAAATTTTCCATTGCGGTTTGCACGGTAAATTGATGCAACCGGTACTTTTTTTGTATCATGTAGTTTGCTGACAACAAAGCAAAGTGCAGGCTCCACAAATATAACTATATCTATCTTTCCAGGGATGCAAATGTAGCTAGCCTGCACTTTGCTTTGTCAAGTGAGTAATGGCTTTTGCATGAGGCACATGAGCTATCCATGCATTTGCAAAATCAGGAGTAGGAGAAAACGTGAAGAAGGGAACTCACATGAGCAAATGACCACGGACATTCTGATGTTCTACTCAAACCTGTCCACCTTCCTATCCGTGAGATGCCTTGAAGTCGTCTGCACAAGCATCCCATCCAAATCAGAAGCCAAAACCATCCAACAGTGTATGTAATAATAAGAAGAAGAGTAAGAAATCACAAAAGATGCTACAGCGCCAGAACCTCCTCATGAACCCAAGCACAAGGTTGAAATAAGCCACTGGGACATTGCATGATCACAACTGGCTAGGTCACACGTTCCCCTTTCATATATATTACAGGCACTTGAAACTTGTATGTATGAACATTTTTATTTTCCTCCATTACGTTATAATTATGGTTAAATCAAATTGAAACTGTTTTCCCTAGTTCATTAAGAAAAACAAAATATTCATGAGTTAACGAAAAAACAGACGGATCAATAGCTGTTTGTATCACAAACTCAAACTATCTGATTCACAAGGGAAAAAAATTTATTATGCACAATCATCATCAAATGAGAGCATGCAAATCAAGGAACTATCTGAATGATGCCTTCACCGTTTCATTACTACAATGTACACATTACAGAATCACTGAAAATAGTAAAGAAAAACAAAATATCCATTACTTCGCAGGAAAACTAGACAAATCAATAGCTGTTTGTATCACAAATGCAAACTAGCTTATTCATGAGATAAACAAAATTATTATGCATAATCATCATAGAATGAGCACATGCAATCCGAGGAACTATCTAAATGATGCCTTCACCATTTCATTACTACAAGGTATACAGAATTAATGAAAATCAGTGAAGAATTTTGATCTGTTTCTCTGTTACAAAATGCAATCAAATCTATGAATCCGCAATTCACATGCAGTAGAAGATAACTGCGGTTTTTTAAATTCTGCCACGTAGTTAAATGATCCCCGACCACGTTGACGACATGTTTGCAATCTGGTATGGGAACAGCAGCTAAAACTCAGCAGCAAAGAGATCTAAGAGCCTGAAAGTGATCGTGCGAATGCGACGATATGCCAAATAAACAACTAATGCTTCGGATAACTAGGGAAGCTCGTAGAACAACAAAATCGCAGATCATGAAGAAACCAGCCATAATAGACTAAATCAGAGATCAGACAACAAAGCTTAGCATCTCAACAAAACTGTGCGATTACATCACGTATTAGAGATATAGCCAGGAAAACCAATGACATGACGAACAATAGATTAATACCGAAAAGCTAGAATACCATTGCCGCGGATAGACCAGGCCGCCGACAACCGTCAAGGCACACGGAATAGGAGACGGAGCCGCTCGCCGATACATTCTCCTCTCTCCCCGCCAGTCTCCCTTCGTCTCTCTGTATCTTCTCTCTCTCTCGCGACTCCTTTCTCGAGCTCTGTCGCCATCTGAGAGCGAATGATGATCTTTGCCATCCTATTTATACCGATAGCTTTTTCATCTTCTTTCCTTTTTGTGTTGGGCTCTAAATTTATAGCGGGTTGAGATGGCGTGACAGTTACCGGCGTGAGAGTCACGGACACCGCGCGCGTGATGAGTAAATATTTCATCTTTAATACATAATAAGTTGATTATGTAATGACCCTTTAATATTAACACACGTAAAATTAATCAAAAAAATTATTAAAATTTTATACGTGTTAATATTTGAAAAAAATTTACATAAGTGATATCATTATATACACACTCAGATATTTACTCCCTTGTAGTTGACCATTGAGTTCTGTGCTTGACATTTCTCATTCTATTAATTTTTTTCGAACCAATCAATTTTGAATTGATGGTCCCGAACCGGTTGGAACAGTGTTCCCAAACCAGAAACAAATGGTTCCGAGCAATTCTAAATATAGTTCAAGACCGGTTCCACAGTTCCATAAAACTAGAACTTGCAGTTTCAAACTGAAACTAGCCAGTTCCTGGACCGTGGCCGGGCTACCTTCTGCAGCCTTTCTGTTGAGTTCTTATTTGATAGATTATTGTTAGATGACTAAATTCAAATGCATGCACATTAGTCAATTCGTTTAATTAATATGTATTTAAATTGTTACTATTTTGGATGCTCCTGATGTTTGTTGTATATAGTACAGGTCCTCTTCACGAAATCGGCTAATTTTTCGAGACAATACTCTGTTAACCTATATATGACATTTTTTTTTTTGCAATGTTAGGCAGGTAAGAACCCGAAAGAGAAAAGAAAAGAAAACTATATAATACATAAACGGGGTAGGGAAGCCCCTATCTCCAAAGAGAAGCGGATCTAATCCGACCGGAGGGTGATGATAGATTTGTGTACCCAACGATAAGGAAATCGCATTCCTGACTAGCCAATCAATACAAGTGTTACCTGCACGATAGATGTAAATGACTTCTACAACCTACTATTTAGCCAGCAAAATACAAATCAGATATAGCAGAGCAACAATACGAGGAGCAGTAAGATCGGAGCTCATAACCAATCTTTGAACAATGTCAGAATCAATTTTCATAATAATTTAACGATAACTCAGGTTCCAGACTTAGGTATGACACCTTTAATGTATCATACTTATGAGTATTAAAATAAACATTCTCCGAAGGATCAAAGCGTAAGTTTCTGTGTGATCCTCATTTTACATCCATTTTCGGTGCCTCCGTTGGGGGTCCCGTCATGTAATGTGCATTTACTTAAATAGCCATTACTTTCATATTCATATGCTGGGTTGTACACGGTCTCTATTTCTAAATGCCGAGGGCTTCAACAAAGATGTCAAGTGCCCAACTGAATGGGCCTCGCCCGCATCTCTCATCTTTCTACTAATGAGATTGACAATTTTCGGATAACACATTATGTCACCCCAGTCGTACCATGACTCGACCCAACGTGAATAATTACGGACAAAATTATGTGATCCAATAGTCTTTAAATTATTCAATAATTTAATTCAGTAACTCATAGTAAATAATTTAAATTAAAGAAAAAAAATATCAACTCGTAATTCTTTCTCTAAATATGGATACACGCCCAGTTCTCGTGGCTTTTTCTCTCTCCTGGGGAGAGGGAAGACGGATTCCTCAACTCTGACACGTGGCACGATCCTATCTGTTCGAAGCTTCATTTTCTAAAATCCCAGGTCATTCTGTGTCCGCATCTCTCCTTTTTTTCTTTTTTGCTCAAGTATTCCGTGTCCCCATCTCATTAGGCCTTTTTCTGATCCAATTTGGCGTTAATTGAAACAAAAATCCAAGACAATTTATTACTGTTAATATTATTATTATCATATGATTTAGAAGTTTTTGGTTCAATCTCATCAGCAAAACTTTCGATACCTAAATATAGTTAGATTAAATCCCTTGATATTCAAAAATTTGTTCTTATTAATAATGCTCAATTAAAATATAAAATCTTCTATCACTGTATTGAGACATCTTTCTTTGCATAAATTATATTTTTTTGCGGTAATATGCATAGATTATATTTAGATAAAGGGTATAACTGATTAGGACTGGAAAAAGAGAGACTTTGGGTGGGCCCCACAGGAGGTAGAGTTACACCTGGTGCCAGTTCACTTGGGAGACTCCGGGGGGGCGGGGGGGGCCCTCAATTATTTGCCTCTCCCATCCCCTCCCTCGTACGGCTCCATTTTCAAATGCCTTGAGCTGGCTCGCTTGATGTCTCGGTCGGGGGACCTTGGAAGATGGGGGCACGATACAACATGTGTCGATGCCGTCCAATGATGATGGTGTGAGCTTCAGGTTGCCATATTCAACCAACAATTATTGCCAGAAATTGACCCGTGATCGAGGGATCTCCAGTTCCCTTCGGACGCCACAGTAAAAAGAACATTAATAATGTCGAACGATCGGTGATTGATGGGCAACATGAACGGCGCATGTCGCCTTTACCGTGGAAAGTTTATACACAGCCTCTTTTTTTTTCCCCATTAAACGAGAATAGTTCGCTCGTGTACAACCATCCAATTTGGAAACCGACCTATGAGTATCGAGTCCTACAATTCCTTAGAGCATAGCACTAACATCCCTATAATTGGTTCACATAACAAATAATATCGAGTTAGAAGACCAACCACAACGTTCATTTTCTACCTATTTGACCCATGTAGAAAGTTCAGAATGTCCCACCGACCCTCCTATAACTGGACAGGCTAGGCAGTTTCTTCCTTGGTATTGCAGCTAGCGATCGACCCACGAGAACAAAGCTACGGAATCGGGCCAGGACGCAAAAGTCGAACTCATATATCATTGGGCAATTACTGGAGTGTATGTATATTCATAAAAGCCAGCCATCTGGTACGATGTAAAAGCTCATCAAAGTGTACATCCACTGTGGGCGGTGTCCTTTCGGTTGGGAGGTCCTTATCCACGCTGTGTGTTAAAGACTGAGACATATGATTTGAAATGTTTGAACTAATAATCCAATGCATCCTCCTAACTCTCATGATTGCTGTTCTCTTCCCCTTATTCTCCTTCCAAGAAAAACAAAACTGTAAATTTAGAAAATGTCAGAAAAATAAGTAAAAATATGAAGTTCAACTAATAAGAATCAAATAAAAAAATTTATCATCGGAAATTAAAAAAGATTTCAATGCAAAAATCTCTTCTCATTGTTCCCAGTTCGCTTCCTTTCCTTCTCACTTTCCTGGAAACTCTGGCAAATGGATGAAGCTGAGAGTGCTTTGTTTTGCATAGCCGAGTTGCTCAGGAAATCGTCAACTGGAACACGTGTAAAGGCCGTCTTTATATATTCCCCTTTGAAGAGTTGCTGGCAGTGTCACGATTGGAAATGACAAATTTGACCCGGCCCGCTCGCACCATCGCAATGTACTATATTATTTATATATTTTAAATTTTAAAATAAATTTATTGATAGTGGTTTTATTTTATTAAAATTGTATAAATTCTGATTATTTCTAATTTTTAACTATTCTATTATAAATATATAAATTTATTGCATGTTTTAAATTGTATATTATATATATTTCTTTATTGTGAATCGGGTGGGTCGGGACATGGGTAGACCATTTTCACTTAAGAAGACATACAACATGAATCAACATGAAAATTAATTAATTAATTTCTGGTCCAATAATTAATCCTAGTCAAACTAAAACGCCTTCATTGAGCATACCTACCTATGCCGAAACAAGCACTTTACAAAATTATTGTTGATTTATATTTACAAGTGTTCTATTTCTATGTGGAGAAATTAATCATCAAAAAGAAAATGTTGAAGTCCATTTGTTAGAAATAATTTAATAGAAGGACTAAAAAGGAAAGGTTGAAGCATGAGTTGTTTTAAGTTGGTGTCCCTTTCTAGAGTTTTTATTAATTTCTAATTATGACTATTTGCCTTTGGTAAAAAATTTAGGGTTATTTATCTAAAAAATCACAAATTATTCAAGAATTTTTTAATCTATCTCGAATTATTTTTTTGGCCTAAAAAATCACCAACTATGCTCATTTTTCCTAATTTATTATATTGTTAATTTTATCTGTTAATTGTTGATGTGAACAATTCATTTTACTGATTGTGCAAATGGAATCTGACGTAACGTCACACGTAGCGCTCATCTGGACAAAAAAATAATAAAATTATTATTAAATTCTCTATTTTATCACGAAAATGGATGTGGAAACTATTCTTAACTTCTCTATTTTATCATGAGGATAAATGTGTAAACAAATGTTCCCTATTTTTATGATAAAATGGATGTCATGTGTGATGTCACGCTAGACTTCGTTCATACAATCAATAAAATCAATGATGCACATCAGCAATTAACAATCAAGATTAACGGCATAGTAAATTAGGGAAATAGAGCATAACTCGTGATTTTCTAGGTAAAAAAATAATTTGTGACAAATTAGAGAATTCTTGAATAGTTCGTGATTTTTTGGGTAAAAAAATAATTTGTGGTAGATTATAGAATTTTTAAATAGTTTATAATTTTTTAGACAAATCATTCTTCTAATTATAAAGGGGAATTAAACATGGATAAAATAAAGTGTGACAATTAATCTCAATATAAAAAATTTAAAATAAATTTATTAATTATTAATCGAGAATAATATTAACTGCACCAATTCAGATATTTTTATCTGGCAATATTATGTGAACCGGTGATGCCTTTCTGATTGGCTGCGGCTAAGCTATTGCGGTATGAGTCACCCAGCAAGGGGATGACTCCTGCGATGGTTAAACTAATTTCCTCTGGCCTCATACGGCGTCGTTTTTGTTTTCTCAGCGCCTACCATTTATACCGCAAAGCAGCTATTATTGTTCTTATTTATAATAATTATGATAACTGTTTATATAATTAATATTAATTTACTTACTTATTAAAATTTAATTGATAATTCATTACTCTATTTGATGAAATATGATCTCGAAAGAATTTCTCGTATGATAATAGTTTCTCATAAAAAAACTATTTTAATTGTTTTTTTTGTTAGAAAAGACACAATAAACTCATTTTGAAACATCCTCCCACATTTGAATATAATAAAAGACGGCCGAATCCGGTTTGGAAGGACTAATATCTTTTATTAGGTTGACATGGAATCGGAATCGGTCTCAGCCTCACAACTTCATCGATAGACAAGAGTTGATCAAATAAAAATTTTACAATCATGTAAGTCGGCCGGCCTCCATTCCCCCCTCCCCCCGTTTTTTGTTTTTCTTAGTTTCTATATACATTTAATTTAATAGGCATAATAAAGAAAGACGAAGTAAAAGAAAAGGAAGGCAATTAGGCCGAAAAAGGTTTTAAAAAATGAGGTTGGCAAACGCCCATTATCTATCACGTGGACGCGTCGCTGTCACTCAAATGAAGGGCACTTTTGCTCACCAATCAATCGCCACGAGCATCTCAATTATTTTTTTATATTTTTTGAAGATATTTTTTTTAATAATTTTTTAATTCCTCATTGTCTAAACTAAATATTTTATTATGTAATGCTTTAACCAGCAATTCAATGTATGCATGATTACTAATAACCCCGCGGATTGTCATGTTGGAGGAGGGAGGCCCTCTGTTCGGAGAAAGTCTGGAATGGAGTGGCTCCATCACATGGCAGCGGCCACGTGTTGCCTCCATCCAATGTCACGTTGACACGTATTAGCGCCGCTGATGTGGCGAAACGACCCTGACATATGTCATCGCATCATTAGGTGGAGGCACCACGTGGTGCTGCCATGCGGTGGAGCCGCTCCACCCAAGAGTTTCTCCTCCGTTCGGCTAATCTTCCAGTTATTCGGCCTGTGAGGATGTGCCGATGGAACCACACTGCGGTGTGACTAAACATGAAAGCCAAAAAAGTACTGTACGTTGCGGCTGGGTTGAATTAATATCCAGCAAAAGAAATTCAGAGAAAAAGAAGGAATATGTTTAAAATCATTAAATTAAAATTTCTCAATATTATATCAATGACAATGCTGGGATGCTGTTATTTATAAAACATTTTCTTCGTTCAGGGCAAAGCATAATTAGTACTTCAAGCTTCCGTCTTGCAGGCGTCCGCACGACGTCACCCCGGCATCTTTGTGAGGATTGCTCGGTTCATCACGGAATGATCATATATATATATATATATATATATATATATTAATTTTCTTGCTAGATTGTTGTACAATATTATTGACTCCTTGCCCTTTTTTTTGGAGAAATTCCCCATGTATCCTGCTTTACAATTCCAGACTAATTATTTAAGTTTTAATTTTGAATCCACTCTTTATCACTTATTTGATATTATCTGATATTTAAAAATCTTATAAACGATAATTAATTTATATTTGAATTAAATCGATGCACTACGATGCATAACTCTCGTCAATCACAATTCTTTTCCACCAATATGAATTTTAATCTCCTGGCCCTTATTTTTGAGGAAAAATGAAGAAATTCTTCGAATTTAGTTGTTTAATTAATCTTCTATATATAAATAAATGAGCATGCACTGCTAAATTGTAATTTAATTTGTAATTATATTTTGTATACGCCACGGATCAACCGAACCTGAGCAAACACCACGTGCAAATTTTGTCATTAAAGTTTAATTATGTTTGATTAAATTACATTATTAATTTCGTGTCCAATAAATTATCATTTTTCGAGGACATAAAATTCAACCCCTCGAATATTCTTCCACTTTCATGTCCGGCAAGAAAGGTAAAGTTTGGCTTCCCACCTAACTGCTTCCTTTGATTTTCTTCTCGACTGTATTTAAATAATTAACCAACCAAAAATGAGAATTGTCTGCGGTGATTCTATGACTCTTCACGTTAAGTGAAATTTCATGTTCGAATTTTATAAATAAAGAAAATATGTGATGGATAGAGTTATTCTCATAATAGATCAATTCGACTCGAACTTGAACTGATTAGGGATTAATGCACTTTCAGTTATTTTCAGACAGTGCATGTTGAAAAATAACTCACTGCGTTTTTCACAATTTCAAAGTTCTCGTTTTCCGGCTAGTTTCGGTTGATAATTGGCTAAGAGTCTATCGAGAGTGAAAATCCAAGTAGGGAAGGCATATAAAAACTTTAATAAGCGAATGACGTGAAGGCATGCGTGCTCGATCATGCCACCCTACGAATGTGTGACGAAGTCTGTCTTGATTTTATCTCATAAAAAGTGGCGATAAGCTACAGATAATGTTATTATAATTAGCAATGACTACATTAAATGCATGGTTAATTAATTTTGTACTCATCTGTTACAATTCGGTCAGTACTTCTCTATAATACGTGACAACAATTTCTTTTTTCAGTATATAAAAGAAATGTGATCGATGAGCTCTCAACAAAGGGATCGTACGCAAGCTATACTTAATGAGACTATTTTTTCAGTATATAAAAGAGGCACGTGAATTTAAAAAATGGATAGAAGGGCTAGAAAATAATGGATTACTGGTAGTTTTACTAGTGTGAACCAAACCCCGATCCTTGTGATCTCAGGTCGATGACAATATGCTATATTATTGATAATGGATCTTATAAAAAATTAAGTTCATTTCACCCGAAAGTCCGTGCCATCAAGTGGTAGTATATAGTTATCTTATAAATCAACTATTATTTTTTTGTTGTAGTCGACATGAGATATAATAGGGATCATGGCTAATTCCTAATTTGGAAATAAAACTTTGTTGCCGATACAAACATAATACGAAGAAAGCATCGCAGTGATCGTGAATTTACAATCAATCTTTTATCTCAGCATCGTCATCACAGCAACGCGGTCGCCATGAATGAATGCTGAGAGACCTATGTTCTTCGTTTTGCCTCGATATCACTGTTTATAACTTTTGTGGAACAAAACAAAAAAAAATAAAAGGTTTGAGCAAAATAAATGAATAAATAATAACAGCGCTCGTCTCACTGATTTGGCAACTTCGACGGGTCAATCGGAGTTTCAACAACTGTACCGCTTCAACCTCCCCACGTTGGAAAGTGATAATCCACCGCACTTCTTTTGACGCGAAAAACTCTTGTACGGTGTTCTTTTTTTTTTAAATTACAAATGAAATTTACGCACACGTAAAAGGAAAAAAAAAGGAAAGAAAAATAAAAAAATTTTACTAATAAAAATTAAATATATAGCGCTTTTATTTGTTTTTTTTTTTCTTCTCCAAAACTTCTTCTTATCCCTTGTCCCCAAAAGCAGCGAGCCATTCTCACATCCACCGGGTGGATGCACCTTTGCTCTGGGCAGCAGCCAACGGGTTTCGCCTTTCCGAGCCGAAGGGTGTTTACGCCAGGGGCAGGAAATATCCCCGGGGTGATTTGATTCTGAATAGCATTAATGAAAGCATGATGGGCATTACACGTTGGACATTCTGATTGGAGCTGACAGTGGACCGGTGCGCTGACGTGTGACGTCGCTATCAAGGAGGTGAGAGCGGGAGGGCGAAGTCGGAGTGAGTGATGGCCCAATCACTCCCCGACAAAAGAAGGGGTCCCTTCACTTGATCCAAGTGCCCATTGGTATTCCTACCCCCAGTTTCGCAACTTATTCACCGTCTTGCCACTTCCCTCATCCTTTCGAGTATTGATGGATGGGAAATTCTAAAATTAGAGTATTAGTTTTAATTATAATAAAATTTTCTTAGATTATTTGTTAAGATGTATGAGATTTTAGTTACGATAAAATACTTAATATTCTTATATTTGTTAAATTTGAAAGTCTCTTAAGATCATTTAGTATAACTCCGAGTGAAATTTAAGTTTTTTTCTTTAATTTTTACCAAACTTATTATTGTAATTTTTATTACAGAGCACAATATATAATTAGGAAGCTTCCTGTCACGATTCTGACTTTGAGGTGGGCCGTTCTCGATGGGAGAAGGTAACTCATAAACTAATTTTAAAACGTGAAAGCTCAACAAGTTGGATTTAATTAATTCAAGGGAAAAAAACACGTGCTTAAATTAATGTCGTGGAAAACACCATTCTGGCCCATAATTGAGATGGGAAAAATACGAAAAACTCCCCGAGGTTTCCCATCGCGGCGCCCCCCTTTACCTGATCATTTGACCCCTCTGCCTCCCAAGGGCAATTTCGACAATCCAGGAGGGGTATCTGATGCCGTTCTATCCATCGAATTGGATGTCAGATTCCGTGGATTCCTCCCCGCGCGAGGGTAATTGTGTAAATAAAAGTACCCTGCACAGAACAGGTTTGTTTTACATAGGCTTTTTTGGCTTTATCTCCCTCGACCATTTTCTCTTCCCGCTGTAAATTGAACTTCGCCTTTCTCCGGGCTTCACGTCTTTCAGCTGGCGAAATTACACGTAATTTCCTTTCGGGAATGAAAAATTACAGATTCATATAAAAGTATTTTTTTTGAAAATTGTGAAACATTTTTTAGAAATTTTGTAATTAATACAGTAATAAGCAGAACTTAGGGCACGGAAGAATTCGCTGATATTATATTTTCAGATGGGTCGATATTATTTTTAATTCAATTTCTCTAATATATCATTTATAAAATATATAAAACAAATGTAGGAAAATTTTTTGACAAAATTGGAATGTCAAATGGCACGTAAAACTAAGCTAACTGTCGTGAGAACACAAAACAAATTTACTGAAAAAGGAAGTAATAGATAAGGAGCGATAAGTTGATTCTACAACTCCTCTCAAACCAAAAAAAAAAAATCATCTCAAAAATTATTTTGGAAAATAGTTTTAAAATTTGTTTCCAAATTTTCTTATACAAGTAATTTTCTAAGTCGACGACGTATCCTCACCGTCCCAAATTCGAATGCCTTGAAACCAGTCGTTACTTTCGGGTTTAAGCTACCCTATACTTTTATTGGATTGCATACATGACCGTTGGATTAGTCAGACGAAACTCAATCATCTCTCGATGTTGAAAGAAAAAGAAAATGACTGCGCGTCTAAGCTGCATGGTCTATATTGGATACGAACAAAAGTCGGAGAGGACTGGATTCTGCTGATGGAAGTGGGTCGTGTTACCTTTGCTGTCTTCGCTTTTGTTTTCATCCTGCATACGGAAAACAAACAATAACAAAATTAAATGGATCATTGAGTTAATTTATCATTACTTTTTTTTTTAAGTATAATTCAAATTTTATAAAAAAATTTATTTTTGATAAAATTTTACTATTTGGTAGGTTGAGCTCATCCCACGTTGAAGTTTAACACAGGTGATGCATGAAAAATAAATAGTGATTTTTTTTACAAGGAAACATATAAATCTAGAAATGGTAAAATAAAGGGCGGATAAAAGCGGCACAGAAAATATGAGATTGAACTCGGGACCTCTAAATTACGATAAAATTTTTAATGAAGTGGTCATTATGTGGTATGTACGTTAAATTAGAATTCACAGTTTATATATTTTTCAATTAGAGTTGATCTTTTATTTTTTTAATATTTTTTACTATTTACATATTATTTCTAATGAGGGTTCAATATTTATTTAAGGCTTTTTTATATTTTTAAAGATTTTTTAGAATTTAATAACTATAACTGTATAATTATTAATTATATATTAAGTTTCAATTAAATAAATACATCATGTCAATATCCCTAACGTGATATGAAGATTTTGCAGAAAACGTTCCACTAAATCACAAGAGGAGAAAACCATCTTTCTAAAAAATAAATGGTGATCGGTGAACAGTAAACTAACCTTTTTTTTTTGTATTTATTACACGTAAAATGATTTTTATCATTAAATTTTTAATTTTTGGGGGTTGGATAATGGGCTGTGCTTGCGGACATTTCTACCACCGTATTCTTCTCATCTTTCCTTTCACAGATTCTTTTTTCGCCTTCTTTCCTAATACTGTCCGTGAAAACAGCTCTCCTCCCTTCCCGAGCTTCTTTTGCTTCTAGTTCTGCTCTCTCCTTCTCTCCTCTCCTCTTCTCTGTGGGCTTTGCTGCCTTGTTCGATCTCCAACTGTGCTGCTCTGTCGTCTCAAAAGAGTCAAACTTCAGTACCCACAAAGCTTATTCTCGGCCCCCCCTCTTTGAGTTACTTAGCAACTCCTGAGGATTGCTGTGGATCTCCGGGAGCTAGAATTCTGTCGGATCCCGTGCTTGTGGAGGTGGTTGGGTTCTGATTACATAACTAAGCTTGGAATCTCAGTTGGGTCAGTTTCTCTCTACTTCAAAATTCTGTTTGGAGGCTGAGCAAGATTGACATCCTAGCATTCCGTTTTCTGGGAGGCATCAGGAATTTGAGAATCTTGAAGGTTCCTTGATTCTCTATGAGCTCTCTGTCTCTCTCTTCCTTCTCTCTGTAGCAATATCTGATTTGGAGCTGTTCTGATGGATATGAACAGATATAGATATCATTCAGTCAACTGGACCGGTGGTTAATTTTGGAGGTGTTGACGTTCCCATTGACTTGAAGAATAGAGGGGCTTTGGAGATTCGTAGCTGCAAGTTGCTTTTGGTGCTGTTTTGTTTGGATGAGTCTGGTTCATGTTCTTGGGTTCTGCCATAAAGTGGGTGACCTGATTTGGATAATATGTTGGTGGTTTGTGTCTGTGATCTCCATGAACTGGCTTGTTAATGGCGGAAGTATGGATTTGAGGACGAGGTTTCTCAGCGGGAAGGTTCCACTCAACTGGTGGGCGAGGGTGTTGGGATGGATCTCTCTGATCCACCATCATTACAGTCAGTCTGTTGGGTCTAAGAGAGTTGGCAAGACATGGTGGAAGAAGCTTCTTTACACTTGGGTTATAGGCTCTGCTATAGTCTCTCTGTGGATCTTCTTTTATATGAACTCGCAGGCTGCTGAGAAGAGGAAGGAGACGCTCATTAGTATGTGCGATGAGAGGGCTAGGATGCTGCAGGACCAGTTCAATGTCAGCATGAACCATGTCCAAGCCATCTCCATTCTTATCTCTACCTTCCACCATGGGAAGAACCCTTCTGCTATTGATCAGGTAACTTCAGTTATCTTGGTGAATCATAGCCTCATGTGATGCATCTTAATTGACGAAGCTCTGCAGATTTCTGTCATCTCATTGAGGTTGACACGGTCAGTTTTGATGCCTTTGTTATTAGTGCTGTCAAATAATAGATGTATGGCTTCAGTTCATGGCCAAGACTTCTGTGCATGAACTACAGCATGAGGGGCATCTCTCTGGGAATCAGTAAACTCCGTCAATGGTTGACTTTCTGTCACTATGCCATGCAAGTTTGCCATGACATAAAAAGTTCATATTCTTGAAGTGCGTATTGTTAGATCTAATTTCTTGCTTACACTGCTATGGATCTGTCAGGATTCTTTCTGGTTTTAAATGTTATCTCTAGGGCATTTTCTTGGGAGAATTGTAGGGTTCAATCTGAGTTTTTCACTGTATTCTGTCATTGCTGCCTATTTGATGGAATTAAGAATAACAATATCTTCTCTGTGGCAACAGAGGACGTTTGCTAGGTATGCAGAGAGAACTGCCTTTGAAAGGCCGCTTACAAGCGGTGTTGCATATGCGGTGAGAGTTCTTCACTCCGAGAGGGAATGGTTTGAGAAACAGCAGGGGTGGACCATCAAAAGGATGGACACCATTGAACAGAAGCCAGTTCATAAGGATGACTATGAACCTGAAGCCCTAGAGCCATCCCCAGTTCAGGAAGAATATGCCCCTGTAATCTTTGCTCAAGATACGATTTCCCATGTGGTTTCTCTCGACATGCTTTCAGGAAAGGTGAATCACTCTCTTTACCCTGAGCTATCTCTTACTTGTCATTGATACTTGTCTCGCATGTTGGTAGCTCATACTTGATTTTGTAGATGTAGCAGCTTGCTCTAAACCTTTCTTTATGCTTATTAGCCAGGCAAAGGACAGGAATGGAATTGAGAGGAAAGGGAAGTGAATGATGATGATTACTCTTGTTTGGAATGATACCAATGAAACTAGTGAAAAGGAGATTAAATTATGTCATTCGACTACACTTTTTTCTTACAAGGACTCGCAATGTGGTCTTGGGGCCAAAGACAGTCTTGTTCTTTGTTAATCATTAGACGCTTTCTATCACTGAATGCACGTACCGCCCCTTATCAGTTCCTCTTCTTCCATTACCGTTATCTTCTCACACCCCCTAAAGAATTTCTTCTGAACGAATGAAGTTGCCTGCTTACAGATTAAAAAAAAAATGAAATTCTGTTTATGCAACTTATTTTCTTCCTTGAATAATGTTTAACAGGAAGACCGTGAGAATGTTTTGCGTGCAAGAGCCTCTGGAAAGGGAGTGCTCACTGCTCCATTCAGGTTGATCAAGACAAACCGACTCGGAGTTATCCTGACTTTCGCTGTTTACAAAATGGATCTGCCTTCAAATGCAACTCCGAATGAAAGAATCCAGGCAACAGCTGGGTATACTGTCGCTCTTCACTCACTTTTCTTAAGATCAATCAAGAATTAGGCCCGTGAAATCTTGTTTTGGTGTCAGATTTACATACAAACTCATGACAGCTTTCATTTTGGTATGGGGGCTCTCGATAGATATTTGTTGGACTATGTAGAATGACATAAATAATTCTAATGATACTAAATCACTATGCCAGAGAAAAGAACCTACCTTTTGATCCACTTGAGGCTTGAGAAAATAGCTACAATGGTAGGAAAATGAGCATTTTTTCTTCCTCCCTTTTTTTTTTTTTTGTCATGCAGGTACATTGGAGGAGTCTTCCACATTCAATCTCTTGTTGAGAAGTTACTTCAACAGCTTGCAAGCAAACAAACCATTGTCGTGACCGTGCTTGACACTACTAACCAGTCGTTTCCCATCAGCATGTATGACTCCAGTTCAAACACATCGGATAACAATTTATCATATGTTAGTATGCTCAATTTCGGGGATCCTTTCAAGAGGCATGAGATGCATTGCAGGTAAATATCTTGTTACCTCATTCTACTAGCTGAATTGAGGTTGCGCTTAAATTCATTGTTGATCTGTCAAAAGGGGTATGGTCTTTAGAGATTCAGTCCATTGTTGAAGTGAAATTGATGAGTTGTGGAACTAACCTTGATCCTCTGAACAGATTCAAAGAAAAGGCTCCATGGCCACTGCTAGAGATAGCAACCTCAACCGGCATTCTCGTGATTGCGTTGCTTGTTGGCCACATATTTCATGCCACGGTGAATCGGATTGTGAAAGTTGAAGAGGATTGCCGCAAGATGACGGAGCTCAAAAAGCGGGCCGAGGCTGCTGATGTGGCAAAGTCTCAGGTACTCCATCTTGTGATGATTTACTATGATACCTATGTTTAGTACATGGGAAGAATCAGATTATAATCGGAGAATTTTTCATGCAGTTTCTTGCTACTGTTTCTCATGAGATCAGAACCCCAATGAATGGTGTTCTAGGTCAGTATCTCGGAGGATGTTCTCCCTTTTTCCCCCACTTTCCGTCCTTTGATGAGTAGGAGGATATTCTTCTCCTTTTTCCTGCATACAGAAAATGTGAAAATAAAAGGAATGTATTTGTACAAATCTCTTCTAAATGAATTTTCCATTTGTTGCTCAGGAATGTTGCATATGTTAATGGACACTGATCTTGATGCGACTCAACAAGATTATGTAAGAACTGCCCAGGAGAGCGGTAAAGCTCTGGTCTCCCTCACAAACGAGGTTTTGGACCAAGCGAAGATTGAATCGGGTAAGCTCGAGCTCGAGGCAGTACTGTTCGATCTGCGGGCGATACTCGATGATGTTCTGTCCCTCTTTTCTGGGAAATCCCAGCAAAAAGGGGTCGAGGTAATTGACTTCTACCTTTTGTCCTCATTTTAGTGAAGTCAATTAATCTACCACTGTCTCACTGGTTCCGATAACTATGCAGCTTGCGGTGTACATATCTGATAGGGTTCCTGAGAAACTAATTGGTGATCCAGGAAGATTTCGGCAGATTGTAACCAATCTAATGGGAAATTCAATTAAAGTAAGTTTCCATTTGATGATGTACTTTCTAGCTATAAGGGAAGAATTTGTTTTGTGGCACTCCTTGACTTCCTTTCCTCTTTGCCGCTGTCTTAAAACTTTTTCTATGCGATACAATTGGCCTGCTAGGTTGTGGGAAGGTGAATTTGAAGTCTCCTCCTGCATGCTAAATTTTATCGTATAGTAGTCTATTGAATTCAGACTGTCAACTTAATTCATCTTTTTATCTTTTTCCCTTTTCTCCTCTTCTTTGTTTTGTTTGATGAGATTTCATGTTTGGGCTAACTCATTCAATCTGAAATAAATTTCTTCTTCTTCTTCGTCTTCCAGTTCACAGAGAAAGGACATATCTTTGTGACTGTCCATCTCATCGAGGAGGTGAGGGATTCAATTGATGTGGAAACTGAATCATCACCAGAAAACACATTGAGTGGCTTCCCTGTACCAGATAGACGCCTCAGCTGGTTGAAATTTAGAAGTTTCAGTCAAGAACAGCCCATGTGCCCCTCGCTATCAACAATATCCAACCCTGTCAACCTCATAGTATCAGTAGAGGACACAGGGCAGGGAATCCCACTTGAAGCCCAGCCTCGGATCTTCACCCCATTCGTTCAGGTGGGCCCTACCCATGGTGGAACTGGCATTGGCTTAAGCATAAGCAAGTGCTTAGTTGGTCTCATGAATGGGGAGATTGGATTTGTGAGCATTCCCCGAGTGGGGTCAACTTTCACTTTCACTGCAGTCTTCGAGAATGGACACTCGAGCTTGAATGAGTGTGGGGGCCCACAAATCAACAGCCAATCACACGTCCCCACTTTGGAGTTCCATGGTATGACTGCGCTGCTTGTCGACCCGAGACCTGTCAGAGCAAAAGTGTCAAGATACCATGTCCAGAGGCTTGGAATCCGTGTCGAAGTGGTTCCCAATTTGAATAATGAGTTTCTGAGCGTGATAAACTGCGGGGCAATGAAGATTGACATGGTTCTCATGGAAGAGGTGGTCTGGAATAGAGATTCAGGCTCTTTGGCTCTCTTTGTGAATCATTTGAGGGAAAGTAATCGTGGTGCTGCTCCAAAATTGTTTATTATGACCAATTCCATAAATTCTTCAAGGACAGGCAATGGAACTTCGACTGCAATACCCAGCAGCCCAGCAGTCATAACAAAGCCTTTGAGGGCAAGCATGATTGCGACTTCTCTGCAACGGATGATGGGTTCCAGGAACAGGGTGAATCCCCGCAATGGGCAGATTTCTCGGTTGGCTCTGCAGAATCAGCTCCAAGGAAGGAAAATTCTAGTTGTGGATGATAATGATGTGAATCTGAAAGTGGCTGCTGGGGCCCTGAAGAAGTATGGGGCTGATGTGGTGTGCGAAAACAGTGGAAGTAAGGCTATATCTCTGCTTAAACCGCCGCACCACTTTGATGCATGCTTCATGGATATCCAGATGCCAGTAATCGATGGGTATGAGATTAATATATCAGTTTTTTTCCCCAAATTTCTTTCTTTTTTAAAGTTTGTTTTCCTTATGTATAAATGCTGTTTTTAGTTTTGTTTGTTACTTTGCTCTCCCCTGCATAGTAACCAGAAGGTGCCTGCAGGTTTGAAGCTACAAGGAGTATTCGAGCAGCAGAACACAGCTTCCGTAGCGAGTCTGGACATGGAAATGGACCTGCAGAATCTCAAGGGAATGCCGCCAACTGGCACGTGCCTATTCTGGCCATGACCGCTGATGTGATCCAGGCTACATATGAGCAGTGCATACGGTGTGGAATGGATGGTTATGTCTCGAAACCCTTTGAAGCAGAGCAACTTTATCGAGAAGTCTCGCGGTTTTTTGCTTCTGAGACACACTGAAATATATAGGATTCTTTAGTTGCTCGATTGCATGGGAATCCACTGGCCCGTCTTCTCCTACCACTTCTCGTGTGGGTCGACAGGGTTGGTATCTGCTTTAGAGTGAGTTTTCTCCCATCCATATCATCAGATTTCATTTTTCATTACTTATGGAAATCAGCCCCTTAGATTCTTGAAAATATTCTATAGCAAAATGCAGTCCGACTTACATTTTCTGCTTACAAGAAGAGGAAAACCAGATGTGAAATATCTGCATTTTCTCCATAAACCAGACATGAACTTGCTGCTCATTGCCTTTTTATATGTTCTTCTACCTACAACTCCCTTGAGTCTTGGTGTACTTGGGGTCGAGTCGTGACTGTGTTGTGGAATCTTTTGTAGGCATCTTCGCCCAATGGAGTGTGTGTAGAGAGCAATGAACTCTGATTGCTGGCGACGATTTCTGGAATTGCTTCTAGGTGTTGATAGAAAAGGGAAGAAAAAACTGCACTTCTCATCTTTCTGTGGTAACCTCAGACAGTGTCCAAGAACCTGGGTCGTGACCAAGGAGCAGCAGCATGAGAAGAGGCTATGCTACGAGCCAAAGGGATCGATCGAACCCTCTTCTCAAATAGCAGAAACAGAGTCTCAACTCAAGGAGATGTTGCTGAGCTTCCTTCCACTTTTGTACCATAGTAGATATGTATTTGCATTGATTCGGATCGAGATCCATACAGAGCTTGCAGGTTTAGGGTCGGGAAAAACAGCGTGCCGTGTATATTACGAAGTCTCGGTAATAAAGGCGAACAGCTTCTTGACTTAATTTTTGTTCGAACCTGGCAGGAAAGAAGTATGAACTGCATACAGAGCTTGCAGGTTTAAGGTTGATGCAAGTGCAGCCATTAATTATATGAAGTTGTTATCAGGCGATCCTCCGAAAACTCACAAGACAATGTATAGTGAATCATAATGTCTTGCAGCTTGAGTTTTATTTTTTTTGGTAAAAGTGTTCTAGCATGAGGTTGTGTTTGCTCGAATGTAAATATTGTACTGAGTTAAAACATTATATCTGATAGCCTATGAGGTTGAGAGATCCTCGAGTGAATCGGAGTTGGCCTTGTGATGGAGAAGGTGGGTGGGCTTCGTCGGATACCTGCAAAAAGTCAAGTCCACCTCTCCTGGGAATGGCTTTTCAATACCTAAGTGATAGAGTGATCTGATCAAGAGGATAAGAGAGGAGAAGGAGAAGGAGAAGGAGAAGGAGAAGATATGTTGAAGAGAGGAGTGAATAATTTACCTGATCCCCTGGTAGAGGCTATTTATAAAGCCCGATTAGTACGAAAGATTGATATGGTTATGTTTTCCATGTGCTGAGCACATAGGTAAGGGTTCGACTTGGAGGATGTCCGACGAACTTGTCCGTTATGTAAGTTGGTATTTCTTAAGCCAGTTTTTAATGAGGGAGTCAGGACGGGTATAGGTAGAGCTGTCTATATCAATATCTAAGTTAAAAATTGGTAAAAATTTATTGGAATTTGTATGTTACAATTAAATATACTTTTTTTTACATCAAGTTTATATTTCTATTTTCTCTAATGTCAAGGACTCTGAGCCTATGTACGAGGTAAATGTGCCATGGTAAATATAAGGCGCTTGAATACCTCAGTTATAAAAAAAAAACAAAAAAAAAACATGAGATCTGGCTACCTGAGTCAATCAATAATTATTAATAATGCTCACTTTTAAAAAATGTTAATGCTGAAAAGTGGCACCTCTTCCCCTCTCTCTTTTGTAAATAACATAACTTTACATGAAATTGTAAAACTAGCACCATTTTATATTGAAAGTCATTTTTATCCTCTATTCTCTTGAGCTCTCTCTGCCCCTAAAGCTCTCTCTCTCCTTTGCAACCTTCCTTCTCTCTAGTGCCTCTTCTTCCTCTTCCTTCTACAATCGACACGAGCGGCCGGCATGGGGCGAAGGTGGGACAAGCGTCGAGCAGCCAGCGTTGGGCGATGGCGTGACGGGCATTAGGCGATGGTCGATGGCACGCGGGGCGCCGAGCGATAAGCGCTGACGACAGGAGGAAGAAGAAGGAAGAAGAAAAAGGGAGGGAGAGTTTTGGGTGAAAATAAGGAGGGTATTTAGGAAATTATGAAAAAGTTTATAAAAAAATATATATGATGGTATTAATTTTAAAATTCGTTATTTTATCCGTGCTAAAAATTTTTTTACGTCTTTTAAAATTAATATAATTCTTCTATTAATATATTAAATGATTATTGAATTTCCATTTCTCCGCGTGTAATGGACGCAAACACCAGGCGGGGAGCGAGGAGAAATTCACGACATATCGTGATATTTTAGTTTTCTCTTCAATTAATCGCCCGTCTCCCCTCTCTCCCCGTCGTGTCTGCCTCTCTTTCTCTCTCTTAAAGAGTTCGTGTTATTGAAATTAGCGTACCCTAGTTATCTCGCCCGTCCACCCTCCCATCTGGAAGCTTCCTCTGAGATCAAGGCACGACGGCGATGGATCCCGACGCGGTGGCTAAGGCATTCGTGGAGCACTACTACTCAACGTTCGATGCTAATCGCGCGGGCCTTGCGAGCCTCTACCAGGACGGATCCATGTTGACCTTCGAAGGTCAGAAAATCCAGGGCTGCCAGAACATCGTCGCCAAGCTGACTAGCCTTCCCTTCCAGCAGTGTAAGCACAGCATCACCACCGTCGATTGCCAACCCTCCGGCCCCGCTGGTGGCATGCTCGTCTTTGTCAGTGGCAACCTCCAGCTCGCTGGCGAGCAGCACGCCCTCAAGTTCAGCCAGGTATGTCTCCCTGATCAACCCACTGATCACTCCAGCGCTTGTATTTCAGCTCGCGGATCTGAATCATCTGATTCTGTTAATTTAACTGGGGGTCCCTTTTGGTCGATGTGAGGTCAATCGATCTGCGAAGCAATGGACATTGATTCATGTATAAGCTGAGGCATGGAGATATAATTTTTGGAATCTCGTAGAGAGGCCAGCGAGGCCTTCTATATCTATGCAAGATTGGGGTCAATGCTTGATCCATGTGCTTTGGGAGTTTAGATTGCAAATGCAATTGTTTGGTCGTTTCGTGTCTGAGGCATGTTTAGGCAGATACAAAGTACCCTTGATTTTTTGTGGCCAAACTGTGTAGTTCACTGCTTGTTTCGATCATATAGCTTGCTTTATCATGGTTTGGCGGGTCTTGCCCGTCTAGAGTTGTCGCTCTTTTCTGCTGACTTCAATAGTTTTTTTTTTTTTTGGAATAGTGATTTATTATATGAGCAACTATGTCAAATTGCTGTACATGAGATGGCCAACTGAGGGATGTTATGTACAAAAATTCCCTGAAATATTTGCTACCTGGGATCCTTGTAAGCAGTTTTGGAGATGGGGAAGGGTATATATCTTCAACCGCATAGTGTGAATAATGGAGGTTGCTAGGTTTTCGTCCCTTCGGGTTTTCCAATAAAAAATGCACTTGTTTCGTTCGGACCATATTGTGCCGATGTACTGAGTCCACAATAATTGATAAATGATAGAGTCCGGTGATCTCCCTCTCTGTTGTAGTAGCCAAGCTGAATCCAAGGTCCAATCCGTGCGATCTCGGTAGAGCTCGATTATACTTAGAACTATCTGCCAAATGTGACTAGTGGAGGTGCAGGAGAAGAACATATGATCTTGGGTTTCCAAATTTGTCCTGCAAAATTCACACATTCTTGATGCTAGATGGACGTTCCACGTGAGTAGGCGTTCCTTTGTCGCTAATCAATTGAGCCAGACCATCCAGCTGGTCACAGAGGCTCTCGGTATGTTTATCAGGAACCAAATTCTCCTTTCCCATGTCAGTTGTGCGCCTGGTATGCACAAGCTTTCACAAGCACTTCGGGATGTGAATTTTCCTGAGCGGTCAGGCGTCCAAATCAGTTGGTCCCGATCTCCTATAGGTAGTGTGTTTGCCAATTGAACGATAGTGTGGGCTTGAGGGTCAATGCTCCGAGGCCATCTCCTTCTTCCTTGCCTAAGAACCATTCCAACCGTAGCATTTGCTGGGATGGATGAAAAGCAACTGAAGCCCTGGATGCGCTGACTTCAGTAGTTATTCCTTGATTTCCCCTGAATGAAAAATGTTACTAACTGGACTTCGTAGATTTCATGTCTCATTGGGGTTGGATTATCGCAGTAGCACATATGCTTTTTATGAATGGTAAACATTAAGTGTCTGCGTCCTTATACATGTGCCATTTACCTGAATTACTTGCTTGTATGGCATCTGATGAACATTTTGTTTATACACTTGCATGATGCACCTTTTGTCTTTAGATGCGCTTGTCGTTAGTGTGCCTTTTGGTGTAGCCTCACTAAAACTTAATGCTATTGCTAGCTTTCTGTCTTAACATGTTTTCTATGCAACTTTGAAGTGAGTTCACTATGGGCCATGTTGTTCCGGTATTTAAATGGCCTAACGCTTTGTCTCTGTGCTCCCTGCCATCAGATGTTCCATTTAATGCCAACACCCCAGGGAAGCTTTTACGTATTGAACGACATATTCCGGTTGAACTATGCATGAAGGCAGGAAGGACTTCTTGTATGTCAACCAGCTGGGGTGTCTCTATGTCTTCGGCGTGGATGAAGGAAATTGGTGTGCTCGTAATTATTATGATATGGGCACTTCAGCAAAGACATTTATTCGGGATATTTGCATCTAGTCTCTCATCTTATCGTGCCTTGTTAACTGAAAAACTAAAGGTACTTTGCTACTGCTGGGCATTGTTTGATGTTGTATTGAACTGTGGAGGGAAACAAGTCCTCATTTCTCGAGTTTTTTTATTACTATCATGTTCAAATTTGGCTCTGCTCCTTGTCTGTGGGAGTTTGGTCATGTTATATTCTTCAACTTTCTTCTTGATTTTGGTTGTTGGCTGCGAGGATTAAGTGGATATGAAGTTGATCTATGTGCTTCCCTTTATGTACTCTGGCAGAGCGTCTTCTTAAGAACTGTACTATTACAGAATGAGTCACATTGGACTGTTGCATGAGGGGGCACTTGTGTGACACGCTGTTTATGCTCATGTAAAGTTTACAATAGTATACCGGTAAAGGTCTCTCTCTTGACTCGATCTTTCATGATGACCCATACTGGGCGTTCGAGAAACTTGATTTCTTTCGCCTTTGGATATTCATTGTTTGGCATCCGGATGAAGCTTCACAGCATGACGACAGCACTATTGCCACTGGTGCGGTCAAGCACACGTCTTGTCGGTCATGTCTGCCTAAACCCAGTTCATCTTCTACAACTAAACTGAAGCCAGCCCGAATGGTTCATTCTAGCACCATTTTCGGGAAACTGTGTCGACCGTATGATTTCAGACATGGTTTTCTGCGATACCTAACCAAAGTCTAAGAGTAAGCAAAACCTAAGAGGACCCACCCGTTCGAAGGTATTTGAGAGGTGACAATATCAAAGGGTATGCATCTAACCTAGCCATAGCAATATACTCGAATCTACTGGAGTCACAGGTAATAGGCTATTCACAAATTGTACAACACCATGAAATCTTGCAACGCAGCAAGGAAGAGAAAAGGAAGCCAAGAACAGATCTCAGAGAAATGTATACTTATATACGCAACTGGAGAAATCATGCACAGCAAATGCCAACGAGTTGGTATGACCAGAACGGGTTCAAGGTAAAGGATTTATGTACTCCTCACTCTCCATATCGAGGGAGGAAGAAGAGTTTGCTTCACCAGTCGTGCCGGGGAGCCCAGCCTGCAGATGAATAACTGAAAAATCACATCTTGATTCATGGAGCCATCAGAAAATGAATGTCATTGGGTCGATGAGACTCCTTGAGTGTGGAGGCTTATTATGGAGATCACGTACCTTTGCTTGGCGGTACCTCTCGAGCATACGGTGATATTGCTGGCGGGCATCTGGAGAATCAACCATGGATAGGACCCGGGAGACAGCCTCCTCCACGGCTCTATCTACCTTCTGTTTACGGAAAACCTTGAGGATGTCTTCATCTTCTTCACATCCTGCTGCCATCTCTGTCTCGTGCCGAAGGCTCCGCAAGCCAGCACCTTTCCTTCGCCACCTCAATATAACCTTATCCAGAACTCCAACAGCCCAACAGAATACCTTGTAATGTCTTCTCAGCTGGTAACCTCTCACGCAAGCCTGCAAAAGTAAATATTTAAAAAAACCAGACGTTGTAAAATTGAGAAGAATTATCCTTAGCTTTAAATTGGGAGATAAGACTACTTGCTTTATCTATCTATCGGGCAAGTGTCAAAACATGTGGAAGATGCACATGAGCTAAGCATTTATGAGCTATCCAGGCTTGACCAATGCATAGGTCAGTTTCGACTCCACTCTCTCAATGTTGAGTAGAGCTGTTTGGTGAGCAGAGAGAGTTTAATCTCTGCCACAGCCAAATAGAGCTTCCTCCAATAGAGGAAACCGGGTTTCAACTTGAGGTTGGCAATATCTAGGTCAATTTAATTCAACTGCACCCAAGAATCACATCAGATTTAAGATTAGAATATGGACAAGATCCAGTACCTGTATTTTCACAACTTTCTGGCGCAATGCAAGGAAATCCTTCCGATCCTTCCAGCCTCGATACTTCTTCTGAATAGACAGAGCAGCCGAATGGTAATCACGTGTGCTCTGTGAGTTCAGCCTTGACATAGCTTGAATATCATCCAAACTGATCCCATAATCATTATGAATCCGCGCTTCCCTCTGCTGTCGTCTTCTGAAGGAGTGGGCACGGAATGCCGACTGTATCCTAGCAGCAGCCTGAGCTGCATTACAAACTGCTGTCAAGGTATCCTTCAAAGAGAGCTGGTCCTCATTGATAGAGTAGTGGCCCCTAGTTATGCTATTTATAGTTTTTTCAGCCTCGACCTCCGCAGCACCTCTAGAAAGCTCGGTCTCCTCAAGTGTGAGGGATGAGAGGTGGCTTGTAAGGGCTACCTCGGAGAGGTAGCCCGCAAGTCCATTGTGTCCACTGGAAGCAGCAATTGATGCTGCAGTTCTGCCCGCTGGGTCACTGGCACTGGGATCAGTCACAGCTCCAGCAGAGGCTCCAGAAGCTATCAAAGCAGCAACCATTTTTTCCCTGTTCCATAAAGTGTGAATGTAGAGTGTGAAACTACTGGATGAGAAATCCACACTTAATGAACAGAGAACAATCTTTCCTGGTTCAGCAGGGCAATCATGGCATCATGAGCTTGTACGCCTGATAAATACTTCTTAGGCCAGTCTATGTAGGACACTAATGCCATTTAAATTTTCCGACCTCCAAGCAGGATATGAACTCAATATCATTAAATAGTCAACCGACCACTCTTACGTTCAGAAACATATGCACTCTTTGATCACGATTTTAAAAATCAACGAATTAAAGATGGTGATTTAATATGGAACAAGCTGGGAGAAGCCCCTATTAACCAAGGTACAAATTTCTTTTAAGTTTGAGGATATTGCAGCTAAGATTATTAAGCTGCCCAGGATTGCCAGATCCTGTTTGATAATTACTATCAAAGATGGGGCTTAGTTCAAGTATCATCCATTATAGTTTATCTTCTTTCAAAATAAATATTTGTATTAGTTTGTCTTCTTAGCTAATCCATGTCATCAACTAATTATCTTATTAGATCTGATGGATGGTTTCTATTCTACGCTGCTTTGAAAATTTTCCATGCATCCAATAATGAATCAGAAACACTTTTAGTTCTAATCATGTATTCCAAGCTTGCAATCAACCTAGTAAACCAAACAACTTGCAAAAGCATGTCCATTGTACGCACCTTCCGAAGCGTGCAGCCCAGTGGAGAGCAGTCCAACCATTAATATCACGAAAATTTATGCCGACTCCACCACTGAGAATTGGATTCAAGGCCCACTCGAATCCCAGCGCAGCAACTGTGTGGATGATGCCTTGCTCCTTCTTGGACAAGGAATAACTCACCTGGCCATTCCTTTTGGACCTTGTTGCAAGAAATTGGTGTAGTTTATCCTTCAGAAGCACTTGCAGAAGCCCCATAACCGCTCCTGATGAAGTTCCACTACCATCTAAGAGAGCCTCTATGATGTGACTACATGAATCGTCACTAGATTTGGAGTTCTTTGGCAGAGGAATTTCTGATAGGCAAGTGTCTTCTTGCTGTACCGGTGAATCACAAAGAAGCATTTGCACAAACCTAACAAGAAGCAATAACTCTTCAGTGCTCCTGTGAGCTTCTGATGGCAAGGACTTGCATTGAGGGCAAACATTTGACTTGGCTCTATACTCAAATTCTCGGGTCTCAGAGCAAGCCTTGTGGTCACCAGAAGTAATGCAGACTGTTACTTTCCCTGGTAAGTGAAATGGAGCTTTGCAGCAAAAGACACCATCTTGCACTATTTCTAGAGGAACTTCAACGTCACCAAACATACAGTTCCAAGAAAACTGCGAAGGCTCACATAGAAAAGACCCAACTATGATGACCTGCATAGTAAAAGGAACCCAATATTTGAAATGTGAACCATATTCTTAAGCAGCAACAGCAGCACGTATGTGCCTAACTACACATGCATAAAATCTTTCAATGTAGTATAATAAAATGCTTAATAAGCAACATCATGATTTCAATCCAACTGCTGAAGAAAGCCATAGTTCATTATGGCTTGACCAAGCTCGTGAACAGAATTATGTCGGCAAATGATTCATCCGCAAACCCTGAATCTTGTTTCTTAATGTCAACTTTTATCAAATTTCATGTGTAAAGGAGAGCATTATAACAATTCTATCAGCATATAGAGGTAAAACATGTTTGTATCTATATCAAAGAATATTAAAAGAAGATTCTAGCATTAACGTTATTTTAACACTAATTGAATACAGAACCTTTCTGCGTAGAGCAAATGTTTAGTTTTATCGGCTGTGTGTATGCCAAACTGAGAAATATTCCACTTCAGCTTTTCTTTCTTGGTATATTGTGAAGCATTGTGTTCTTCAAATGCAGCTAGCATAAATATTTGCAAAGTCATCCAATTTAAGAGGACAAAATAAAATTCAGACTTTAGATATACTAATGTAAAAGAATATCTAATATTCATTTATATGCAAAGGGAAAAAGGGAAATTGTTATTGTGAAAGCCATGATATTCATTGAAAATGACATAGGAATTTTATACAAAAACAAGAAGCCCACCTTTGTAGATTCATCACTGTAGCCCCAATTGGGAGATATTTCTTTGATGATATATTTCTGCACTTGAGCAAGAGTCGAACTTGAGGATTCTGGAGGCATCCCAGGTCGTATTTGGTTGAACAAAGGCGAGTATTCCTCAAGGCTTGCTTCCGGAATTTCTACTATAGCAGGATGGGCAGGAATCTTGATATGTTCGACTAGAAAATATTAAAGGTCGAAATGTTGAGAACTCTGCCTGATTGATATAAATGATTTAGATGATCATAGCTATGATTTTAGTATAAGTTTAGAAAATCTTACAGCTTTCATTCTTCGCATTACTATATGACCATTGACCTCCTCCCATATCTTGTGGTTTGCCCCAATTAGCAGAGGATGGTTTTGTCTGCCAAACAAACATAACAAGCATTAACACTTGTGCAAAACAAATTGCTTACAAGCCAGGCATAATTTACCTTACAATAGTGAAAACTCAATATCCACTCTAAATAGCCACCACATGCCAATTAAAGAATTTGTTGTCTTTGTGATGAAGCTATCTCATTAACTTTATGACTTGTTATTAGTAAGAATCTCTTCCTGCAGGAAAGTTTTATCGTATAGTATATTATTTTTAAAAATCAAAATGGTTTTCGTCTCCAGCTCCTCTCCCACATTATCATTTGATCTGCATATATTTTTCTCTATGCACATCCATTGTCAAGAAAGCTTACATATGATTCCAGCATCTCTGTCCACAATCCTTCATGCCCAACTGCACTTCCACCAGCATTCTCTGCAGAAAGTGTTTCATTAATGGCAATTTCAAGGTTTTTTTTACCCTTCTTTTGGTTTCTTAAGGACATGCTTGCAAAATCCAAGTCAACTTACGACACCATCAAATTGCCTAAAATAGATAGCCAAGAAAATGGATGTATGATGGAAGAAATCTATGAGGAAAATTAGTTGTAGTCTTTAAGAAGAAGTGGAACCAAAAAAAAAAAAAAATCCCCCCTGTAATTTCTTTGCACATGCAAATAAACAGAAACACTTCATCTTGTTGAAGGGTTTTGTTTCACTCATGATAAATCTTCTGCAAGGAAGTTGTAATTCCATTACTTGAAGGGGAAAGAGGTCCAATGACGTAGGTATAAAGAGAAACATGGCCTCGCACGAGTTACTCAGCAACCAAAGACAGGGAGGAAAAGAAATACAATACCTGTATCCTGGAGATCCACATAATTGGTGATGCTATCTTGCACACCGTTGCTTTCATTGGGAAATTGATAGTTCAATGAGTATCCTGATTCGTCCAGTAAATTCCCATATTGGTATTTTGTTGATATCTCATTTTCATAATCCAGAAATCCTGTAGAATTCGAATGTTCATCCTCAAGAACAAATGGTTCAAGTTCTTCGATGGTATCATCATTCAAGCTGAGCTGCTCCTCAAGCCTCTTCAAAGCTTTCCTAACCTCAGTATCATGTCGTTTGCTAAAATCCTCTCCACAGGCATTATCGAAATGATCCATCATATGATTTTTGGAAACTATACTGGAGCTAACTTCTGCAGAGCTTGGACTTGGAAGACTTTGATAAGATTCATTCACTTCACTGATGATGGAGGTAGAGCCAGGATACCGAGTAGAACGAGGGCCAGGAATTGGACTGGAAGTAAAAGCAGAAGATGAAATGATTGATCCAGAACTAGAATTCCCCTGTAAGATATGCAAGAAACTAGTTATCATTTTAATATTACATGCCTGAGAAAGCACTGTCAGCTGCTGCGAATGATAAGATCCTTGTTAAGAGAGATCTTTTTGAGAAAAATGACTTCAAGCAACTTTCAAGACCATACTTTTACCTCCATATGTATTTCAAGTAAAACTTGTTTGTAAAACTTGAGTAAACTACCCTGTTGATGATCCCAAAACCAGGATATGAAACTAACCTCATTTATTTCTCTATAATGAACGAGAACAATGTGTTCGTACGCCCTGCCAAAGAAAAGTTTAGCATGTAACTAGAAGAAGTACTCATGTATTTTGCAAGATCATAAGTATATCGACGATGATTGGAAAAATGATCATAATCAGCATAATGAAATGCATTGAGGTGCTGCATAAGTTTCCCAGAAACAATAAAGCAATCTTGACACCTTTCTGGAGCACCAAGTGACCACCCTAGAAGAGTTAATAACAGTGATGCATAGGCTGGAAGAGATAAACATGGGACAAAAATAATATGGAAAACTCACGGATCAAGCATCCAGTAGCTGCGTCTCTGAAAATATGGGTTCTGCTCTCCATGTGCATAATAACAATTTAAGGTTTCAACATTTCCCACCTGAATATATGAAAAAATGGCCTCCTTAGATATATAAGCTCTAGCACTTGATTTACTAAACAGAAGAAACACTGATTGAGAATTTCCCATTGTACATGTATAGAGAGTCTATCAATTAAGAAAGTTGTACTGGATAATTTGTCAGCTACTTTATCATATTAAGCAGACCTTAAGACGCTCATGTGCCTCTCCAACAGTTCTCTGATCCTTCTTTTTCCGCCAGTTATGGCCATCGCGGCGAAAGAAACGAAGGACCCTCTTGTTAAAAAGAAATAAGGATCCACCTGGTAAGTCTTCCCTAAGTGAGATTAACAGCTTATATTTTGTATAGACCTTAAAGCAAAACAAGTGCTGGAGTTTTCCAACAGAAATAAAGAGAAATCTTCACCAGGAGGACATTGTGGAGGTTCCTGTGTGATCTGGTAATTCTCATGATTTTGCAAAATATAGAGTATTTCTGCAGGTTTGAGCCATCGGTGTTGGGCTTCACGGTAAAGATCATTCGTGCTATATCCTGGAGTAACATTGGAAACAACAATAATAAGATTTCAATGAAAAATTCGAAAACCTAGAAAAACATGGTGGTGAAAAAATGCAAGCAGCTAACACCTGCCCTCAGAACATGTGCAAGATAGCCTGAGTTTCATAACAAAGAATATCTAACAAGCCTCTGAACATGAGTAAACAGATGGTAATTGGCATGCAAAAAAAGAATGTCGGGGTCTACTAGTCAAGATAAAATTTCAAGGGGTTACTGGAGAATATCAATTCAAGCTCTGACAGTTAAATCAGTGAGTAAGTCATCATGGACAAGGAAAAAGAGGCGTAACTTTTGTAAGACCTCATGATTAAATTATAGACAAACAATTTCATAAACAAGAAAATCAAATAGTGGATTTGTCCATTAGTGTGATGAATGAAGGTAAATGGTTGCAACTGTAGGACCCAATTATTTGAGCTTGCTATCCTCTCTTTCTTCTCATGCAGGGTGAGTACGGAACTAGTGAAATACACAAACAAGGGGTCTCCTTGTCTAAACAGGGTATGTCGTGGACTGCCTAAATTAGCTTTACCACTCAGAGGATGAGCAAAAGAACATCTAAAATGGGCAAATAATCTCCAATCTTCTTGATCCGGCAGCACTCAACACTTTTACCCCATTTGTGCAGACAGTGCTCTTGGGTTGATGAAATGGACGTACTTCGCCCAGGATCAAATGGAAAACACACACCGCTGGACTAGATAGAGGTTGGTTTCTTCAAGAAGGCGATCGCGTCGGGCAAATATGTGGCCCCTAAAAGGAAAGCTCTAAGCTCACATGTAACCACGACAGCAACAACAGCAAGAATGCACGGCTATATCAAGCAAGTCCATGATATAAACTAAAGCATCGACAATTTCTGCAAAACTGAAAAAAATCGAGTCGGGGTTCTCGAGCAGTTACCGTCTGAAACCATATTAAATCTCGAAAGAAGCCGTATCGGGATTTGACTAGTTGCAGGACCGCAACCTCAGTATCGCTTCTTCCTTTTTAGGCATGAACTTCAACTGCGCTCATTCGTAGGTCCAGCCACCGATCGAATCCTCCATCGCTGGGAAATATTTAGCTCGGTTTCGAACTCTCGAGCAGCTGAAGGCGAAGCAGCCGCCGGATTACGAGTCCTGGAACAGACGGAACCTTCGAGCTCCGAGATCTCTCAGTCGAGCTCGAGCCCGTGCTCGGGATCACGACAGAACGAGCCAACCAGCAGGTCGTTGAACGCCGAAGAGAATCCACGGGCAGCGGGTTTTGACTGACGAGTGCCGTCCGTCCGCCTATTTGTAGGGGGCGGGAATAACCACGGACACTGCCACGAAACCTCGTGGGACCTTGTACGTAATATTAGACACGAAATATTGATACGGTATTATAAATTAATAAAATTTAATTATTTTAATAAAAATTTTTAAAGAAATAATTTTAAAAATAGTATAATTTAATTAAATAATAATACTACATAGACATTGGTTCGCTTTATGCCTATTACATATGAGACGCTCTCCTATGCAGGAACAGGGAAGCGGTGGCCAAAAAAAAAAAAAAGAACAGGGAGCCAATCAGATTCTGATGACGTGGCCGAATATAAGCGTTATAAGGTTATATATCTTTGTCATTTTCCGGTGAATATGACCGCACTTGATATGAAACCGGAAGCTGATATATATACATATATATATATTTATACTATACGATATTCTCGAACTAGTAAAATCACACATTAAAATTAATTTATTGTCGGATCGGGATTCTTGAAAAAAATTCTTTTAACCCTCCCAGCCCTTTTTAATTAATTTTTTTATAATTAAGAGTTTATTGCGACTAATATTAGTAAATTCCCCAACCGCCTTTTTGATCAATTAATTTGCCAACAAGTTAGCTGAATCATTTAATGCTTTTCTTAATCCAATGAAGGAAAAAAAAATTGGAACTCTTACAAAATAAAAAGATAATTGCAATGATATTTAAATTTAATTGATTAATTTTATCACGTAAGTACTATCATATATAAAAAAACCATCTCATTTACATTTGATTTGTAGTTTATCTCGAGAATCCTCGGTAATGGTAATGAACTGTTACTTGTGCGAAAATACAAATATTATATACATATATATTAATAATTATAATTATATATCGACGTGTGTGGTCCAACAATTACTCACCTTACTTTTTTAGAGGTTCGCCTTCGTTGACCATGACTCAGTCAAATTGTAATAATCACGTGTCAATAACATTCGCGTCATCGACGCGACACCCTTCTGCTGACCTGTCCGTTAAAGTCAAAAGTTACCGAAGACAATTCATTCTTCCTTCTCCCACTAATTTACCGGCATCTCATGTACGACACGCTTCGAGGCTGCTCAAGAAACTAACACATATTTAATACGTTAGTAAAAGTCTTTATAAATAACCGTTAGCTTATACATTACCGGTATTTCATATAGGACAGGCTCCGAGGCTGGTATATCGTGATATATATATTATAAACTAATACATAATTAATACGTCAGTAAAACAGTTATTAATGAACCGTCAAGAACGATGATCTAATGGTCAAAAACTCACTTTCGTGCGATTTAGTTAGTTCGAGCTTTGCTCTAGACTCTTCAAATCGGGCCTTGGCAAAAACCAATTTTTATACTATATTGAGCATTTAGTGATGTTATATTGATGAGATCGGCATTTATATTAGTTATTCAGTTTGCATATTATGCTTGTGGTTGAACACGAAAACCCCGAATATTTACACAGTGGAATAACCGCATCACCGTTACCATCGACCTCCTTTTTACTCGTTAAAAAATAGTTATAAGTGTTTGATAGATTATAAATATCGTGTTAATACGTGGAACCGTTACTGATTATAAATGTCAAATGGTATGAGATGGAGAAGATGCTAGCAGGAAGATTCAGCGGAGACTACGTCAGCACGATGGGTACACCTCTGCGTCTGAATTTTCCTCGAAACAGACGTCTTCTGAATTTAACAAGACAACGACAAGGATTGTCCTACGCATTGACCGGCCGCTTTATCCACTCCAAATTCGACAGATCGATGTGCTGCCTGTTACCCACAAATAAATTTTTTGAAAAAACGGTATGCTGTTGTGTCTTTTAAATAAAAAAAACGTGTTAAATATGGAGAGTGTCTCGGGGATTTCGTCTCCGACATCACTTCCAAAGTTCAATCCCAAAGCTTATTTCTCAATTCTCTCGCTCGACACTGAGAAGAGAAGCAGGCGAAGCATTTCCAACTTCCTGATGGGCTAGCTCGTAAACCTTCTGAGGTCCAAAGATATGGGCCTCTCTGTCCACCAGATTTAGTGGGCCGGCCCATTCCATCATCTTCTTCGACGTACGATTAAATACTCTAATCATTTTCAATGGGCGGGTGAGCAAGTCCAAATGACTTGATGCCACATATTTTTTTACCCTTAAGACCATAAAACAGATCCATGATTTTTTTTAATTATATTAATAAAAATCGAATTTCAAATCTCTCATGGAAGGTGACTTTGGTTTTGGTCCCAACACAGACTACAACAATGTCTGTTCAACTTCTAGTCAATCCTTCCGAATCGCTTAATCCATCTCTCTCTCCCTTCGTTCTAAGATTTACAAAGTACAGTCCCAAGGAGATTGAGGAGACCGATGTTGGACTGGGGAGCGGTGCTGGTCGGGGTGGTGGTGTTTGTGCTGCTGACTGGTGGAATTCGCCAACTTCCAGACCAGCGAGGCATCCATCCTCTTCCACTCCCTCCACTACTTCTGCCTCATCACCTTTTCCTCTTCGCTATCGACCTCCACATCTACATAGATTGATTAACCATACGCATGCAGTATGTGTACGTATAAGTACATATGTACATGTACGTAAATGTCAGTAGAAATTTTTTACAATTTGATAATTTTTTTTCTATTTTTTTTTTTACAATGTGTACGTATAAGTACATATTAGGTATATACTGTAATTATTCCTCATTGCTTCATCTCCAGTCCCAGCTTCCTCTCTAAATAAACACATAACTTTACTCTCAGACATTCTGTCCCTGTATCCCCTCTCTCCCCTGTCTCTATCTCCTACATACATACGTAAATATATATAAGAGGGAAGCGGAGGAGAGAACAGAAGCTGTAGAGGAGAAGGCAGAAGAGGGACACCGCGAATCAGAAGGAAAAGGAGAGATCAAAAGATGGCAGACTGGGGGCCGGTGGTGGCGGCAGTGCTGCTGTTTGTGCTGCTGAGCCCGGGGCTGCTGTTTCAGCTTCCGGCGAAAGGGACGGTGGTGGAGTTCGGCAACTTGCAGACCAGTGGGCCTTCCATCCTCATCCATTCCATCATCTTCTTCTGCCTCATCACCCTCTTCCTCCTCGTTCTCGATGTCCACATCCACACTGGATGCTGATGGGCCGAGGCATTGCATCCACCCTGCGAGTATGCCTCAATCAAACCTCAACCAGCATTCAGTATGATCGTCTAAACTTGGTTTTCATTTTCTCTGCGTTGTCTGTGGTGGGGTCGTGTTCTGATTCAGCTTTTCAATGTGTTTCGTGTTTAATTGTGGTAACTTGCATTAACTGTTGGTAACGTTGTCCATTTGGTGCGGAAAAATATGAAGTACAATAACTTAAGAGTTTTGGATGCGTATCGATCATCCAAGATCTCTTTATGCACTTCTCTTCAGATCCTGTCTGCACCTTATCGTTATATCTCATCTGTTCTTACTTCTATGTAAAGTAAATTATGGAAATATAGGACCTAAAAACACGAGATGTAAGAAAGAGAGCTTGGTGCACCAAAAAATGGTAACCTCGGACAGAATGATTAATTCTGGCTGAGACCCCGTTGCTTTTTGTGGCCCCGATGAAGTTATCTTCACGCACATGCAAATTGACCGGAGAGGCATTGTCCTCATGTGAATAGTCCAATATTGTTGGAGTAGCTTAGCCATGGAAAGTTCAAATAAAGGTCAGTCCGACAGTCCCTTTCGTTCTATGAATTATTTCTCTGGGGCTCACGTTATCTTCTGGTAAACCTCTGCGGTTCACTTGTCTCGAGCTCAGAGAGAACCCATCAGCTAGTCTCTTACATTTATATCCAACGAATTAGTAGATCTGTTCCACTCAGAGCCAGAACGGACAAGGGTTTTATTTTCTATAATCCAATGAATTCCCGGTTTGGTTTTCCATAGGAATATTCAGATAACTACAAGGAGTAATTCATTGGAAAATCAAAAACCATCCATGTTAAGTGAAATTCTGTTCTAAATAGTTCAGAACTTCTACTAGACAAGAGAAGCCATCCCCATTTACAATCTCTGAAGAAAGATGATAAAAGATTTCTACAAACATTCTGCACCAATGCTCTGAAGAAGCTCTGTAAAACTCAATTCATGTTGCCTGAGGAGGCAGCTCATGGCCCTGGCTTTGAGGAGCATGGAGGCTTCCGTGTGCTGCTCGAATCTTCAGACTGCATATATAATTCAATGTCTAAATGCTCTGTCTGCTGAGAGTTCTCTCTACGAGAGCTTCCATGCTGCATCAGAGAGACTGAAGGTTAATAAGATCATCAGTAGTAAGACTTGTAAGAAACTGCAGCTTCGTCCATCACGAGTTGCACCAAACTGAGGAAAAAGATGTCTCGGTCAAACAAGCAGCAGACGATGTTCAACACTGAATAGGAAAATGAAGAGGTAGTTCTAAATCTCTATGCATTTGCAGTAGGAAAAGGCATTGCGAAGGTTTGAAGTCTTAGTTAGAGCACAGCATGCTATGCAAACAGAATTTGATTGCTAATTTGAGTAGTTGACTTACACCTGACTAATCCTAATTCCTAATTTATGATTGATGTTGGCCACATCTCAACAATTTCTAATGCCGCTCTGCAATAACGTCGGGAAGGGAATAGCAAACAGCTAAGAAAATTCTTAATGCTTACTTGGACCTTCAATGGAAAGTTAGAATAAGCAGAAAAAGAAATGACAAGAGCCAAAGCCCGACAGAGAAGAACTGCACCATGACAACTGGCTAATCAGATATTTGGTTTCCGAGAAAGCTAATCAGCTAAGAAGGATCTCATGTGCAAAATGCCGTGGGAATGCCTACTCTCAGTTGGCTAAAGAAGACTGAAGAGTCCATGTTAGAATGAAGTTCAGAGCCAGAAACATTGAAAATGCTCAGTTTAAGAAAGTAGAGTCGGAAGAACCAATTGTAGCAGTTAACGGCTTAGATCAACTCTCATCCATAATGAATACCCAAAATCTTTTCATTAAAATTGGAAAAAAAGCTGCACAAGAAACATGAATGGTTAAAGTTAAACAAGGGAAGAGGCAACAAAAAGGAATACATAACTTAGATGCTGACTTCCACATGTTTGACCCACAGGACTGCATAGGCAGAAAAAATGTTAGTGATCCTACCTCATAAAATGACGTGATGAGAATGAACTAATTAAATTATTTTAATTAGTATTAATTATAATAACTGTCCAGATGATTAATACTAATTTGCTTGTTTGTCATATTTTGATTTGTGGCTCCACACATCATGTGATAAAATAGAATCACTTAAGAATTTCTTAAATAGGCATAATTCCAGGATGATCTATGGTATGCGCAATGCACATGCTAGCTTTTATTCACACAGAATAATGATCAAAATGAATATTCGAACTAGAGATCATATGAAGAGGGATTGTAAAGCAGAATCAATTGGTATTCTCTAATCGGCTGCAGACTATTAAAAGCAAAGGGAACCCATGAATAAGAAGCAATTGCAACATGGTTAAAGCGAAGTTCAATAATTTAATTCGATGTTTTTTTAGTAAGAGAAGAAATTCTCACAAGGAATCTCCTTCCGCGGGGTCGGCGGTGGACCTGTGGCAAGGTAAAGGATGGACCTTCCCAACACGGAAAGAGCGGAGAAGATCGCCGCAACGTAAAGAAACATCATCAAACCAAGCACCCAGGGCATCAGCATGAAGCCGATGAAGAAAGTGACGGACCCGCACAGCATCATAGCCAGGGAAATTCCGAGCAGCAGGGAAGCGAACCCGGACGGCGTGATCTGCGGCGCCACAGGGGCCACGTACCTCCGCGAAGAAGACGCGGCGGCGGACACCGCCACCGACGGAGACCGACCGGGGAGAGGGATCGGCGTGGGAGCCGACCTCAGGAGGTTAAGGACAAGAGTGGAGAGCTCATAGAAAGCACTGGAAAGCTGGTCCTGTTGTTGCTGTACTCTCATCCTCATTCCTCTTCGTCCGGTCGCTGGAGGAAGAATGGTGGCTACAAGAGAAACCTAACAGGACAGGAAGCTGAAAAATCTGTGCTGTTTGCTAAGAACGAGGCAAATGGATATATTCAGACGGCTTTGCCGGCGGAATTGAATTTCCATTGGAGGCAACTCTCAGAGTCAGAGCCTTTCCTTAAAGAGAGAGAAACTACAGAGAGAAAGAAGAGGAGATGCGGCGGTGGCAGCGGGCGGCAGGGGTCCGTTAGAAAGGGTGGAGGGGAGGAGAGAGATAACTGGTATACAGGGATATAGTGTTATAAGTTAATATAAATTAATTATTTTTAAAATTTTATTAATAAAATTTAAAATAAAAAATAATCTTAAAAAATATTTAATTTAATTGACTGGTAACACATATATATACTGTTACACAGCATACGCATTACGTATAAAACTTTCTTAGAGACGGGACATTGTTAACTTAAATTAAATTAAATAATATAGACTAGTGATAATTATAATAATTATTTATATAATTAATTACAAATACATTTATTTAGTACAATTTCATTTAAAAATTTTCACATTACATAATGTGTTAGGATTATAGCGCAAAATAATTTAAGATTTTTTTATGCTCTGTGCAATAATTACGACTGTTTTCTCGTAAAATTATTAATAATTTTCTTATTCAAACGACATTAAATTAAAGAAAGGGAAGAGTTGAATCTTTCTACGCGCCATGAAGGAGCGTGGAGAGACGCCAGCTGGATAAGATTGAGCGGGCAGCACGGGGCCTGGATGATGTGGAGAGGCGCGTGCGGATGGAGAGTGGCGGGAGAGTTTCTCCGCCGGTGTCGGCTACTAACCGAAATTGGCTAGGTCCATATGGTAGCATTTTAAAATATTATTAATACTAGACATAGAATCGTACTACACATATTAAGAAAATAAAAATAAATAAATATAAGATATTAAAATGAGGTCTCATAATTAGATAATTTATTTAAAATTCATTAAGTTATAATGGAATATTCTCAGTTTCTATTAGTATGCTCTGTCATTTTTTTCATTTTAATTTTACAATTATATCATTGATTTTTACTATTAAACTTGTAAATATTGAGTGATATAGAGTGATATGAGAAAATATTAATAATTAATGAAAGATTTTTATAGTTAAGATAGTAAATATAAAGTGAGATAAAAATAATTAAAACTATTATTTTATCATTAATATGAAAATGATATGTACGACATAGATTTTAATATGAAAATTAGATTAATGACTAATATAAAAAATAAAAAAGATACTAAACGTCTCAAATATTACATATAAATATATAAGATAAGATAAGAAAAATTTTAAGTTGTAGATGGAAAAATGATAGGAAATTATTGAATTTAATTTTTTTAATATGTACATATATATTATACATTATTTAATTAAAATAATTTAATAATAGAACCGTCTAACCTTATGATAACCCGGACTGTATAAGCTCCCTTGAGATTTTGCTAAATAGTTTTATGGAAATAAATGAAGTGTTGTGAGACATCGGAGGCAGACATGACATGGCAAGGACATTAGATGTCGAGATTTCACCAGAAGGATAGCCTAATTAATTGAAGGTCTTGAATGAGACTGGTCACCACGTGCACTGGACTTGACATAATTATTATATCTTTGCATACCTGCCTTTAACATTGGAGAGAAGAAAGTGTAATTAATTAAGTGGCCTCTATCAACTCAACATGCATATATATATATAATATTCAAAATTCATTCATACTATACACAAATATTATTATTTAATAAAACAACTAAAAAATTGAGTATCTAAACAATTAAATGACATTATGTATTATTTTTTTATAATTAAATATGAAAAAATAACAAGCATGGTGAAATAAAAAAGTTCAGTAATTTTATATAATAACAATTGTGAGGAGAATGGAGAAAGAGTTCTAGAGCACACAACAGCACCGATGCGTACACTCAAAAGGTCTAATTACAGCATACTTAATCGGGCAACACCACGACACTAATCGAGCAGATCGGGATTAGGATTCTTATACATCGGAGCAGCCCACCGAGCATGGCAGAGAAATGCAAGTCTGGTGCTTGTTGTGCGTGCCCATCTTTCATGGCAGCCATCCCAGGGTGAAATTGTTCGCGCTCGGACCGGCTGTGGCTACTGCCATGCTAGGATCAGGCTGGTATCTGCAGACAGAGAGTGTTCACACAGAAAATGGCAACTGGTCATATCGAAGATCCATCCAGCTATCCACATTGCACTCTTCCGGCCCATAGTCTAAGGCCTTGTAGAAGTTCTGAAAGTGAGGCCCATACCCGATATGAAGAGTGGGCTCGCAGTCCAGAGGGTGGAAGAGCAGCCCATCGGTCGGTGGTGGAGCTTCCGGTCGGCTGTAGCTCACTTCCTCCGCGCCTGCGTTCAGCTGCAGCATGCTCGCTTGGTATCCCTCCATTAACTGCATCAAATTACCAAAAGAAAAGTTATAATAAAATCAGTTGGTTGAAAACAGTTTTGGGGGGCAAGGGCGTTGAGTATCTATCTGAGCACTGAGTGTTTTCTTGGAACATCCTCCATCGATGTCATGCCTGTTGAACTGTACTTGTGAAGAACTGCTCACCTGCTGTTTCAGGGCTCGATTTGCCTCGTTGAGCATGCACTCCTGAAGAGAGAAATATATTTACGTAATTTTAGCAACATGTCGAACAAAGACCGAGGAGGATGCATGAGAGGCTTGCTAAATGCCATGTACCTTCCTTTGAAGATCACTGAGTTGATCCAGCATGTATTGGGTCTGTGAAACATGAACAGTGAAGAACAAACATAGTAACTAGGCAATAGGCATAATATATACCGAAAATCCTTCTAGATTTCATGGCATTAACTAATAGTACAGAATGATCCAGATCTCTCCAGAGGCCAATTCTCATAGCATCATCTTGACTTGATAGAATGCGGGAACCCCTAGTTGAAAAAGTCTCATGGTTTAGCTCCTAGAGAAGCTGGGGTTCCTCAGTTCACTCGCGTGTAAAACACCCACGAAAGGTTGTGTTCATCCTATAGAAAGTGAGCTACCCACATGTATTAGATGGAACTTTCGTAAAAGATTAGGATAATCCAGTGCTGAGATTGTGATCAAATATATGTGGCATGATCACCAACAGATTATGGGAAGATAAAAGAACAATCGTTCCAGGATTAATGCAGAAGTACCCGTGTAGATCTGATCTGCTTCAAGGACGCATCCAGTTGCCTCTCCAGGGATTCAAGATCCTTGCCGCTAAGAGGGCTGAGTTCTTCTCCAAGGAGATTCCTGTTGAAGACGTTGCCATGGGGTTTATATATATAGTGGCTAAAAGATCTCCACTCAAGCTAGTTGTTCTCGTGCTAGAACAAAAAGCAAGGACACATCTTAAGTCTTACCTCTGCACTCTTTGAAGGGCTTCATAACGTGCTTTGAGTCTGAGATACTCCTGCTGGCTGCTTAGTTCCTGGTAAATAGGGAAACATGATACCATGATGTCTTGTCACAAAATCTCATGGGAAAGGAGCTAGCACTGAATGGGCAATCCTTCTGAGACTCAAGCAAACACAAAGCAACCCCAAGCATAGATTATTATCCAGGCAACTATTTCCGTACAAATTTTACCATGAAATCAACTTGGTTTTTTTCCCCCTGAAAGAGTGATTGATACAACAAAATTTGAATAGTAAGTACAACAGTATAAATTTCACTGCATTTGTCAATAAACTTGTCTAAATAAATCATCAACGGGTCTAAGATATCCAAAAAATGCAATTCTACAGGCTTGATGACTCTCGATCCTCGTATCTTTATCTATAATTGCTGTGAAAAAGTGTAAATAAAAACATTGACAGACTTAAGGAGTTACCAAAGAAGTCAATCAAATTCAATTCAATACAATTATGACGGCAATGGAAATTGCAAAAGCAAGCCATTTGAGAACAGAGAGTGGAACAAGGTCTAGGATGAAACCACCAAGGGGAGTTATTGTTATATGGGGTAACTAATATCACTTACAGTTACGCGAACAAATCGTTTAACAACGATATAATTATTTATCTGTTCATGACTCAAATGCACGAATGTAGTAAAAATTTAAATCTTCTGTGAGGTTTTGTGCCTGTAGAGCGATTAATTTGCATAGAATTCAAACCAGTGACACATGCAAGAAGACCAAAAAACAAGTAAAAGCAGGAGATAATCTGTATGTCATCGCCCATTTAATTACCTGCAGGGTGGCTTCTCTTGCGGACGTACTCGGCTCCACAGCGTTGTAGCTGCATTTTTGGTACCTCTCCAAAGTTTTGAGCATGCTGAACAGTAGTAATCGGCAAAGAGAAATGAGAACCAGTGTGAAAAAAACAACATAAAAAGCGTTATTTGTTCTTTTTTCTTCGGGTGTAAGGGAGGCTTCATGCCTCACCGATAGGAGTCAAATCTAGTATCTCTTAGTATTGGATTGTAAACAATCTCATTTTAACAAATCCCCTTTCTCATTCTTTCATCAACTTCTTAAAAAAAAAAAAAAAAAACTTTACCATAAGGAGGTATCTTGATATACTTACTTTTCTTTCAAATAGCAAAAGAAAATACATTGATTATTATATTTTTAAATGTCAAATATAAGACTAATGATGATTGGTGCAAGATTTCTGCATTATTACTTATATAATTTGTAAACCAACATTAAAAGAAAATAATTATAAAAAAACATTACAAGAAAATTTACTGATCCACTTTTGGTTAAATCAGAAACTAATTATTTGTTAGTGTAAAGAAAAAGATGATCATGAAATTCCTTTTGAAAAACAGAAAATATATGCATTCGGCAAAAAAAAAAAAGAGAGAGAGAGGATTTGTTATATTTAGAATTTTAAATAATTGATTCAAATATATTAACAATATTATGAAATTGCCTGTTACGTAAATAATCATCCTAATATCTCTAATATTTTCTAATTTTTTTCCATCTAGCTAATTGTGGGACTCGACAAGCTTGTGAAAACTCGCGAATAATCAAGACGGGTACTTTGGAGTGGAAAATTTTATAATCAAGATGGTTAACTAAGACTTGTTAATGCAGAAAATTTATAATTAAAAGAATTATGCACATTATGAACCGAACAAATTCGAATCTTGATAATTTTTTGGATGTTGCGGTGCATACTAATTAAAGAAAAGAGGGAAAATTTCGAATCCCAGGGATAATAAGGAGCTTTGCAGCTTCCGTTGATTAATCACTCCCATCGTGAAATATTCGCGGGGAGAGAGACAGAGAGAGAGAGAGAGGACAAGGTGACAAATTTGAAGCGAATAATCAGAAACCCTAAGTTTGCCCTAAATATCTGGACTTTGACGGAACCCTAATTGCAAGAGATCAGGGATACGACGTCTCAATATAAAGAATTAATTGATTGCACAGCCTGAAACATTCTGCAGAGATGACGGCGGCCGACAACGCGGGAAGAGGGAACGATCGATCGCTTTGTCCGTCGGTAAAAGAAGGGAAGCTGTTGCTGGTAAACAGCACGGAACTCACGATTGCCTCCACCAGCATGGACGTCTGCGGTGAAATTGTCGCTGAGAGAAGCCATAGTTATAGCAGAAGAAGCATTATATTGAATTTTATCCAAGTAAAAGAACCCTAACCTTCCATGATGATTCAGAGCGGTTGGATCTTGCAAACCCGAGGATTGTAGACGGGATGGTGAGAAATCAGGAGTTTTCGGGCTGATAAAGGCCGTGTTAAACAGAGAAACGGAGGTGGGTGGGAAAGGAATGATTTATTTCATTTTGAACAGTCAAAGTTCGTAGAGCCATTCTGAAAATTGCAGCTTTGAGCTCGATATTAAGAAGAGACGAAAATGGATGAAACAGTTAACGGGCTTCGTCTTTCACGGTTTGCGTGCTGCAGATCGGACCACCGAAAGCGGGGAGACATTCACGAAAGCGGAAACGGCTCTAGCCGGGTGGAAGATGACAGCTGTATTTCCATTTCCAATTCCACGGAAGAAATTAAAATTAAAACCCTACTGAAAGTAAGAGTCCAATCAAAACCCTAGCTGAGATCGAGGAATGGTGAAATTGATTGCGGATTGATCCCTCGTGTTTCTCTCTCTTTCCATATCTGTTCCCGGAGGCAATTGAGAGGGGTTTGTTACTGGTTAGGGTTACCTTGAGGAGCTGCAGAACTCGAACAGCTTTCCTCTATTGGAGAAGATGATGAGAGCAACCTCGGCGTCGCAGAGGACGGAGAGCTCGTAGGCTTTCTTGAGGAGACCAATCCTCCTCTTGGCGAAGGTCACCTGCCTGTTGATCTTGTTCTCTATCCTCTTCAGCTCCACTCTCCCTCTCCCCATTTCTCTCACTCTCTCTCCTTCTGATGAACGTGGTGATCCTCAAAGAGAGCGGAGGACAAAGGAAATATCCAGAAATCAACCCGACACTCGCGTCTCTCTTCTGCCTTCTTTCTTTGTCTCTACCTACTTATACAAACGCCATCTCCCCTTAGGAAGCCGTAAAAGTAACAGTTTTGAAGCCATGGCCATGTCCAAAATCTGGTTGGAACCTTTGGGATTTTCTTCAATGGGGACATCATGTCCTCTCCTTCGTCTGATCTTCCTCACGACACGATCTAATGGTTGCCAACTGCCCGGTCGCATCACACCGAGGTCAAACATCTGCAAAACATGATTCACGATAAAAGATCCCAATCCTGAGGCTGTAATCGAAAAAAAATACTAAATTTTGTATACTTCGGGAATATTAACTCTTCAATTGGATTGAATCTCTCGACAAAAACCATTATTCAGCTAGAATTTCCGTACATTGTACGTATGATCCGTACGGACAGAGTTGATCATGAAAATTTTGAAAATTTTACTCGGTAGAGGGAGGGGCAGAGCGCGTCAAGGTGATCTCATCTGTAGGACAGAAAAAGGAAAGAAGGAGAACAGAGGGAGTCAAAAACAAAGACAAGAGAGAGCGGGGACCAATTTGCAAATGTCAGTGATACTTGTCGAGACGAGAGGATAAGTACCAGGAGATGTGGTCCTTTCGTTTATGAGATTGTCAATTAGTATAGTACCCTTCATAACTTCATTCGAGGGATGGTAGTCTTGAATTCTGCTATCAACAAGAGTGATTTGTGTGGAGGCCCTGAATAAGTAGATTGTGCGGACACATGCTCGTTAATCCCTTTTTACTTGTTGGGTATAAAAACTAATTCAAAATGGTCACCCAAATTTCATAAATTATACTAAGCTATTAGAGATCTTCCGTGAGAAAATCTTTTTTTTTGGGTAAATAACTGCGAGAAAATCTTATTTGGTCAAAATTCAAAATTATATATAAACAAATAAATAATAAAATTTTTCTCATTAAATGAGATAAAATAAAACAACTAGCAAAAATATGAGATTAAAAAAATGAAAAGCATA